>CM062815.1:194309991-194671565 GCA_031772625.1 Pinus tabuliformis
GACATAGAAGAGAAGATGAGAGAAGAAAAGGTGCCTTCCCCATCCGAGAGACCAATGGAGAGATGAAAATGAAGAACATTAGCCCCTCCACCTTACCTCACTTCCATGGACTGACTACTGAAGATCCTGATACATTCCTGTTTGAGTTTGCTGTCCTTTATAGAACCTTTGACTATACTAAAGATGAGCAAAAGCTGAAACTCTTCCCTTCAACTCTTAAGGATGCAGCATTACGCTGGTTCATGGGCTTACCTGGGAATAGTATCACCACTTGGGCTCAGATGCAGCAAGCTTTCAATACCAAGTACAGGGATTACTGTAGGTCCAAGGAAACCAAGGGAGAAATATTTCGGATGACCATGGGAAATGATGAGTCCTTAGAGGATTATGAGGAGAGGTTCCAACTTAGCTATAAGCGGGCCAGGTGCAGACTTGACCCGGAATCCCTCAAGTTGGTCCTGCTCCGAGGAGTCCCTGAAGACCTCTTAGATACCCTTCACATGTTAGCTGGGGGGGACATTTACCAACTGCCTTATGAGGACATCAAGACTGTGTTTAGAAACCACTCCAGGGCAGCACGGAAACGAGGTAGAGGAAACCTCCTCTCAACTAGTGTCCCTTTCTCCAAACATGAGCTTGCAAATCAATTAGAAGATCTTAAGAGTGAGGTGAGACAGACCATTGTCATGCAGCTGGACACATTCAGGATCCAGCAGAAGAAAGAATAAGCTGAGAGAGCCTTGGCTGTCTTCTGCCCTAGGTGCACAAGGAGACACCCTAAGAACGAATGCCCATTGCATTTGGTTGAAGTATGTTTCGTTTGTGAGGAGGACCATCCCACAAATCAGTGTCCAACCTTACCTGGGTTTAAAGCCATGTACCAAGGGACATAAGCTCCCACTGAACCTCTCTATTACCTCAACCAAAGGAGGCCACAAGGATCTAGACCTTATCAACAGGGAATGCAAGGGGCACCTCAAGCTTATTACAGCCCCAACCAATCGACTCCTATGCCTCCTGGGGTCCCCCTGCTCATCCTTCCTGGTCCATGCCTCCTCATGGTCTTATCCACCTCAGTACCCTACTCAACCTACTTCTCATTCATATCATTCACATGCCCAGCCACAGCCTCAGTGGAATGCACCTCAGTCGGGGTGGAGGCCCCAGTACAATACTCCTCCGCCATTTTGCCTCCACCACTAGTTCAACCTCAGCCATTACCTCCTGCTCCTCCAAGGCGACCTCAAATGCCTGCTCAACCGAACCCAAACCCCAACAATAGACAGGCCCAGCAGGTTATACACTGGGAAACCTCATGCCCTACCTATGCTGTGGATATCAGGAGATCAATCTTCGATCTGGAAAGACTCTACAGATCGCCAACCTCCTCCCCCAGAGGATGATGAAGATAAACAGGAAAGTGAACCAAAGGCTATTCCACCCTTTCCTGAGAGACTAACAGCCACCACACAACCCAACCCAGAGGAGGATGAGCTTCTGGGTGAGCTCAAGCAGTTGTGTGTAAAGATACAAGCCATCAAGGATGTGCCAATATACAACAAACTGGTTAAGGAAAAGTGTTTCAAACACCCAGGCAGGCGAAAGAAAGATGCTTCAACCATCAATGTCATAGGACAACTGTCTGACCTTATGTTAGGACAAGTCATCTTCCCAAAGTACCTAGATCCTGGAAGTCCTGTAGTAGATGTCCACATCAATGGCACCATCATACCACACACCTTGATTGATCTGGGGGCTGCCATTAATGTGATGACCAGGGATACCATGCTCAAACTCAATCTTCAGGGTTCCTTGAGGAAGACCTCGACAGTACTGCAATTAGCAGATCGCTCCACTGTGACTCCCGAAGGGATTGTGGAGGATGTCTTGGTCTCTATCGACTCTTGGGAATACCCTGCAGATTTCTTGGTTCTGCAACCCAAAGCAAAGCTTACTGGATATCCTCTCATTTTGGGAAGGCCTTGGTTAGCCACTGCAGATGCTTACATAAGTTGCCGTGCAGGAAATATGACCATCAAAAATGGTCCTATGTCCAAGCAGCTAGTCCTATACCCTCCTGCCCAACCCTCCTTAGAGCATGACTTACCACTCTGGTTGGAGGAAGGAGAGGAAGACGAGGTGTACTCAGCACCTCTGTGCACCCTAGATACCACTAGAAGAGACCCCCCAACCGAGGATGACTTGATCGAGACCTTGATCCAGAATCCACCTTCCAGTGCACTATCCTTAGAGAAATTGGTGGAGGATGCCCAAGCTAGCACCTTAGTGGATCTTTGTACAACCAACCCTGTCACTCCCAGAGTCAAGAATGTGGAGTTCGTTAAAGATCAGCTCCTCCCTATCTCCTTCCCAGGAAAAGGAGCTGTGTAGCCTGTTGGCCAGTCACCTAGATGCTTTTGCTTGGAGCTATAAGGAGATGAAAGGAGTCCATCCTTCGGTCTGTACCCATCACATATACATCAAAGAGGATTGTAAGCCGGTTAGGCAACCCCAGAGGAGAATGAATCCAGCCCTTAAGGACATTGTCAAGGAAGAATTGCAAAAAATGTTGGATGCCGGATTCATCTACCCCATCTCAGATAGTGAATGGGTGTCCCCTCTGGTGTTGGTTCCCAAGAAAAATGGGAAATGGAGAATCTGTGTGGACTACCGAGAACTGAACAAAGCTACCAAGAAAGACCATTTCCCTCTACCTTTCATAGATCAAGTGTTGGATGGACTGGCAGGAAAGAAGTTCTTCTCTTTCCTGGATGGGTTTAGCGGGTACAACCAAATCCAAATCAGCCCGGAAGACCAAGATAAGACCACCTTCACTTGTCCTTGGGGTACCTTTGCCTACCGAGTCCTTCCCTTTGGGCTATGCAATGCTCCTGCTACCTTCCAGAGAGCTGTCTTAAGCATCTTCTCGGAGCTGGTCCATGATGCAGTGGAAATCTATATGGATGACTTTACTCCTTATGGGGCCAACTTCCAAGAAGCATTGTCCAATCTGGGAAAAGTCCTAACCAAATGCATTGAGATGAACTTGTCCCTTAGTCCTGAAAAATGTGAATTCCTAATGACTGAAGGGACCGTGCTAGGCCATACCATTTCTTGCCAAGGGTTACAGGTGGATCCTAACAAAATTGCTCTCATCAAGAAGGTTCCACCTCCTCAAAAGGTAAGGGATGTTCGGAGTTTCTTGGGATTAGCAGGATATTACCGGAGATTCATTAAAGACTTCAGCAAGCTAGCCTCGCCATTGTTTGGCCTGTTGGCAAAAGATGTGGAGTTTAAATGGACTGACGATTGTCAGAGGGCTTTGAATGAATTGAAGGACAAGTTGGTGTCAGCCCCAATCCTGAGAGGTCCAAACTGGGCCCTACCTTTCCACATCCACACTGATGCCTCGAACAAAGCCATAGGTGCAGCTTTAGGACAAGTTGAGCAAAAACTTCCATATGCCATTTACTTTGTTAGCAAAAGCTTGTCCAAAGCTGAGCTGAATTACACTGTAACTGAGAAAGAATTCTTGGCTGTGGTCCACGCACTGAACAAGTTCCGACATTATATCACTGGCTATCAGACCTTTGTACATACAGACCATGCTGCAATTAGATATTTAATGAATAAACCAGATGTGAATGCTCGTATTATTAGATGGTTACTTTTATTGCAGCAGTTTGATTTGACCATTGTTGACAAACCAGGTAGAGAAAATGTTGTTGCTGACTTTTTATCTAGATTGGATTTGTCTGCATATGAGGATGGAACAGTGGATGACCAGATGCCCGATGAACATCTGTTTGCTATTTCAGTACTCTCTCCATGGTTTGCTGATATAGCAAACTACCTTGTTTTAGCACAGTTCCCTCCGCACCTATCTTCAAGAGAGAAGAGCAGAATCATCAGAAAAAGTGCCTCATTTACTTGGATCGGGGGCAATCTGTTCAAGCTTGGCCCCGATCAGATCTTAAGGCGTTGTGTAAGGGAGGAGGAAGTCTTTGATATCCTCCTCACCTGTCATGATGGGCCTTGTGGAGGACATTTTGCAGCAAAGAGAACTGCCTTCAAAATCCTGCAGGCAGGCTACTATTGGCCCACACTTCATCAAGATGTCAGAAGATATGTTAGCCAGTGTGACCAATGCCAAAGAATGGGGAAACCGACCCAAAGGGATGAGATGCCTCTCCAACCTCAGGTGACTCTTGAGCCATTTGAGAAGTGGGGTATGGACTTTGTGGGCCCAATCAACCCTCCTTCGAGGCAAAGGTCTTACATCATTGTGTGCACTGACTACCTGACAAAGTGGGCAGAGACCAAAGCAATCAAAGCAGAAACAGAAGAAAAGGTGGCCGAGTTCCTAAGAGAAAACATCTTCTATAAGTTTGGCTATCCAAGAGAGCTGGTCACCGATCAAGGGAGCCAGTTCACCTCCACCCTGGTTGAAGATCTACTAGCTCATCACAAGATCAAGCATAGGACTTCCACCCCCTATCACCCTCAAGCAAATGGGCAGGTGGAAGTCACCAATAGAGCATTAGAAGGGATCTTGACTAAGGTGGTGAGCAGCAGCAGAAAGGACTGGGCAGATCGCCTGGTTGAAGCCACATGGGCTTACAACACCACTTGGAAGACCACCACCGGCTTCACACCTTATGAGCTGGTCTATGGGAAGAAAGCTTTGCTGTCCATTGAATTTGAATACAACACGTTGAGGATGGCAGCTCAGTTGGACCTAGATCTCAGCCATGCACAACAAGAAAGGTTATTGCAGCTGAATGGATTGGATGAGCACCGAATGCAGGCCCTCCTTCACTCAGAAGTGGTTCAACTTCAGAGAAAGGTGTGGCAGGACCAACATCTCCATGACAAGCAATTTCAGCCGGGAGATTGGGCTTTGTTGTATGACTCCAGATACAAAGATTTCAAGGGGAAGCTGAGAACCAGATGGCTAGGGCCATATTCAGTGGAAAAATGTCATGACAATGGATCTGTTCTTATTCAGACCATTGATGAGGAAGCCATCCCCATGCTTGTCAATGGGCATCGATTGAAGATCTACGGGAAGCCTCTCTCAAGACAAGAGTTCATCAAAACTATGGAGAAGGCAGTGTTGGTCATAGAGAAGGGTTCTGCCTCTGCTTTGGGCATACCCTAAAGAATCTAAAAAAAAAAAAAAAAAAAAAAAATATTAAAGATCCTTGGGTGAAAACCTTTCTGAGGCGCCCTATTGTCTTTCAAAAAAAAAAAAAAAAAAAGAGATTGGAAAAAGATCCTTGAGTGAAAACCTCTTTGAGGTGCTTAAGGCAGATGGCAAGGGTGAAAACCTCAATGAGGCGCCCCTGTTATCTTTCAAAAAAAGAGAGAAAAAAAGAGAAAAAAGAAAAAAAAGAAAAAAAAAAAACAAGGTCAGCAGATTCATTATGTAAAATTGCATGCAGGTGTTCTATGGAGGAGAGGAAGCCTCTCAACTCAAAGCCAAGGGTCCTCATCATGCAGTCAGGACACCTCACCAGCACCTCCCCCAAGAATACTCATTTTCTCCAAGGTATGTGCAATTTTATTACAGCTTGAGTTTTCTACAGGAAGACGCAGATTTTCTACAGGAAGGTGCAGACTCTCTACAGGAAACACAACCTTTCTACAGGAAGCTCTGTGTTTCTACAGGAAACTTCCTGTAGAAGCTCAAAACGGCCCAGAATTCATTTCATGAGAAGATCTAACGGCTAAGGATCGGTTTGGACGCATGCAAGCCACTGTTGTCACCCTTGCACATTGCTGTTACCTTGTTCCACCATCCTTGTCGACATGCAACAAAGTTACCTGCACCAGCAAAGCAGATCGATGAGTTCTCAAGAAAAAGCAAATTGTAAATGGAAAAAACGCTAGAGATCTCACACCATATTCATCCCAGTCATCCAGAAGCTCCGGGAGCGTGATCGTGAGGCCAAATCCTTCGTCGTGCAGCATGCACCCAAGGAGGAAAAACTGTTACAAGACATCCTGCGGGAGTCCTGTAACAGTTAAGCCTGCTAGAGTGGATACCATTCACAGCGCAGGCCATATGCAATGAAACGCGGGCGCATGCAACCAAAGCATCCAATCCATCGTCGGCAGCCTGTAAACATGGACCTTCGGGCCTGTGTAAGTTCGCCAGCAGCAGGTAAATCCACTTGTCAGCGTCCAAAAGAACTAAAACATCGTGTGCAGCTGCACAGGTAAGTGTCTCGACCCTTCCTTCCATCAGATTGCATGAATGTTACTTTGATTGATTGCAAAGTGTAAAGGTGAATGGGTTGAGCGGCCGTATGGCCATTTGGTCGGCCACGTCGGCTAGTTAATGGTCTAGTTGGATGTTTGGGTGGCGGCCATGACAAAAAGAATGGGCAGCACGCACGTGAGAGCAATCCCGTCGGAAAAAAAACGAGTTTAACAGAAGAGGCGGCGGCAGATCTGCGGGAATTGATGCGGCAGCAAGTGAACGCGCAGTTGAATGATGGGATGACATTGCCCAATGGTCCGGCGGGGACAGCTCACCCCCGCGCCACGGATTCCACCAATTCAAAATCTAATCGGCTAGATTGCACTCATGCATTTATCAACCACCGTTTTGAACTCGAGTGGCTATCCTGATCTTTCTGCAGTTCGATACGCCGAGCCTTTGGCTATCAGAACGATTGTGAAGCACACCCAAGGCGCAGACCAACTGCAGTCTTTCCCGAAAATCGCGCGCTGCTTCTACAGGAACGCTGTCATTCTACAGGAACGCAGTTTCTACAGGAAGGCGGGTGCCTCACGTAAAAAGGTGGCAAATTAAAAAGGTAACCCTGAACTCTTCATGCAACTGGTTTTTAAAGGTGGCAGAATCATCGTCTCCAGTCTGGTCATAGAAAAATGGTGAAATTGTTGTCTGCTGTGCCTATACTGTCATTCTACAGGATGTCAGGGTAATTAAACTGTGTTAAGTTCCTCAGGGATAAGTTTTGTGGATTATGTGCATGACATTCTACGCTCTGTCTCAGTAGACCAAATTTCTTCCACAATCACCACCTCTGGTTAAGGAAACTGTTTTATCATGCCGGGTGGGTTTATTAGATGAGAACCCACTGATTCAACCAAGTTAAGGGAAAACTAGGAGGTGGTGGAGCTCTTCACATGGGTTCAATGGATATCTTTTTGTGACAAATTGCAGGGTTACGACGATGAAGTGGCAGAAGAATTTTTGCAGGCTCTGAAGCTGAAATCCAAGACACTGGCCATAGTGAACTTCAGGGGCCTAAGCCTCAAGCTCACCCCGCAATATATCAGTCGAATTACTGAACTTCCAATGGGTTTGCCATGGGATAAGGAAGAAAGGAAGTTGAGCCAGCAGGCCAAGAAAGAATTCTTTCCACCTGAGGAGGAATTCTTGGAGGACAAAAATGGGGTGCGAAGAACCAGCTTGCTGCCACCATGGAATGAAGTTAGCCTGCAAATCATGAAGTATATAACCTGTGAAGGCCATTTTAGCATCGTGTACGCGTATCACTTTCGGTTGCTCACTGAATTGAGGCACCGGATTGATCTTCCTGTAGAAGAGAAACTGAGCATTCCTTATTTCCTGCTACAGTCTCTAATTGAGTGTGCCACAAAGTTAAAAGAAGGCATACCAGATCAGGTAGCCCACCATGGGTTGATCAAACTTCTTGTGGAGGATGCGCTTCATTCATATAAGGTTCCCCTCTCATGGGAATCATTCAGGAATTTGACAAGAGATGGAGACATAAGGATGCTGATTGAAGAAACGGGTTCCTCCAGCAGTGAGGAAAAAGAATCAGTGGCCGAGGGAAAGAAGGAAACAGGCCAGAAGACCCCGACCACAGTGCAGAAGAAAGAACAAAAGAAGAAGCATGAGAAAAAGGATGACAAAGAAAAAGGTGACACACCCATCTTGTCAGCAAGAGAAAAGAGGTTGCAGAGCAGAACGGACAAAGCTGAGATGGTCCACATCAGCCCAAGTACCTCATCAGCACCTGCAACCAAACCAAAGAGAAAAACCCATGCAGCAAAGCAAGCAAAGGTGGTGACACCTGTGTCTACAGGAAAGCAGAAACAGGCTTCCACAGGAAGCCCGAAAATAGTAAAAGGGTCTTCTACAGGAAGCCCGAAAATCATTGAAAAAGGGGCTTCTACAGGAAGCCCGAAAATTACCAAAACAGGGGCTTCTACAGGAAGCCCGAAATTGGCTAAAACAGGGTCTTCTACAGGAAGCCCTGAAAAGGTGAAACCCAAGGAGAAGAAGGCAGACATTATAGCAAGGGAGGCAGCAGCTGTACTAGCCGGCCTCAGTACACCTCCAAAGCCAAAGGAGAAGAGAGAGAGGGAGATCCCTCTACCTTTTGAAGCTAGGAGAAGTAAGAGAATAAAAACGGGCAAGCCGCAGCCTCCACCCAGCAGCCAAACCATTTTAGGGGATGTCCCTACTTCACCCAGTGGAAGATCCCCCTCTAAAACATCGGCCACCCCTGAGACGGGAAGCCCAAAAATAACTTCCTGGACACGAAGGATAGGCCAATCGGCTTCCGAAGCCCGGCTCAAGGAAAGAGGAAAGAGGGAGGAAGCGCCACCCTCATCACCGCCAGGGGTAGAAGAGGCAGGGCCACCAAGAACAGGAAAGGAAGAGCATGCTCCGGGCCCTAGTTCTCGGCCAAGGACAAGGAGCTGGAGCAAAGTTGCTCAAGGATGAGCAAATATTTTAGCTGGGGGGTGATGATGAGCCCCAATTTTTGGTACAATTTGGGCTCATTTGGCCTACTTACCTTGCTCAACCATTCATCTTTTATCACTTATGCATTCATTTCTTAGTATATTCGTGTTGTTTGTAGGAAGAAAGGCAGGCATTATATCTATGTGGCTAATACATGATGATTTCAGGTTTTTGGCATTAAAGAGAGCAAAAGACCACGCAAATGGAGACAAGGAGACAACAAAGGTGACATTACGGGTTCATAGGGAGGTTGTCCACAGTCTTGATGACCTTCCTCGTGATTTTCACCTTAACTCCGAGCTCCAACAGCTCTCCCCACCGAGCTTAAAGGCAGCCAACATGTTCTATAGGATCAACAGTTTACAGCAGTTTGACTTTCAGTTGGACAGCCAAGCTCCACGAATGGAGGAAACCAGCTTGATCTTCATTGTGTATAAATATGAAGGCCATAGCCTTTGATAGGAGCTTTTTAAACTTTTGAACTGATATTGTAATTTCTGAGCACAACTCGGTGTTTGTTTGTGTAAGCCAGTTTTGGCATGAGATTAGACTCTTGATTATGAATAAAGGCAAGCAGATTTGGATCTAGTTCTGAGCTTTTAAGGGAGCTATAGCTCTCAGGTTAGGGCCCAACCTGAGAGCAATAGATCTCCTCTTCTTGTAGTGTTATTTGCCTTTCTTTCCAGCACTTTGTTTCTTTGTTTGATATGCATTTCAAGAACACAGTCTGCTGATTTGATTTCTTTAATGAGATTGAGTAGGATTAGCTTATGGTTAAATCACTTTCAGTTGCTTAGATTAGAATAGGAGGATTGTAATTCACTGGAGCTCCAAGAAAAGGTTGATAGTGCCTTCACTGCCATCTCTGTTTAGAGATTGGGGTGCAGTCTGTACCAACCACCAAAAAAACGCAGTCTTTTTCTACTTTTATGCAAGCTGCAACACAGTCATTTTAATCATAGAACCATCCATGCACTCTGATCTTGAGCCATACTTCTTCATTACAACTCCATGCACGACTTCTCTTCACGATTTACATTGCTGTTCATTGGTTTAATAGCACAGGTAGCACAGGTTAATGGATTCTCGTTTTTGGTGCAAGACATAAGCAATTTGTTTTATTTACACTACTCAGTATCATTCCACTTCCTTCTTCTTCTTCTTAACCACGCCTAAAGCCATATACTCGACCTCTGTTCAACTAGTTTACCTTCCAACTCTTCCATTGCCCACGTAGCTCCATTTTCTTGACCTTTCGTTGCTCCCATCCGTCCATCCACCCACCAACTTCGTGCACTCTTTCTCCATCTTATTTCTCTGCCCCTAAGCCATCACAAGCTCCATCTCCATCTTACCTATCCACCCATACCGCTCCATCACTTCACCATCACCCAAAACTCCCACGGTAGAACATCCTGTAGAAGGTAGCAGACTTCCTGTAGAATTCCTGAGTTTCCTGTAGGATCCCCTGCAGACATCCTGTAGAAGCCTGCAAACTTGGTTGCCGAGCACCTGAACGTTGTGGACTTCTGTGGACTGATGCTAGGGATCTTCTGGGACCTCTCCTAGCCCTCCTGACCTTTCCCAAGCTTTCTCTCCCTTCGCACCACCTCTGCACAGCCAAACCCTAATAAGAAACAAAACCATAATCACTCCAACCACTTAAGCAAAAATACAAAAACAATGTTCTTTTTAATGGAAGTAGTTTGAGTTCATGCATTTCACATCACTAGAAGTAATGGAATCATTTTTAGACATTTGCACTCTCACTATTACATCATAGAGGTCAAACTAGTCAGATTAGGGTTTACTAGGGTTTCCATGTTTTGGTTGGCTTTCAGTTCATTTTTGCAAAGTAGATTACTTTCCTTTAAGATAGCCTTCATCCATCATTTAGAAAGCTTCTTCTGAGAACATATAGAAGTTGGCTTGAGCCCTGGCGGACTTGTGCCAGCTGACCAAGTGACAGCTGCGACAAGAGCTAGTACTTGTGCATACAGCACCGTTGCTTCCAAGTTTGTACAAACTACCGGGTTGATAAAATTAGAGATAGGAAGCCCCAGGAGTTGTAGCATTATTGCTACAATACTGGAGCCCACCAAATATCAACACAAACTTATCTATAAATTTTCTGAACACACTGTTCATTAAACACATAGAGCTGGCAGGTGCATGCATAAGTCTAAAGGGTAACATTGTCCATTCATAGTGTCCATAACAGGTTCAAAACATTGTTTTTGGTATGTATTCATCTTTAGCCCTTAGCTGGTGATATCTAAATATAAGGTATATCTTCGAGAATACACTTTCTCGCTTGACTTGGTCAAATAAATTGTCCATGTGACATAAAGGACATTTATTTCTTGATTATCAATTTTCTTAACTAGTGATAGTCAATGGATGGCTTGAATGCCCCATCCTTTCCTTAACAAAAAGAACCAGTGTACCCCATGGGGACACACTGGGCCTGATATAACTCTTAATAATTCTTGCAATTATATTTTAAGTTGTAATATCCCTAGTGACTTAACATAAGATTTTATTGGTTAAAGTTGAACTATGCATAAATTAGAATATTTAAATTTAATTGTTGTTACTAATTAGAAATGTTTTATGTATATTGGGAGAAAATTAATCAAATTT
The DNA here is from genome assembly GCA_031772625.1 of Pinus tabuliformis. Taxonomy (NCBI): domain Eukaryota; kingdom Viridiplantae; phylum Streptophyta; class Pinopsida; order Pinales; family Pinaceae; genus Pinus; species Pinus tabuliformis. The sequence continues at coordinate 194,321,384 of CM062815.1, forward strand.
AATTCCACTAACATTCTTGAGAATATTTAAAAGGATGTCAAGTATAACTAATCCCTAACAATCAAAGAAATAATTGGAAAAGTTAGTTATGTTCCAAGATGGAAATACCAAAAGAAGAAAAATTCATGATTCTAGCCCATTCATTCACTCCGGAGAAAGAGGAAGGAAAGGGGTACCGTAGGAAAATGGTCGGAGATAAATGCCATAATTATGGAACTTATGCAGAGACCATAAATAGTTGGTTGGATATAAATGAAAAGAGTTTGGTTCTATAAAACAAAATTATTGTGGGAGAGAAAGAAAAAATTCTTAATAGCACGAGTATGAGAGAAATACTAGTGAAAGAACCCTCATATTTAAAGCAGGGCGCTGCTTTCGGTTTGCAGAGAGATAATCCTTGAAGTATAAAGGAAAATACGAGATCTATGACAGGAACAGGGAGAGGGTTAGGGGTAGCTAGGCAAGTAGGTAGCTTACTATTGGGTGGACTGTGAAAGATTTTCGCAAATTCCTTAGACTATTATATAGGTCTTTTATCGAGTCTCATGAATCTATAAGAAAGTTGAAAAGTTGAAATGTTGTAGTAAATATGGTGAATGGATAACCAAAATGTTGTTGTTTTAAATTTCTTGCAAGTAAGAGTAAAGAAGCCTTTGTAAACTTTATTGAATAAGGAAAAGATAAAAATTTGTATGCTAATTAATAGGTAAAGGAACCATTTTATTTAGTGAACCGCGGTTAGTACTTTGGAATGCTAGGCATGAAATCCCTTACTGTCTTGTGTAGTCCCCAAGTCTACTTATGTAAGAATAAAAAACACCTAGATAGGTCCCATTTTAAGACTTGTAAGGGTTTCTGGATTGGTTAAAAATAGATAGTTAAGTAGTAGTGTATATAACAACAGAAATTACACATGTCTAAATGCAAATTTTATAGCGATAGTAACATAACTCGACATGAGAAGAAATAGAAAATACAATCTTTAATATATTCTAAAGTAAGAAAATACGATGAAACATAAATTGGAAAAATACAGGGGTGTAATTGTTATTAAATAAATACATGAAATACTATGACGATGATACTATAGTATAAAGAGAAATCAATGTTGCATAATAATATGATTATGGCCAAGTCCCAATGAGAGAAAAATTAATGTAGAGATTCTAGTGAAATAATCACAGTACGTAAGCATAACTAAAGAAGCTAAACTCCAGAGATAGTGAGTCAATAGATTGGAATTAAACATTATAGTGACAAACCCCATGAAAGGGAACCATGGATACCCCAAAATAAACATCAATTTAATTGCTAATATCCAGTGTGTCACATATGAAATAATCATCGACTGGCCATTTATAGTCCTAGAGTAACATTTGACATAAACATAAATTACAACCAATAGGGTCATAGCCATGATAACCAAGCAGTATATAGTATCGAAGGGAACAAAACTAACCCTTATAGGGAACAATTCTTCCATGGATATAAAAAACATGTATGCCATGATTTAAAACCCTAACACCAACTAACAGTTGGAAGTCTTGGGAAAGACAAGAATATAATATTTAGGACCTGCATATAAAATATGAGTTGAGCAAGCTTAATGAGAAACCTCATCAAATATTGTGTCAAACCTGATACCAGCAATGTGAAGCCTTAAAAATCCATCACGATAGCATTAAACAAAATCAATATTAGTGAAAAATAAGTTTATAATAACCCTTAAACACTTTGTACAATTGGAGGAAAACATTAGAATGATAGAGCAACAAGATTACGAAGGAGGGCTTGGAATTAAAATCTCCAATCACTCAGTGTCAAACATCAATAGGTAAATAACTCGAACTCATTTCCCTTACTGTCATATAATAAACCATAAACTCATAATGAATGATGGGAAAAGCTATTACTTGGAAATTCTAGTAGAAGATAGAGTCGTGCAAAGGGAATAAGGTTGAATCCCCATGACGAGCCGACAAACCTGGAAGAAAAAGTGGTCAGAGATCATACAATATATATAAACATGGAAATTTCTAAATAAAACCAGATATATAGTTGGTGGATCATTTTTTTCTAAAGAATTCTAAGAAGAAATCCTCTAACAAGGAGGAAAGGATCTATAATAATATTCATCAAATCGTCTATCATAATCCTCAATTCATTGTAGACATAAGAGCTCTCACCACACAAACTATTCGTAATAGAAGTCAAACCCTAGAAAGCTTAGCATAGAGCTTTGTTTCCATCAGTGGATTGAGAAAATGGGTATGTCTATTCAAAAATGTTGAAGGTGGTTACCATAAAAAATGAACACAACACATAGTCACTGTCAGATTAGCCCCCCTTGCCAGATGTACCATTGAGATCATTTCACAAAACATGAAGAACCAATTAAACACTATAATTTTTGAGGTCTAGAAATATCTATGGTAGCATTACCATCTCACAATTGGTATCAATAGCATTTGACTCATCACTCTAAGCATAGAGAAATATATACTACTAACCCAGAGGAACATAATACAAAGCAACAATATTTATTCATCTCATGGATCAAAAATAAGTCTCATATGCATCATGGGAGAGGGGATTCCTAAGCTATAAACAAATGAGGCACACATGCTTAATGCAAGTGATATGATGTTCTTTTAGTCATAAAATGATATGGGGAGTGGTGTATGTGAGTCTATGTTAAAGTTTAAGAAAAACCATAATAAAGAGCATATAAAAATAGTCAATTACGAGACGACGACTAATACATTGACACAATTCTTCAGTGTCAAGCTATAATTGTAACATCCCTAAAAATTATACCTACTGTCATAAGGGAAATGACTTAATCATACAAGAAAAGTTTCCTAAGCCAAGTGAGTATGGAAAAGAGAAAGAGAAACAAAGCAATGGAAAGATTCACATGATGAGAAAATTATTGTTATTATATATATATATATATATATATATATATATATATATATATATATATATATATATATATATATATATATATATAAGAAATAAAATATTTTGTGAAGAGAAATGATTTATAATGTTGTGTCCTATGTTGATTGGAAATATATATATGTATATATATATATATATATGTATATATATATATATATATATATATATATATATATATATATATATATATATATATATATATATATATGTATATATATATATGTATATATATATATATGTATATATATATATATATATATATATATATGTATATATATATATGTATATATATATATATATATATATATATATATATATATATATATATATATATATATATATATATACATATATATATATATATATATACATATATATATATATATATTCCCTTGAACTATTTATGGAATAAGAATAGTCTTTCTATGTGAAGTCTTATAGGAGATGTGACAAGTGGTATTTGATCCCAAGTTATAAAATTGAGGCCTTGGGTTCATTACTAATTTTGGCAATGGTTAAGGAAAGAGATATTATGAATTGTGTACAACTTAAAAAAAAAGAAGCTTGATAGGAAGCCTAATTGTTGAAAATGACCCTTAAACCCATTTTGTGAAGACAAGATTTATGTACACCTACGATAGAAAATCCAATATCCTAACAAAGAATTATTAAATATTATGAGAGAAATGAAGATTGAAATGCTACGCCTTCATACCAACCATGAACAATTATTGAAAATTTTTGTAGAGCAGTTTATTAAGACATTAACAGAAAGGAAAAATTTAAGAATAGGGGAAGCCATGAAACAAGGTTAGGACAAAGAGGAAACATATAAATAGAAAATAAAAATAATAACAAGTTGATAAATAGAGGGAACTAATGGGGGATGAAGAACATACATCATATCAAGTACATTCCCTACCAAATAAGAAAACTAAGGTGGAATTACATAGAGACTTTTGGAGAATTTGACCCCTAGTATATGATAGAGAATTAGAGGAGGCAAGAAAGGCTTGGCTACTAAATATAAATCATTATTTGCAAGTTGATGATTATACATATGAATTAAAAGCTAAGCTAGCCACCTATAAATTATAAGGGATAGCATTCTTGTGGTGTAAAAAGGTTCAAACCCTTCATAATATAGAAGGAAAAGAAGTTACATGGGAGAAATTCGAGGAACCTTTCAAAGATAAATACATTATAGAGACATATTTTGGTGACAGGGCCAAGGAATTTCATGATTTAAAGCTATGAACGATGACTATAGACCAACTGATTACAAAATTCACTCACCTATTGTACTATGCACCTTATATAAAAGAAGAAAAAGAAAAAATGCAACAATGTATCAGTTGCCTTTAGCCATCCTTCAAGGAATTTCTATAATATGACAACTCGAAGTCCATGGATGAAGTTATTCATAAAGGAATTTCTAGAATATGAACCCTCAAATTCCATGGACGAAGTTATTTGTAAAGAAATAATTTGTTACCAACAAGCCAAGAAAAGGAATGAAAATTTCAAAACGTGGCATAGTAAGAAGAAAGAAAAGGTGTTGCAACATAATAATGGAGAGAAAAATCATTTTCTTAAACAAGGAAGTAAAGGAGGTATAGGAAAAAAAATTAACAAAAAAAAAAGAATAGACATAGAGAACTCAAGTATAAGCTCAAGTGAGGTCCAAAGAAATTGAGAAAAATAGACCATCATTAGGAAAGAAAAAGAACCCATGAAATGTTGGGGGCGTGGTGAGCCCCACCTTCTAAGGAATTATATTTATAATAAAAAGGCCATACGATATCTTCAAAATATACAAGCATCTTCAACTATCAATGATGTGACCTAGAATACACTGCACATCTGTGTAGCATTGGAGGAATGATAGGAAGAACACTAGTCCAACATGGTCGAAATACAAGGTACAATTCTTGACAGACCTATTTCTTTGTTAATTGATCCTAGTGCCAATTTAAGTTACATGGTCCAAAATCATAGAAGTTTGTAAATTTTAAACTAAAAAATTCAAAAATCCCTATCCTTTTGAATTGGATGTGGGAGAAAAATGGTAGGTTACAAGCTGTGCTAAGTTTTGTCCAATTATATCGCATGGGAAGCAAAATATAGTTAACTTAAATTTGTTGTCATTCACCTCTTATGATGTACTAATAGGAATGGATTGGTGAGAAAGTCATAGGACCCTGGTAAATTTTCTTGGAGAAGACTATTACACGTCTCATAGATGAGGGTGAAACTCAAATTATAAAGGGAATACCTAGATTAGTGTCTATGGATCAAATATCAGCGTTGCAGTTGAAAAAAGAAACTAAGAGAGGATGCTTGTTATTTCTAATAAAGATAAAAAATGAATTTGGAAGTAGAAAATATGAAACTTTAAAATATTTGGAAGTGGAAAGGGACTTTCCAGATGTCTTTCCGGAAGAAATTATGGGTTTACCTCTTAAAAGGGAGTTGGATTTTACTATTGAATTGGTGTGAAGAGAAACACCACTGTCAAAAACTCCATATTGTATGACTATACCTCAACTTATGGAACTTAAAATCTAGCTGCAGGAATTGTTAGGCAAAGGATTTATCACACTTTGTGTATCCCCATGTGGTGTGTCGAATTTCTTTGTCAAAAATAAGGTTGGAAAACTCATATTGTGTGTAAATTACTGACAATTCAATCAGTTGACAGTTAAGAAGAAATATCATCTACCACGCGTTGATGACCATTTTTTATCAAGAACAAGGGGCTACAATATTTTCTAAGATTTATTTCGATCCAAGTATCATTAGTTATAGATTAGAGATGAGTATATAGAAATAACCACATTTAGAAACCAATATAGGAACTATTAATTTACATTGCTACCTTTCAGGCTCACAAATGCACCAACCAATTTTATGTATCTAATGAGTAGTGTATTCAACAGATTTCTGGATAAATTTTTACTAATAGTCATGAATGATATATTGGTGTATTCTAAAATTCTAAATGAACATAAAAGACACTTAAATATAGTGTTTCAACCCCTATTAGAGAATAAAATTTATGAAAAAATTAACAAATGTGAATTCATCCAAAGTAAAATATAGTATTTGGGGCACACGATATCAAAGGAGGGGTTTCTTGTGGATCTTAATAAAGTGAAAGTGATCCTTGAGTGGTTGGTGCCAAAGAATGTTGAAAACATCAAGTAATTTATGGGCTTAACTAGCCATTACCATCCATTTATAGAAGCTTTTTAGAAGCTAAAAAATCCTGTAACTTGATTCCAAAAAAAGTGATGCAGGAGCATCCGACAATCTTAATTAAAGGAGGAATCCAAAGTAGAGCAAGGATGACATGGACCATTGAAGCAAAACAAGGGACAAATTTCTGTTAAAATAGAGCTAAACTGATGGAATGGATTAAGTCTCTCGAAGACTTAATTAAATGTAATTTGCCACATATGTATGCATGTAGAGATAATTCAGGGTAGTTGAGTGATTTGTGAGGATTGATTGGATCCTTTCAGTGATCCAATCCAATATATCTGTAAACGATGAACCTGCGTGTTCTATATATATATATATTGTGAGACAGACAGTCGAGAGACAGATAGAGAGTAATACAGAGTGGGAGAGAGAGTGAGAAAAATGTAATAAAGAGAGAACTCATTCTAAGGCTGAAATGCCTTAGCTTGTAATCATAATGTGTAATATAAGAGTGTGCTTTGTGTTGAATATGTGCGCTGTGTATATTTCATAAATAGTCAGAATTTTAAGTGATGCAGGTTTGATCGACCATCGATCACTATAGGATCGATGGCGATCCAATCATAAATCAAAGATATCGAGTTAGTTGTGATGTCGTGTAAAGATAGAGGTTGGTGGTGGAACTGTGTTTTAAGCGTAGAGTCCATCAAATGGCAGATGAATGAGAGAATGCACAAGAGAACCTGCGTGTTCTATATATATATTGTGAGACAGACAGTCAAGAGACAGATAGAGAGTAATACAGAGTGGGAGAGAGAGTGAGAAAAATGTAATAAAGAGAGAACTCATTCTAAGGCTGAAATGCCTTAGCTTGTAATCATAATGTGTAATATAAGAGTGTGCTTTGTGTTGAATATGTGCGCTGTGTATATTTCATAAATAGTCGTCATGCGGAAAGAGTCGTTAGTGCGGAAACAACCGACCTCCCTAGAAGCCTAAGACTTTCTAGTGACAAACAAGACAAATAAGAGCAATCCTTCACTAAATATGCCTTTACAATATGAGAAATCAAGTGTTTAGATCCTACCTGTAACCCAACGCTGTTGTAGTAGTCCAGCTTCGTTGATCCGGATGAGCTCCTCCTTCACTTCGAAACCTGCATTCACTAACAATCAAACGATTAAATAGCACCTGAATATCACATAAAATAAAACATATTTAACATATAGACCAAGGAGTATATGAAACAACTCATAAATAACAAATTGTTGAGAAGAATGGACTAATTTGTATTAAAAGGTAACAAAAGGAACCATTACAACCTGAGCCTTGGTGTTGTGCAGGTCCTTCCCAGGGTCCACAAGAGTTCTCCTTTACTCTGATCAGCTCACCCACTTCCAAATGAAACAAGCAAAGATGGTAATCTCTCCTCACAAGCTTCTACAAGGAAGTCCTAATTCCAGCAGCATCTACCCTTAGGAATGTTCAGCTTTCAACCTCCCCTCCCTTTGGCCCAATGCCTATATTTATAGTGCTCTAGAGGAAGTTATTCAGGTCCACCATCAATGGGATAAGCCCCTCTTTGGATGGGATAGCTCCCCTCTTGATGGGATAAGTTCCTCTTTGGTAGGGATACATGAACCATCTGGAGGCGCTCCATACACGTCAAACAAGCTTCTAGAAGGCTCTAGAAATGACCACAAGTAACTTTTTTGGAGTGAAACTTGCGCCTTTTGACCTTTACAGGAGTACGCACCCATTTCTTTACATACAGAGCGTACAAGTATGCAGGTATTGTGAACTTGGAGTGCGTACACGCAGGTAAGGCTAAGAGAAACTGCGTACCCAGAGATATATATATTTTTAATGACTTTCTCTCTTTCTTGAAGTTTGAACTGGAGAGCAGAGGTATGAGGCTTGCCAAGGAGGATAGTATGACAGTTGATGGAGCCATACTAACTGCAAATAGTCATGGTGACAAATTTTAGTGTAACAGATTGCCCCCTAAAGTGCGAAGCCTATAGTAGATTAGGGTTTCATATTTTCTAGGAAGGGTGAAGTACTTTATCATTTCAAGGATTATCTTGTGGAGAGCCCAGTCGTAACCTGCAAGTATTCAACACAAAATACATATATATGATCATATCATCGCTGAGGTAGGCATTCCCATACTCAGATTGAAAACTTTAACTAATTGACTATCTACTGCTCTGACACAGGAATGATTCTACAGTACATCATAATCATAGACTTTTGTAGACACAGTATGGACGCAGCCATCTGTTTATGGTTAGTCTACTGTATAATGAATACAAAAATCCTCGCAGCCTGGATGGTGGAAACTAGATCCAGGGTCTTCATTTTTACTTCCCGAACAGGTACGATTCTATCCATGTGAATAAATGAGTTGATGTCGAACATGGTAGAAACCACTTGATTACCAGTCAATGATGTAAATTGTTAACAAGCGTGAGAGAGACCACCAGTGATGTCAATGGTTCTCAAAGTACCCAGTACAATCCATGAGATGTGAATGAATGAGTTGAAGTCGAACATTTCACGGAATCCTTCGATCGAAAGTCAATGATGTAAACTGTCATCAAAGGCAAGAAACCTGCCATTGATGCATGTAGACTTCAAGGTACTCACGATTCCTAGGTCATCTTTCTAGATAATGTGTTGATGTCGATAGAAAGCGACCCGTTGCAGGCAAGCCCACAACACGAAATCATAGATCAAGTTGAAGAAATGTAGCTGTAAGGACTGACTTAGGGATGGTCAAAATGGATGACGAGTATTTTGCAGATGAATGTTTATTGCAGAGACCTCTTGAACACACAACGACACAATAGATGGCTTGGTGATATTTGACCCAAAGTTAATACCCGGTTAAAGACTTTCAATGTGGTTTGATCAACTGTGAGGCAAAGGATTTCCCAACCCAGGTGAATGCAAAGTGTCGTGTTCAAGAGTGGGTAATAAGGCTTCTTCTGAAACAAAGGATAACAAAAAGGCTCATTTTTCTCTCTTTTCCCCCACCATTTCTGGCAAGTAACTCTTTATTTTTTACAAGCTTGAGGAGGATAACATATGCTTGATTATAAGCTCATCCTTCGGATGAGTCCATCTTAGTTTTGATTCGAACCCTAAGAAGGAGTGGTCCATTCCTGTTTGTAATTGAACAGGTCCTTTACTGTGAAATTTTAACGAGTCCAGTATAGGAGAAACTCGGCGTTTTTCATTTTTAGAGAGTCTGAAAAAACTTAAGAAGACTCCAGGTTGAACTTTTTCGTAAAGTTGTGTCTCCCAAGCCCGAAAAAGTATAAAATAATACTTGAGAGAACCGCTTGATCTTGCGACCAAGGAGTACTTTCATGATTAGTGTCTTTGACCTGAAAAGTAAAAAGCGATCAAGGACACGTCGTTTTATTTCCAGTATCGAATTTGAAACGACAAAAATCTGGCAATCTTTTCATGTTTTACGGTCAGAAAAGGGTTGTAAGAGGACCGTCTTTTTAGTTCCGTTTTAATGAGTTTAAAAAGAAAAACTCGGCAATCTTTTCATGTTTTAGGAGTCAGAAAAGGGCGTAAAGATGACTCTAAGGTTTCACTTTTTCGTAAGTTTTAACGAGTTCGAAAAAATGATAAAAATGTACTCATGGTTTTCATTTTTTCGTAAGTTTTAATGAGTTCGAAAAAATGATAAAAATGTACTCATATGGCCGACTTTCAATTTAATTTACGAGCAGGAAAAGACGGAAAGAACTCGGCATCTTCATTTGTTTTACGAGAATGAAAGATAGCAAAATAATCTCGGGATTTTCATGAGTTTAACGAGTCTTGAAAATAACTAAAATTGACTCGAGATAGGTTTCATTTTTACAAAAGCTTGAAACAGAGAAAAACTATGCTTCAAAGTAGTTTCATTTTTACACAAGCTTGAAACAGAGAGTAAACTCTGCTTGAAAATAGTTTCATTTTTACAGAAGCTTAAAACAGAGATAAAACTGTGTTTGATGCCCCCCAAGTATAACTGCTAGAGCGCATGCCCCCTCAGCTTCATTTCATTCAATCAGTTGGATAAAATGAAGGTTGAGTTACGAGATCATTTGAAAGACTCGACCTAAAACTGTAAGAAAATTATGCAAAAAACTGAAATAACTAACCTAAATACTTAACATTTATGAGATCTAGTCAAACTCTCGACTCAATTAGAGGAGGATTTGTTTCATTTCTTAACGAGCTTGACACAGGAAAAGAACTATGTTCGGATTCGGTTTCATGTTTACGCAAGCTTGAAACGAAAAACTATGCTTGTTATAAGTTCACATGCCCCCAGCATAATGACGCAAAACGAGGTACATGCCCCCCAAGCTTCATTGCATTCAATGAGGTGGATGGAATGAAGCTTTACTTTCAAGATCTTGGAAAGACTTGTGGGAGTTGTTTCATTTTTTAGTGAGGTTGACACAGGAAAAGAACTATCCTCAAAACCCTTGTTTCATTTTTTAAACGAGCTTGACACAAGTTAAGGAACTATGCTCGTAACTACTCTCTACAATCTACCTAACAAAAAACTTTACTCTAAAAACCTTGATTCATTTTTTAACGAGCTTGACACAAGACAAGGAACTATGCTCTAAAAAACCTTGATTCATTTTTTAATGAGCTTGACACAAGACAAGGAACTATGCTCATGAGTATTCTCTACAATCTACCTACTTAACCTACCCTTGTTTCATTTTTTAACGAGCTTGACACAAGACAAGGAACTATGCTCTAAAAAACCTTGATTCATTTTTTAACGAGCTTGACACAAGACAAGGAATTATGCTCAAGAAGATTGCATGCCCCCAGGATAATGATGTAAAGCGAGGTACATGCCCCCCAGGCTTCATTGCATTCAACCAGATGGATGGAATGAAGGTTTACTTTCAATATTTAACTTGAAAAGGGAGTTGTTTCATTTTAAAGGAGGTTGACACAAGAAAAGAACTATCCTCATACCTGATTCATTTTTTAACGAGGTTGACTCAGTAACAGGAACTATCCTCAAAATCCTACTTTCTACAATCTACCTACATATCCTAAAATCTACCTGATTCATTTTTTAATGAGGTTGACTCAGTAAAAGAACTATCCTCATACTAGCCTGTTTCATTTTTTAACGAGGTTGATACAGGAAAAAACTATCCTCGTACTAGCCTGTTTCATTTTTTAACGAGGTTGATACAGGAAAAAACTATCCTCGTACCTGATTCATTTTTTAATGAGGTTGATACAGGAAAAAACTATCCTCGCACACACTGATTCATTTTTTAACGAGGTTGACACAGTAAAAGGAACTTTCCTCACACACACTGATCATGGCTTCCAACTGGAAGAAAGACATGTCAATGGACACACCTTGATCATGGCTTCCAAGAGGTCTTCATCAGAAGGAAGAATACTTCTCTGGAAGGAGCACATGTCAAGGGACTCAAAAGGGATAAGAACATCGTGTTCAAGTAATCCCATAGAGTTTTCCATGTCAATTACCGGATCTAAATCAATGGAAGATGAGCAAACAGTGAGAGGCTCACTTACATCGGTAACTGAAAACATGGGACCAGTTGCCACATAATTAACCCGTGGCAGGGTAGATACCACTTTAGAATCAGGAACATTTAGGGGTGTCATATTATTGGTAGTTGAAACAAGACTAGGGAACGAAAGCTGGTCTACAGTCACAATACTGCCATTGTGAGGGAAAGACATCACGCGAAAGAGTGTCGATACGACAGCTTTCATTGCATAAACATAGTCTCGCCCAAGGAGTAAATTGAAATCCAAGGGACCTCGAACTACCATAAGATCAATACAGACAGTTTTACCTTCCAAGGTAATAGAAAACTTAGGAAGGATCCCTAAAGGTTCACTAATGGTTCTGTTAAAAGCTTTCAAATTCTGCGTAATAGGCGCAAGCTGAGGGGAACCCAAAGCTTTCCAAACAGTTGAGGATAAAATACTGACAGAAGCACCTTCATCTACCTGTGTACGATGTATGTCCCTACCACCAACCTTGACAATGATTTGGAAAGGGATGGAGGAAGGAATACGAGGTTCTGTCAGTCTATTCCAGTCAAAGGAAAAGACCTCAGTACTTGGAGGGGGTTCTGTAGAAACAGGTGAAATGCCCCCCGGCATAGAAGAATCTGATGTAACAAGAAGAACCTGAGCGGTATGAAGTTCACTCTCTAAAGGGAGAGTGTGATCGACCGAATGTGAAATTGAATCGACCACTTGATCAACTAATGGATCATCAACCTGAGTGACATGAGTTTCACTCTCCAATGGAAGAGTGTGATCGACTGTACTTGAATTTAGATCAATCACTCCGTCAGTTGATGGTAGGCTGGGAGAAAGTTTACGGTAACCAGTTGGAAATTCTTGTTGTGGAACAGTAAGGTTTTCCAACAATTTTGAGGCTTCATCCATGTGAGGGAAAATGTGAGTTTGATGACTCCCTTTGCATAACTTACAAGGAAACCTAACTTTACCCTTTTTCCCAGGAACCTGACTATTACTGGTTGATGGATCAATGGAAAGTTGATGAGCTTTTTCTGACCATACTTCCAAGACCTTTGGAATACCAGGACAATTGACAAGGAAGTGGTCACCCTTACAAAGCCTGCAAGGGTATTTGGGTTTACGATGCATGTCGGAATTTTCCTCAACACAACTAACACTTACAGCCACGGTTGGTTGGTTGACTTCTTTCTTATCTTGATTCTTCTTCTTCTTCTTCTTCTTCCCTTTCTTCTTCTTCTTAGCCTCCTGGTTACTAGCATCAAGGATTTTACCAGGCGAAGAGGAAGAAATGGAGGAAGAAAAATTAGGCGAAGAAGGTAAAGGGTCAACAGAAGGTTGGTGATGTTGAGATGGTGAACTCTATTGAGGTGAAGCATCCGGTTGAGATGGAACAATTGGAGTACTTTGGGCCAACGAAGTTGAAAATAACCATATCGGTAATCCTATTGTAAATCCAGGTAATGACAAAGTAGCCATATAAGGAGGACCAACATTTCCAAAGTAAGGAAAAGTACTAGGATTCTCGTTAGGAGGGGTTCCTAAGTTGGTAAATTCCGGAACGTTTTCCATTATATTCAACTTCAGTGAATTTTATTAACAATTTATAACTAAAATTAATAATTCACAATTCACACCTAACAATTTAAAATTCACAATTCACACCTATGGTCTCTAAAAGTAAAAACAAACAAATTAACACGCGCTATCAAATCTAGGAGTCAAACCACACACAAACAGTAGCCTTCCAGACTGAAAACACTAGTTGGTGATGAAATCCAACATCGCAGAATTCAGTACAGAAGTGGCGGGTGGAACAGTTACCCCGGCAACCTGCTTAATGAATAGACTGGACCAAGTTCCTCCACTTTAACCGTCTCGAGTGAAGTGAACCCCCCAGAAAATCCAAGCGAGTCTAGCCGACGTCTGCTCCAGGTACAGTGGGATCTTCCCTCCACCGTCACCTTGGGTAGAACCCTAAAGATAATGGTCACTAAGATCACCAACAGCAACAAATATACCTGGGGGAACAGTCTACGATCCGATAGCACGCAAGGGCAGAGTATCAAGCTCAATCCCCTTGCCAGCTCCTTGACAATAATCCAAGGTTTACTGACAAGTGACCCCAGGCTCCTCGACAATGGTTAATCCGAGGTTTACCGTTTGTAGTACGTGCATATCTGGCGTCGTTCCCAATGAAGGAGGATTGATCCCCTCACTGGTTCGGACACGATCTCGTGCTTCTCCTTTAAGAGGAGCTTTCCCAGAGCATATATGTAACAGTTGGATTTATCCTACCACAAGATGAGCTACTTGTTTGGTTTTGCTGTCTTGGAGAGTTAATTACTCTCCTACTCCAAGACACTAGCCTAAGCTATGTTGGTGTATCAGAGCCCTAGAAATGTAAAAATTACTAGATGAATTTTAATTAAGCGTTGTGTTATTAAGGCTGTTATTACTCAAATGGGTAAATGGATACGAAACCAATGGTGTTATGACCCGACTCAAAACTGAATGCAATCGAATATGATAATGTAATCCTTTCAATTCGATGAATCCTAACTAAAGTAAGGAGAGAGTTTCCATTCACTTCCAACAATGCAAAAATTGATCACTAAGAGAAAATATAACAAATTCTCTAATGCACTAATTTCATCAAGAAAAACTAATGCAAATCAATTCCAAACCATTTTTTACCTTTTTTTTTTATTTTGTGTAAATTCAAATCAAAGAAAACTGATCTAAATCTACGATTGATTTTTCAGAATGTAAACTTTGCAATTGTAATCTATGCACAATTCACTTGAAAAGTATGCAAATGTAATCTATGCACATTTTTCATTAATATTCTGAAAATGAGAATTCTGATTATGCAAATGCGATCTATGCAAGAGAATTCTCAAACACCAGATGATTCTAATGTAATCTAAGAACCAATCAAGTGCAAGCCGAGAAAATTGGGTGAGAGTTCCAAAGATCAAAAAATAAAAACACTCAAAGGCGATTAACACTCATACACAAACCTCCAAGCAATGACCAAAGGAAATCAAATTAAGAATTTCTCAAAAAAGAGACTCAAAACACCCAATTGACGAAAGCTTAAAGTAGGAATGCCAATGAAATTAGCCAAGATGAAAGCTTCTGACAGGTGAACAGTGGATCTGGGCAGCAAAAACAAGCTATAAACAAAATCTAAAGGACAAAAAAGAAGAAATTGAAATTTTCTAGGCTTTTGACAGGGGTACACAGGCAGCCTGTTGTCACAGGTGCGGGTACGCTCTGTGCACAAAGCTGCAGTGCGTACAGGTACGCACTGTGCTCAACGCAGAGGCTGCGTACTTCTAGCAAAACCAAGAAAAACTAAAATCTAATTTAACCCTAAGCTATCCCACCCAAATACACAGTCAAACAGCCAAAAACCAGAAAACAAACGACTTTTCTCAAATCAAAGTTACACACAAAGGAAAAATCATTCACATCCCCAGTGGAGTCGCCATTTTGTCATGCGGAAAGAGTCGTTAGTGCGGACACAACCGACCTCCCTAGAAGCCTAATACTTTCTAGTGACAAACAAGACAAATAAGAGCAATCCTTCACTAAATATGCCTTTACAATATGAGAAATCAAGTGTTTAGATCCTACCTGTAACCCAACACTGTTGTAGTAGTCCAGATTCGTTGATCCGGATGAGCTCCTCCTTCACTTCGAAACCTGCATTCACTAACAATCAAACGATTAAATAGCACCTGAATATCACATAAAATAAAACATATTTAACATATAGACCAAGGAGTATATGAAACAACTCATAAATAACAAATTGTTGAGAAGAATGGACTAATTTGTATTAAAATATAACAAAAGGAACCATTACAACCTAAGCCTTGGTGTTGTGCAGGTCCTTCCCAGGGTCCACAAGAGTTCTCCTTTACTCTGATCAGCTCACCCACTTCCAAATGAAACAAGCAAAGATGGTAATCTCTCCTCACAAGCTTCTACAAGGAAGTCCTAATTCCAGCAGCATCTACCCTTAGGAATGTTCAGCTTTCAACCTCCCCTCCCTTTGGCCCAATGCCTATATTTATAGTGCTCTAGAGGAAGTTATTCAGGTCCACCATCAATGGGATAAGCCCCTCTTTGGATGGGATAGCTCCCCTCTTGATGGGATAAGTTCCTCTTTGGTAGGGATACATGAACCATCTGGAGGCGCTCCATACACGTCAAACAAGCTTCTAGAAGGCTCTAGAAATGACCACAAGTAACTTTTTTGGAGTGAAACTTGCGCCTTTTGACCTTTACAGGAGTACGCACCCATTTCTTTACATACAGAGCGTACAAGTATGCAGGTATTGTGAACTTGGAGTGCGTACACGCAGGTAAGGCTAAGAGAAACTGCGTACCCAGAGATATATAGATTTTTAATGACTTTCTCTCTTTCTTGAAGTTTGACATGGAGAGCAGAGGTATGAGGCTTGCCAAGGAGGATAGTATGACAGTTGATGGAGCCATACTAACTGCAAATAGTTATGGTGACAAATTTTAGTGTAACAGATTGATTGGATCCTTTTCAGTGATCCAATAAAAAATATCTGTAAACGATGAACCTGCATGTTCTATATATATATTGTGAGACAGACAGTCGAGAGACAGATAGAGAGTAATACAGAGTGGGAGAGAGAGTGAGAAAAATGTAATAAAGAGAGAACTCATTCTAAGGCTGAAATGCCTTAGCTTGTAATCATAATGTGTAATATAAGAGTGTGCTTTGTGTTGAATATGTGCGCTGTGTATATTTCATAAATAGTTAGAATTTTAAGTGAAGCAGGTTTGATCGACCATCGATCACTATAGGATCGATGGCGATCTAATCATAAATCAAAGATATCGAGTTAGTTGTGATGCCGTGTAAAGATAGAGGTTGGTGGTGGAACTGTGTTTTAAGCGTAGAGTCCATCAAATGGCAGATGAATGAGAGAATGCACAAGATCCATTTGATTACATAAATGAACGAACAGTAATGGCAGAAGATAAGGAATCGATAGAAGTTGATCTAGATCATCGGATCGACAGATCAATAGATTGAATATCATAGCATGGTGGAAGAGTGCAGAAGATAATCGGTGAAGAGTGGGTTTTAAACAATGGAAGTGGTATTTCGGGTAGCCTCAAACCCATAAGTGGTATTGAAGGGTGAGCACCCGATTCCACTTATCGAACAACACTTAGCAGCGAGGAGGAGAGAGGAAACTTCTTTTCGGGTGGTTAATCCTCATGCACGGTGCTCACCTGAAATTATTGTGGAGCGTTGGATAAAATGAGGGTTTGATCTACAACAAAGGGTCAATTATTAGTTCATTGATCGGATGTAACGACAACCGTCAGATCGAGCGGTCGATTAACGGTCCGGATTTGATTAGTGATCGGTGATCGGGGAATGCGAAGGACAATGCAGCAGAAAGGCGATAGAACGAGAGAGCAGACCCGCCGATAATTATGAACGCGGGTGTAAAATATTTGAAGTCTGGCCATGCTTTCAACTGTGTGTTTTCCATGTGTTTCCCGTGTAGTTCCTATGTATTCCGATTAAATGAATGGTCCTGGGTTTTTAGAGGAAAATTCGATAAAGTGTTGTGGTCTGGGTTTTGAGGCTTAAACACATCAGATAACACTTCTGATAGTTAGTGGGCCATATCCCACAGGTCTCAGGATTGAAATTTAAAAATGAAAGGGGATTTTTCCTTACCCCCAAAATCACCTTTCATCATTTGGTATCAGAGCAAGAAAAGGTTAAAGGGAAAGGGAAAAGGATTTCCTACGAGAAGGAAGAAGAGTGCAAGCAGAAGGAGAAGAGGTACAATTGTGTTGAAGACTGGAGAGTTATGGTCTTTACTGTCGTGTAGTGAATGACAGCGAAAGGTGAGAAGACTTGCAACAACCTAGAGCAAGGAGTGCTCAATTGGTTCCAGAGGAGAGAACCAGAAGGATGGCAAAAGACTAAGCTCAGGAGGAAGCCTGGTGAGGTATCGTGTAGCAGATGAATACTGTTACTGCAGAGGTTGGTTGCATCTCATAGAAGATCATGAAGGCAGTTCTACTGGGAAGTGGGTAGAATTGCTAAGGATAAGGAGAAGCATATGACCAGGAGGTCATAAATTTTTGTGCCTCGAGATTCTGATGTAGGAGCATCTCATACTCTTAATTAAAGGAGGAATCCAAAGCAAAGCAAGGAGGACGTGGACCATCGGAGAAAAACTGGGGACAAATCTATGTTAAAATAGAGCTAAACTGCTGGAATGGATTAAGTCTCTCGAATACTTAATTAAATGTAATTTGCCACATATGTATGCATGTAGAGAGAATTAAGGGTAGTTGAGTGCTTTGTGAGGATTGATCGGATCCTTTCAGTGATCCAACCTAATATTTCTGTAAACGATGAACCTGCGTGTTTTATATATATATATATATCGTGAGATAGACATATAGTAATATAGGGTGGGAGATAGAGTGAGCAAAATTTAATAGAGAGAGAACTCGTTCTAAGGTTGAAATTCCTTAGCTTGTAATCATACTGTGTAATATAAGAGTGTGCTTTGTGTTGAATATGTGTGCTTTGTATATTTCATAAATAGTTAGAATGTTAAGTGATGCAAGTTTGACCGACCATCGATCACTATAGGATCAATGGCGATCCAATTATAAATCAAATATATCAAGTTAATTGTGATGTCGTGTATAGACAGAGGTTGGTGGAAGAATTGTGTTTTAAGTGCAGAATCCATCAAATGCCAGATGAATGAGAGAATGCACAAGATCTGTTGGATTTCATAAATCAACGGACAATAATGGCAGAAGATAAGGAATTGCTATAAGTTGATCTAGATCATCTAATCGATAGATCAGTAGATCGACAGTCATCGCATTGTGGAAGAGCGCAGAAGATAATCAACAAGGAGCAGGTTTTAAATAGTGGAAGTGGTATTTCGGGCGGCCTCGAACCCATAAGTTGTATTGAAGGGTGAGCACCTGATTCCACTTATCGAGCGACACGTAGTAGCGAGGAGGAGAGAGGAAACTGCTTTTCGGGTGGTTAATCATCATTCACGTTTCTCACCCAAAATTGTTGTGGAGCATTGGATCAAATGAGGGTTGGATCTACGATGTAGGGTCAACGATTAGTTTTGTTCATCAGATGTAACGAAAATCATTGGATCGAGTGGTCGATCAATGGTCTTGATTTGATTAGTGATCGGTGATCGGGGAATGCGAAGGACAGTGCAGCGAAAAGGCGATGGACTGAGAGACTGGACCCGCCGATAATTATGAACGCGGGTGTAAAATATTTGAAGTCTGGCCATCCTTTCGATTGTGTGTTTTCTGTGCGTTTCCCGTGTAGTTCCTGTGTTTTCCGATTAAATGAATGGTCTCGGTTTTTTAAAGGAAAATCCGATAAAGTGTTGTGGTCCATGTTCTGAGGCTTAAAAACATCAAATAACGCTTCCAATAGTTAGTGGGCCATAACCCACAGGCCTCAGGATTGAAATTTATAAGGAAAGGGGAAATTGGTTTACCCCCAAAATCACCTTTCATCAAAAAGGGGTAAATATTTTATGGACCTAGCATTTCCAAGATAGTTTTGAAAGATTGAAGTATTTGATAGTTTTGAAAGATTGAAGTATTTGTTAACAGTTGCAACTCTACTAAAATTTGTTGATCTAGAAAAATACTTTCAGGTATGCACAAATGCATGCGTCAAATCCCTGGAACGTGGAAGCATATGAATCATGAAAATTAAAAGAGCATGAAAAGAGTTATGTTGGTTATGATCTGGAGCTAGAAATGGTAATTCATGGCCTCAAAATGTGGAGGCATTACTTGATTGGAAGAAAAATTATTTTAGTTATGGAAACAACACTAAAATGAACACTACACAAGCTAGGTGGATGGCATTTCCAAGCGAGTATGATTTTGACATTAAGCATATAATGGTAAAGATAATAGGGTTAGAGATTCGTCGAGTCAAAGCATAAAAAATGTATGTGAAATTTTAATTAGCCAAAATGAAAAATATTGGTGGGAACAAATTAAAAGAGCAGATTTCGTGGATTAGGTTTATAACCATATCCATGTGAACTTGCAGAATAATGTAGAACTTAAAAAGTGGGTTGAATACCAAATGACCAAAGAAGGGATACTGATATTTAAAAATATAGTGTATGTACGATATCGAGAGGAGATTAAGTTGCTAATTCTAGTTGAGTATCATAAAAGGCCCAATGGAAGGCATCCCACATATCCAAAATTAATTACAACCCTTAGAAAAGAGTTATTTTACTCCACACCAAAATGTACCATGACTACATAATGGTGGTGGTTGATAAACTGACCAAGGAAAATCACTTTATTCATTATAGTCAACTTATAAAGCAGTGCAGGTGGCTGACATTTTCATGAGATATTTTTAAATTGCATGGGATACCTAAGGTTGTTATGTCTGACAGAGATCCAAAATTTACCTCAAAATTCTAGAAGGCACTATTTGAACGTATGGGAACTCAACTCAATTTCAGTACAACTTATCACCCATAGTCAAATTGCTAGACTGAAAGGATAAATTAAGTCCTAGAGGACATGTTGCATCTGTATTGAATGAGCCAACCTTCTAAGTGGGAATATTGCATTCATCTTGTGGAATTTACATATAACAATGGTTATCAAGCTTCATTAAAAATGATCCCTTTCGAAGATTTATATGGTAGAAGATGCCTCATACTTCTAAGCTAGAGTCACCCTAAAGATAGGGTGATATTTTGTCCCGACATGACCCAGGAACTAGAATAGATGGTAAAATAAGTTAGACATAATTTAAACGAATCTTAGGACAAATAAAAGATTTATGATGACTTGAAAATAATTCGTAGGGATTTTTCAGTGGGAGATTGTTATGAAACCAGCTCACAAAAGATAGAAAAGATAGATGAACGCCTTGGAAATAAGCCTCTTCTAGGGGGAAACCTCCTTTACATTACACAAATGAACAATTCTTAGATGATTCAAATAACAAAACCTCATTCCTATATATAGGAGTCTAAGGAGTCACAATATAACCCGGACGACCTAACAATAATAATATAAAGGCACAAAAATAACAATAGAGGGATTCTATGGGGCATAGTAATAACAATATGGGGACAATAGGGGCACAAAAATATTAATAAGGGATACAACTACAATAGTAATGGGGTAGCCACTAGTATTATAGGGACCTAACATGCCCCTCTCCTTCAAAAAAGTGTTGTCCTTGATGCTTGAGTAGTTCTGGATGCTTCTGTTTAAAATTATCATCCTCCCATGTGGAATCTTCAGTGGATAAGTTCTTCCACTTGATGAGATACTTCGAAATTGATCGATTCGTAGCTGCCGAGTTCTTGTTTCTATGACTGCTTCCGGTTCCAATATAATTTTTCCTTCCTCATCAAGTTCTGGAAATATTGTTTGAACTGGGAGCTTGTTACCTATAACCTTCTTTAAACATGAAACATGGAAAACTGGGTGCACTCGAGAAGTTGCAGGAAGCTCCAATTCGTATGCCATAGTACTAATCTTTTGCAACAACTTGTATGGACCATAATACTTTGGTGATAATTTATTATCCTTCTTAGCTTGCATGAGGGACATTTTTTTGTATGGTTGTAGCCGTAGGAATACCCAATCACCTACATCAAAACTTCTTTCGCTGCGATGTTGATCTTCCTTTTGTTTCATTCTATTCTGCGCCAACACGAGGTTATCCTTTAAGAGTTGGAGGACTTGCTGTTGATGCTTGATGTGATGTTCCATTGCTTGAACCTTAGAATTTTCTCTTAAATATGATGTGATGAATGGTGGCTGATATCCATAAAGTGCCATAAATGGGGAAATTTTTGTTACTGTATGGAAGGATGTGTTATACCACCATTCAGCCAGAGGCAACCATTTGACCCATTGTGTCTGTTTATCAGATACAAAGCAGCAAAGATATCCTTCCAAACAGTTTTTCACTATCTCAGTTTTGCCATCAGATTGAGGATGATAAGATGAGCTATGAGCTAACTGAGTACCAAGACAAGAAAATAATTCTGTCTAAAAATTTCCAGTGAAAATGGGATCTCTGTCACTTACAATAATCTTTGGGTTTCCATGTAGCTTTTGAATTGTTTCCATAAATGCAGTAGAAACTGTACTGGATTTAAATGGATGTGATAATGCACAAAAGTGTTCATACTTGGTAAGTCTATCAACTACCACCATGATGACACTCTTTCCCTCAAACTTGGGTAAACCTGTGATAAAATCCATTGAAAACTCCTCCCAACGTCGGCTTGGAATGGATAAAGGTTGTAATAGACCCGGGGTCTTAATTGTTTCAACTTTATTTTGCTGGCAAACCAAACATTTTGCCACAAAGTTTTGAATATCTGATTTAAGGCCATCCCAAAAAAACTCCTTCTTAACCCTGTGGTAAGTTTTTAAAAATCCCGAGTGCCCTCCTAAGGGAGAAGTGTGCAATTCCATAAGATTTTTTTTTTTGAGTTGGGAATTCTTACAGAGATATAAGCGATCTTTGTACCATAACGAATCATTTTTCCAGCTTAATGTATCAGATGTACTCGAATCTTGTTGTAACTTTCAAATAAGTGCCCACACTTCTTCATCATTCTTCCATTCCTCCCTTGGTTCGTTTATCCAATCTCGTTGGATAATAGAAATGGTGCACAACAATGCTTCCACATCCTCATCCTTTCTTGAGATTGCATCTGCCACCACATTTTGCTACCCTTTTTTGTAGATGATTTCAAAGTAAACACCCAAAATCTTTGTGACCCACTTTTGTTGCTCTTCAGAGGATAATCTTTGTTCTAAAATGTATTTAAGGCTATCATGATCCGTTTTTACCTTGAAGTGTCTTCCCATTAGGTAGGGTCACCATTTCTTAAGTGCATGTAGTATTGCCAACATTTCCTTCTCATAAATAGCTTTGTGTAAAAACTTTCTCTTGATTGGACGACTTTCAAAAGCAATGGGTCTTTCATCTTGCATTAAAACAACACCAATTCCATTTCCTGAAGCATCACATTCCACAATAAAGGTTTTTGTGAAGTCCAGTGTAGCTAAGACCGGTGCTTGGCACATTGCTGCTTTAAGATGTTCGAAGGCCTTTGTTGTTTCTGGAGTCCATGAAAATGCATATTTCTTTAATAATGTTGTTAGAGGTGCTGCTATTCTCCCATAATTCTTAAGAAACTTGCGATAATACCCTGTCAACCTGAGAAATCCTCACAAATGCTTTATGGATGTGGAGATTTTCCATTCCTTAATGGCTTTAATTTTGATAGGGTCTACCTTAACTCCTTCATGAAATACAATATGACCAGATATTCCACCTCTTGTACTCCAAAGAAACATTTGGATCTTTTTGCATATAATTGTTTCTCCTCCAATAGTTGTAGCACCCTGCCAACATGTTCAACATGATCCTTCCAAGACTTGCTGTAGATTAGTATATCATCAAAAAATACTAACACAAATTTTCTAAGGAAGGCTTTGAAAATGGAATTCATCAAACCTTGAAATGTAGAAGGTGCACTGGTAAGGCCAAAAGGCATGACCAAAAATTCATAATGACCCTCATGAGTTCTAAATACTGTTTTCGAAATGTCTTTAGTATTCATTCTGATTTGATGATATCCTGAACGAAGATCCAACTTGGTGAAGTAAATTGATCCATGCAATTCATCCAGTAATTCATCAATGACAGGAATGGGAAACTTATTTTTAATAGTGAGCTTGTTGAGCTCCCTATAACCCGAACACATGTGCCATGATCCATCCTTCTTGTGCACCAATACTACAGGAGCAGAGAAAGAACTTTGACTAGGTTGAATTATACCAGCCTCTAACATTTCTGCAACCATACGTTCAATTTCACTCTTTTGGGCATAGGCATATCTGTACGACCTGATGTTTGGAGGAGCACTTCCTGGAATCAGATGAATAGCATGATCATGATCACGAATAGGTGGGAGACTTTTGGGAGTCTCAAATACCTTGGAATGATTGTCCAAGACTTTTTGGAGATCTGGAGAAATAGATGATTTCGATGTGGAAACATCTAGCGAACATAATTGTGCAATTACACCTCTTTGTTCCCTTTTTAGAAGGTTTGTGACACCGTTAGAGATGATTATCTTTCCCGGTTTCCCTGCAATACCCCTTAATTCAACTTCCTTTCCTTCCGCAGAAAATTTCATAAAAAGTTCTTGAAGATTAAAAGCTATCGTAGCCAAGGATTGTAGCCATTGGACTCCTATTACAACATCAACACCTCCCATTGGAATGGAAAGCATTGGGCAAGTCAATACATATTCTCCTTTCGATAGCTTGATATTATGGCACTTTCCAGAGAAATTTATCATTCCTCCATTTGCAACCATCACTTGACACTCTAGTGTTGGATATAGGAACCAATTCAATTCTTTTGCTATCTTACAATGAATAAAATTGTGGGTACTTCCTGAATCAATCAACACTGTTACCTTTTTCTTCTTGATTTGTCCTTCTATCTTGATGGTTTGAGGAGTGGTAATTATATCGAAAGCATTACACGATATGGTCGAATTCATTTCTTCTTTATCTAGGCTTTGTTCCTGGAGTATATCCTCTTCTTTTGACCTTTCTTGCTCCTTTTCTTCTTCCTCTTCAAAATCTATGTAGAATAATTTCTTCTCAGCACACTTATGACCTTTAGGGTATTTTCTATCACAACTGTAACAAAGCCCTTTTTCTTTTTTTTCTTCCAATTGTTGTGGTGTTAACCTTATAGGTTGTGGAAGACTAGGGCAACAACACTTCCATCTTTATAGTTGTGAGTGGTATTCTTCCTGGTTGCCATAATTTTGCTTTCCATTTTTCTTGCTAACTTGAATGCCTTCTCTAATGAATCAAGTTCCCAAAGGTTAACATCATGTTGGATATTATCCTTTAAAGTCCCTATGAACACATCAATCCTATGCTCCTTTGGAATATTTTTTACCCCTATGTTCAATTTTTGGAACTCCTCAATGTGCTCCATTATTGAACCCTTTTATTTGAGACTTAGCTAAATAAAGTGTTGCTTTTTTTATCCTCATAATGTGCTGTCAATTCTTCCGTAACAATTGCTCAAGTGATAATTTGTTTACGAGAGCAAAGCCATTGATACCATACAAACTGATTTGGTTCCAAATATAAAGTTGCAATACATACCTTTTGTGTGTTTTGCACATTATTGAGATCGAAAAATTGATCCATCTGTAATATCCATGTTGCAGGATCCTTGCCATAAAACTTCCTCATATCGATTTTTGGAATATGGTGGGTCTTCGATCCAACATTAGAGTCTATGAAATCATGATTAACATTTCTTTTGTTCGCATCATGAGTTTCCTTTACTACCCTTTCACCATTAGTAAGTAAGTGTTCGCATCTGTCTGCAAATATATCTTCAAATCATCCATCTTATCTTCCACGTCTTTCATCTTAGCTTCTACATCTTTCTTTAAACCATCCATCTTAGATTCTGTTATTTTTTGTGCGAGTGATATTTGTTGCACTTGGTCTCGTAATTTTGATATATCATGTTGCATTTCTTCCTCTTCTTCATAAGTCATACTAAAGCTTTCAGGTTGCTTACTAGGTGTTTTCATTTTCTTTCCTTGGGGCATTAGTTACTGATAATAATGCTATACTATGCCCTTTGAATTCTTTCAAAATAATTTTTCAAACCAAGCTTAAGCAAAATTTTAAAAATATCTACAAACATTTTTTCACTTTGTAGGAGCTCGATATTGCCTCTGATGTATCTCTGTAATTTCGGATCATCCAGTTCTGAAATTGTGATCTGCAGTAGCCCTCTATGTCCTATTTCCAATGCCACTAGTCTGATCCAAATTGGATTCTCCAAGGAAGAGTTATGCCAAATCTCCCACAGTGACCTGATTATAGACTAGTTCAGTAGAGCGAACTTGTATGACGTGCCACGTGTCCTTGTTTCAACCTTTGGCTCTGAAAAATATATAAAAGAAACTACATTCTGTCCTCTTTCTGTACTTTCTTATGAAATTTCAATCGGATGCTCAGAGAGAAAGTTATGACGATTTTCCCCAGGTCACCTGTTTGGAATGTAATTCAGGAGTTTGCAAAAAGACCAACTTCCTCAGATCATATCTCCGCAAATATAGCACGAAACGCTCTAAAATTTGGACTCAAGGTTCAGTGTGATTTCGTCTCAAATGGGGTTTTTTTTTTTTCGCTTTGAAACATTGCAGAAAAAAGTTATAGCAAAAATGCCACGATGACCTATTTGGAGCAGCGAAACCCTAGAATCCAAAGCTCTGATACCAAATGTTATGAAACCAGCTCACAAAAGATAGAAAAGATAGATGAACGCCTTAGAAATAAGCCTCTTCGAGGGGGGAAATCTCCTTTACATTACACAAATGAACAATTCTCAGATGATTCAAATAACAAAACCTCATTTCTATATATAAGAGTCTAAGGAGTCACAATATAACCTAGCCGACCTAATAACAATAATATAAAGGCACAAAAATAACAGTAGAGGGATTCTATGGGGCATAGTAATAAAAATATGGGGACAATAGGGGCACAACAATATTAATAAGGGATACAACTACAATAGTAATGGGGTAATCACTAGTATTATAGGGACCTAACAGAGATCATGTATATCTAAAAGTGAAACCCAAGAAAATTTCCTTCAAACTAAGGAACTATGTGAAATTAACCCCTTTCTATCATGGACCATTTGAAATTTTGGCCAGAGTTGGGCCACTGGCTTATCAGCTAGCCCTACTAGTTCATGTTAAAACATATAATGTATTTCAGGTTTCCTTGTTCAAAAAATATGTATCTGATCCTAACCATATGATTTATTATAATGTTATACGGGTAAAACCAAAATGAGAATTCTAGGTTGAACCTACATAGATCCTAGATCAGAGTGAAATCAGTGTTCAGAAAAATACCATTCCACAAATTAAAGTGTAATGAGAGCACTTTAGGCTAGAAGAGGCCATTTGGGGATGGGAAGATGAAATGAAAGAGGCATTCCAAATGTTATTCCAAAGAATAAAGTAATATAAAAACACTAGGGATGGTGTTTCTTTTTAGTGGGAAAGATGTGATATCCCTAGTGACTTTGCTTAACACTTTATTTGTTAAAATTAAACTATGGTTAAATTGGGATATTTAAATTTAATTATTGTTATTAATTAGAAATGTTTTATTTATATTGGGAGAAAATGAATGAAATTTATTTGCACTAATATTCCTTAGAATTTGTAAAAAGATGTATGACTAATCCTTAACAATGAGATAAACAATTATAAAAGCTAGTTATGTTCCACGATGGAATTAATATGAAAATTCCTCTTCTAGCCCATTCATTCACTTTAGAGAAAGGGGAAGGAAAGGGGTACCAAAAGAAAATAGATGGATATAAATACCATAATTTTGGAACTTATGCAAAGGCCAAAAATAGTTAGATAGCAATAAATTCCAAGAGTCTGGTTCTCCAAAAGGAATTTATTGTGAAAGACAAAAGTATAAATTCCTAACAACATTAATGGGAGAAAAAGACTGAAAAAACTCTCATATTTAATGTAAAATGTTGTTTTGGGGTTGCATAGAGATAATCTATGAAGTACAAAGGAAAAGACTAGACCTCTGATAAGAAAAGTGAGAAGCTGAGAGGTAGTTTTTTTTTTTCTATATTAAGACTAACCTACGTACCCACGGGAGATTTGAACCGGTGACCTATCGCAAGGAGTGCCTTAACAGCGCACCCATTCACCGTCAATCCAAACCCCCGTGGGCAAGCTGAGAGGTAGTTAGGTGAGCAACTAGGTTACTATTAGATTGACTATGAAACATTTTCACATATTCCACAGAATATTAGATAGGTATTTGACTAAGTCTATCGAATCTATAAGAAATTTGAAAACTTGAAATTGTAGTAAATATGGTGAAACTATAAGCAAAATGAATGGAAAATTGTATGCATTATATGATAGATATAGTATCTAAGAGTGAGTAATAATAAAATGTACCTTGAACTAAATGGGTTTTATGGTAAAACCAAAAGCATAATTACTAACGAGCCATGTGAAAATATAATAATGGTAAAACCAAACGCATAATTCCTAACGAGCCATGTGAAAATATAATAACATAGATAAACTTTGTACTGAAATTAAGAATGAGTGGATGAAATCTAATAAACATAGATAAACTAATTATAATCCCCATAGATAAAGACAAACTACAATCAAGAAATATTTGTAGGGGATTAAAAAAAGGTGACCTAAAATTAGAAATGTAGATACGACATCTATATATGACAGAAATTTGAGTTAAAAAAACTCAGAAATCTTAATATAATAAAAATTGATAGCCTTAAAAAGGTAGCATTGAAACTATTAATGTACAAACTACATTTAATTATGTAAAAGAAATTCGTATTCAATTTGTAGAAATAATTTACCTACCTTTAATTAGATAGTATAACAACGATAGATTTGAACAACAAAACCTCAGATTTGCAAGATAATAAGGAATTGAATGGAGTTAGAGTTTTCGAAGGTTCTGGGTAGCAACAATTTTAAAGTCCATCGAAATCTCTTAGCCATGTTTATGAAATTGATTAGCCATGTTTTTGAAATGACGGATTTCTTGAAGGACTATTTTTCGCTTGAGAAAACAACGATTTATTGTAACATAGGAGGTTTAGATCATCGAAACAAATCAAAGAATTTAACTCTCAAGTCTTCAATCACTGTTGATTTATGTCAAAGAATCTATCGCTTGGGCAAGTAAATACAACTGCACGGAACGGATGAAATGCGAGCCATGAGGCCTGACAGGAGCTCAATAGAATCGCTCCATCGACATCTAAATACACGTCATTGCCTTCCGAATGCATAGACGATATTGCCTTCCGAATGGCTTCATCAACATCTAAACACAGATGCAAAGGTGTTTAAAAAAGTTTTGAACCCATAGAAGAAATTCTAATGGTTGTATGAGCTCTGTACAAGCCATTGTAATGGCTCAGTGAGCATCTACGGTTTTCATAATCCTTTCTCGCTTTGATTTTTTCTTAAGGTTTTTAGCATTGTTATAACAGCAGGCTTATCAATTTTGTGCTTTCTCTTTGCTTTTCATTGTAACAGAAGGCTCATCAGCGTTTGTTCTTTTCTTGATTTTGCGCCTTCTTGACCTTTTTTGTTTGGTGTGTAGCGTTTTCTCGTTTGTCTTATTCTAAAGCTTTATTATAACGACGTGCTCATCTGCTTTTGGGATTTTGTTGATTTTATTTTTAGTATTTGACTTCTTCTTTTTTTTTTTTAATCAAGTGTTTTTTTCTCTAAATTAAAAATATATTTATTTTAGATGTAAATATAACCAATGTAAATTTTATTTATTCCTTATCTCTTTTTTTGTTTAGAGATTTAAAATCAATTTAAATTTAGATTTATCAAATATTAAGGAAATTAAAATTATTAAAATTTATGTTTTAAATATATAAAAAAACTAAGATAAAATTATTATTATTTATTATTAGTATAATTATTATTATTATTATTATTATTTAATTCATTTTTTTATTGTATTAACAATTTAATTTTTTGAATTATAATTTTTTATTTGAATTTGATTTAACATATTATATTGTATTGTATTGATTCAATTTTACATAAAACATATTTATGAATATCTTTAATAATAAAATGTAAAATAGATTTTACTATGTTATGTGAAAAATAAAAAATATCTAATCAATCCTTTATGTGGTCATTAATCACTGAACAATGGCTAAATGCAACAATAAGAGAAGAGGAGATAAAAACTGTACGAATTGTTCTTTATAAAAACATCATTACGATGAATATTTGTTCCTATGTATTAATATTATTGATATTATTTATATGAGTATATGTGATTTACAATTATATTCAATGTTATATAACTTACTTTTAAATGATAAGAGACATAAATTAATTCTTTATAAGCATTCATACTTTCGTTATAATACATATTCTATAAAATCTAGCCTAGATCCATCATAAATCCAAATCTACCAAGCGAAGAGAGGGATTGGGTCTTTCGAGTTGTAAACCTTTCTTCAATTTTTGCACTTGAAAAAGAGGTTTGCACTCCTAAATATTTGATTGTTCTCACTACTTGATATATATGGACATAAGATAGATATAGTTTAGTTCCACTGCATAATAAACTAGCTTTTGTTCTCTAAAGTGTTAGTGGAAAGAAAATACATCAAAATTGTTGAAGAAAAAAAATTTCCAAAACCAATGTTAAATGTCAAATAACTCCTGGAAAGAGAATCAATATCATTAAAAAATAATTGTAATATATTCATTTCAAACGATTTAAAGAAATGTCACTCAACATCAAATTTCCAAGGCTTCTTTACAAAAGAAAGGATAACTATGTTTTTGAAATATCATTAAGGGCACAGTAAATAACAAGAAAAGTATTCCCCCACATATTCCTCGATAGACTCACATATTCAAGCATTGCATGTATGGATTTGTGGGCTTGAATTAGGTATCAATTGAGAATTAACATGGGAAATATTGCTTGCTATAACAACTTCAAGGAGGCTTTATGGTAGTCAAGTTACCCTAGTACAAGGCTATTCTAGGATGATTCCAATATTTTCCAATCAAAGCACCAATTTGACCCTTTTATAATAACTATCTTGTGGGTTTAAAATGTTAGGTGGTAGAAAACAATGATCTTGGTGGTTTTTTGAACACTAGAGAAGCAACGAGGTGTGCTACAACATCTTATGCATTTGATGTATTTAAAATTGGATTCTCTACATGTTGTCACTGTGAATGTAATATTATCTCCAAATTGAACTTCTACATTTGGTAGCTAATGGCTCTTTATGTATACTTCAGAGATTTTTTCACTTTGTGTGTAGTTTGGGGAACTGGTGGTTATATCTTATGTCTATGTTTGAATGGGTTCAAACAAAGGGTTATTTTACTTATTTGTACATCACTAGGATGAATTCACTATGTAAGTAATTATTGTCATCAACTCTATATTAGTCTCTATGGGGACTAGAGACTACCATAGTTTTTTGGTCTTGGTATTCTTCTTAATTAAACATGCAATGTGGCTCAGGCTCTTTCATTTTCTTTATCAACATTCTAGTAGTTTATGGGGTTTTTCTTTAATCTTATTTTCTGGTGTTGTTGTTACTGGGTGGACTAGAATACACATGTAGGTCTAACGGGATTGGTTTTTTCTCATTCTGGAAGGACCTCAAATTTCTGGTGGTTTGATTGAGGGTTTGGTCTCTCTCTAGAGAGAGAGAGGGAATTATTAACCCCTAAGCTTGTATATGTTAACCTTGAATCCCTGTCTATATCTATGTCTTAAACATAATTGATACAATTGGATTAAATTTTTTAAATAAATTATAATGAAAACATGATAATTTAAACATAATTTCTACAGTTATATTATAATAAAATTCTGATCAAATACATAAATTAAATCTATGTTTTTAAAAAAATTTATTTAAAGTGTTGGAGACTAAAAATATTTTTTTGGAAGATTAGACAACTGCAACTCTAAGAAAAGATCACCCTTCCACTCTTATCAAACCAAGATATAGACTCATTAAGATGTATCATAAATAAATTTATAGTCTCCTTTATGTGGTCATTAATCACTAAACAATGGATAATGCAACAATAAGAGAAGAGGAGATAAAAAATGTCTGAATTGTTCTTTCTAAAAACATCAACATTACGAGGAATATTTGTTTGTATGTATTAGTATTATTGATATTATTTATATGAGTATAAGTGATTTACAATTATATTCAAGGTTATATAACTTAATTTTAAATGTTAAGAGACATAAATTAATTCTTTATAAACATTCATACTTTCCTTATAATACATATTCTATAAAAACTAGCCTAGATCCATCATAAATCCAAATCTATCAAGTGAAGAGAGGGATTAGGTCTTTCGAGTTGTAAACCTTTCTTCAATTTTTGCACTCACAAAAGAGGTTTGCACCCCTAAATATTTGATCCCTCTCACTGCTTGATATAGATGAACATAAGATAGATATAGGTTAGTTCCACTGCATTATAAACTACCTTTTGTTGTCTAAAGTGTTGGTGGAAAGGAAATACATCAAATTGTTCAAGAAAACAAATTCCAAAACCAATGTTAAATGTCAAAAAAACTTGTGGAAAGAGAATCGATATCATTAAAAAATAATTGTAATATATTCATTTCAAACTATTTAAAGAAATGTCACTTAACATCAAATTTTCAAGGCTTCTCTACAAAACAAAGGCTAACTATGTTTCCCAAATATCATTAAGGGCACAGTAAATAACAAGAAAAAGATTCCTCCACATATTCCTCGATAGACTCACATATTCAAGAATTGCATGTATGGCTTTCTGTGCTTGAATTAGGTATCAATTGAGAATTAACATGGGAAATATTGCTTTCTATAACAACTTTAAGGAGGCTTTATGGTAGTCAAGCTACCCTAGTACAAGGCTATTCTAGGATGATTCCAAGATTTTCCAATCAAAGCACCAATTTGACCCTTTTACAATAAATTCCCTTGTTGTTTTAAAATGTTACGTGGTAGAAAAAACAATGATGTTGGTGGCTTTTTGAACAGTAGAGAAACAACGAGGTGTGCTACAACATCTTATGCATTGGATGGATGTATTTAAAATTGGATTCTCTACATGTTGTCACTATGAATCTAATATTATCTCCAAATTGAACTTCTACATTTGGTAGCTAATGGCTCTTTATGTATACTTCAGAGATTTTTTCACTTTGTGTGCAGTTTGGGGAACTGGTGGTTATATCTTATGTGTATGTTTGAGTAGGTTCAAACAAAGGGGCATGCCACTTCTTTATACATCACTAGGATGAATTCACTATGTACAAAATTATTGTCATCAACTCTATGTTACTCTCTATGGGGACTAGGAACTACCATAGTTTGTTGGTCTTGGTATTCTTCTTAATTAACCATGCAATGTGGCTCAGGCTGTATCATTTTATTGATCAACATTCTAGTAGTTTATGGGGTTTTTCTTTAATCTTATTTTCTGGTGTTGTTGTTACTGGGTGGACTAGAATACACGTGTTAGGCCAGCAGCATTGGTTTTTCCTCATTCTGGAAGGACTTCAAATTTCTGGTGATTTGATTGACAGTTTGGTCTCTCTCTAGAGAGAGAGAGGGAATTATTAACCCATAAGCTTGTAGATGTTAACCTTGAATCCCTCTCTATATCTATGTCTTAAACATAATTGATAGAATTGGATTAAAATTTTTAAATAAATTATAATGAAAACATGATAATTTAAACACAATTTCTACAGTTATATTATAATAAAATTCTGATCAAATACATAAATTAAATCCATGTTTTTAAGAAAGTTTTATTTAAAGTGTTGGAGACTAGAAATATTTTTTTGGAAGATTAGACAAATACAACAGTAAGAAAAAATCACCCTTCCACTCTTATCAAACCAAGATATAGAATCGTAAATATGTATCATAAATAAATTTATAATTTCCTTTATGTGGTCATTAATCACAAAACAATGGATAAATGCAACAATAAGAGAATAGGAGCTAAAAAATGTCTGAACTGTTCTTTATAAAAACATCACCATTACGAGGAATATTTGTTCCGATGTATTAGTATTATTGATATTATTTATATGGGTATATGTGATTTACAATTATATTCAAGGTTATATAACTTACTTTTAAATGTTAAGAGTCATAAATTAATTCTTTACATTCATACTTTCCCTATAATACATATTCTATAAAAACTAGCCTAGATCGAGCATAAATCCAAATCTATCAAGCGAAGAGAGGGATTGGGTCTTTTGAGTTGTAAACCTTTCTTCAATTTTTGCACTCACAAAAGAGGTTTTCACCCCTAAATATTTTATTCCTCTCACTACTTGATAAATATGGACATAAGATAGATATAGGTTAGTTCCACTGCATAATAAACTACCTTTTGTTGTCTAAAGTGTTGGTGGAAAGAAAATACATTAAAATTGTTCAAGAAAACAAATTTCAAAACCAATGTTAAATGTCAAAAAAAGTCATGCAAAGAGAATCGATATCATTAAAAAATAATTGTAATATATTCATTTCAAACAATTTAAAGAAATGTCACTCAACATCAAATATTCAAGGCTATTTAAAAAAGAGAGGCTAACTATGTTTCCCAAATATCATTAAGGGCACAGTAAATAACAAGAAAAAGATTCCTCCACATATTCCTTGATAGACTCATAGATGTTAAATGAGAAAAAGTATATATAAAGTAGACCAAATGAAACTCTAATTTAAAATAAAATAAATTTCTAAACAAAACTAGACACAAAAGCCATTTCATGGGGTACAGGCATATCTATGACCTAGAAAGTCAGTAACTAAGTGAGATCATTCCTCTACCAAAGACTCATTCAACTACATAAATTTACATAAACTAGATCAAATGACATTGAAACAAAGTAATGAAATATATATATCTATATATATATATATATATATATATATATATATATAGATATCTCAACATGATAATTTTTCTCTCACAAAATGAAGTTGAAAAGAACATTACTTATCAACAAACAAATTAATTAAAACACTATTTTTTCCTTTCCTGATTTGAAAAAGATAGGTGTATTTCTTATCATACAGATACATGTAATGAAAATAAAATCAAAGGAAGTAATTAGTAATGAAGATAAAATCTATAAACACTCAAGTTAAAGAAAAATTAATCGAATGAAACCAAAATTTTCAATAATCGAACCAAATAATATAAAACTCCCTTGTCCTCTTCCTTATTTGTGATAATTATAACTGGAAAACAACAAAAAATTCAAAGTTTCAACAAACACAAACTTTAACCTTACATTGGAAAGGTATGAGCATAAATACATGGTTATCTCTATTGGAGACAAACCATAGAGATTCATTGGCAAAGATGAGAGATGCTAGCTCAAAAAATCCATTTTGCAATAAATAAGAATGAGAATATTACTCCAAATAACAAATAAATGAAAAGTTTGTATGAATAGATTGTAAAAGGACACCTGAAGGGGCCAAGTAGGCCCTCCCTCATTCAAGCCCTTTGTTCCTCTCTCTCTCTCTCATTGTCTCTCAATCTTGCTCTTTTTGACTATCTCTCTCTCTCTCTCTCTCTCTCTCTCTCTTTCTCTACATTTTATCCCTCTCTCTCTCCCAATCTCTCACCCTCTCGTTCCCTCTCTTCCTCTCTCTTCACCATCCCCCTCTGTCTTTCTCTATTCCAGACTCTCTTCCTGACTCCCTCTCTTCTTCCCTCTCTCTCCTCCCCTCTACGATTCTCCCTCTTTGCCTCCCTCTCTCCCTATAGCTACCTCACTCTCTTTTTTTCACTCTCTCCCTCTATCTCTCTCATTTTCTCTCTCTCGTTCTTGCTATATCTTTCTCTCGCTGTCTCCCAATCATGCTATCTCACACTCTCACTATGTCTCTCTCACTCTATCCTTGATATTGTATCCTTCTCACTCCCTCTTTGTATCCTTATCAATCCCACTCTCTCTCTCTTGCCCTCTCTCCCCCCCTTTCACTCTCTCTTACTCCCTCCCCTTCTCATTCTAACACTATCTTCATGTGTCCCTGTCTCTCCCTCTTTTTCTCTCTCCTTCTTTTGCTCATTCTCTGAACCCCCTGCCCTCACCCCCTCTCTATCTTAACATCTCTTTCAGTCTCTCACTCTCTCTCTCTGTCTTTCTGCCTACCATTCTCCCATCTCCCTCTATCTCTCACTCTCTATCTCACCATGACTTCATTCCTCCCTCGAATAATCCTATGCCTAAAACTAAGATCTTAGATCTAATTTCTAAACTTAGACATTACTTAACATTACTTAGCATTAAGTGAAACTAAAGATATCAACAAACATTTATGATGACAATATACAATTTTATAAACACTACAAACATCAAATCCATTTCACAACATTAATAAAAGAACAACACCCCATCATGCCATTTAATATTCAATTTAAAAAAATAATGACATACATTCTAGCAATTAAAGATACATTTGTATTATGAATATTTTTGAAAAAGTAAAAACCACTATTAAATAAATATACATTTCCATATTTAAAAGAGAAATATTAACCTAAAAATAATAACTAACATGAAGAAAATAATAAATCTATATCACTTTAGACGAAAAATATATATTTAATCATAATCACAATTAAATACAATTTTATTATATATATAATCACAATTAAGTACATTTTATAATAAAAAGAATCATACATAAGAATTCTTGATTTTCTTCCTAAAACTTTTTATAATAAAAAATAAAACTACTCTCGGAGAAACTACAGATGCAGATGGGTATTCAGTTTTTAAAAACAATTTAATAAAGAGTGGAGAAGGTATTGTAATTGGAGTCGCAGTGCAATCTTATTTGGTATTAGTGAAGGAACGTGGTTTCCATGGACAGAAAACAGTGGAGTTAGATTTTTCGAATGTTCTGAGTATCAACAATTTGAAAACCTATCGAAATCGGTTAGCTGAGTTTCTGAAATGGAAATCTCCGATCCAGTTTGCGCTTGAACAACAGCGACATGGACTTGACTTTTTCGTTCATTCTTGGTTGTGACATGGGAGGTCGAGATCAGACCAAAGTGAAATCTCATCGAAATTCTGGAGAAATTAGCAATGATGAACGAGATTGTGGAAAATTAAGGACAAGGGTTTTGATGGACTCAGAGAATGCAGCAGAACAATGAATAAAAGTGAGTCAAGATAAAATGTACCTCGAACTAAATGGGTTTCATGGTGAAACCCAAATCCCTCGAACTAAATGGGTTTCATGGTGAAACCCAAACCAAAACACCTCACAAGGCATGTTAAAATAGAATAACATAGATAAACGCTGAACAGAAATTGGATGAAATATAAACAACATATATAAACTAAATATAATCCATCTAGATAAAAATAAACTGAAATCAAGAAATCTTTGTCCAGAAAATCAAGAAAGCGGAAAAGCTAATCATCCTAGCTACCTTTTATTGGACATCAGAACAACCTCAGGTTTGTACAGCAGAGCCTCACATTTCAGCGATGACAATGTGGTGCAAGGAATGGAGTGGAGTTAGATTTGTTGAAGGTTCTTAGCAGCAATAATAGGAAAAGATTAAATCTAATTTATGACCGAGATGTGACTTAAACAACTAAGGAGTCTCAATATAATAAAAGTACACAGGGTTAAACAAAACTACAGCGAAATTTATAATGTACAAATTGCATTTAATTCTGTAAAAACAGATACTATTCAATTTGTAAAAACAATTTAACTACCTTTAATTGGAGAGCAGAACAACCTCAAACTTGAAAAGCAGAACCTCACATTTGTGCAATGAGAAGACGGTCGAAGGAATGGAGTGGAGTTGAATTTGTTGAATGTTATTAGTCAGATTTGTTGAAGAATTTTGAAAATCCATCGAAATCCCTTAGTCGTGTTTACGATATCGCTTAGCCGTCTTTATGAAAAGGCGATGGATTTCTTGAACGACTAAATTCCGCTTGAGCAACAGTGACACAGGAGGCCTATATCATCAACACAGATGAAGGAATTTAACTCTCAGGTCTTCGATTGCTGTTGATTTATGCCAAATAAACACCCACTGAACAGAATGGAGGAGTACTTAGTCGAAAAGCGAGCCGTGAGGCCTGAGTGAAGCCTTCATCCGCATCAAAACACAGGGATGCATACGCGTTAAAGCCTTTAAAAATGTGTTCAACCCATACAAGCTATTGTTTTCACAATCCTTTCTCTCTTCGCTTTTTCTGAAGGTTTTTGGCTTTTGTGATAACGACAGGATAATCAGCTTTTGTGCTTTCTTGATTTTGTCGTTTGCATAATCCTTTGTCGATGCTTTTTGAAGGGTTTTGGATTTATTATGAAGCTAGGATGATTAGCTTTTCCGCTTTCTTGATTTTCTGGCGTTTAGCGTTTTTTGTTTGCGTTATTCTAAAGCTAGCTTTATTTTGTGTGTTTTGCTCATCTGCTTTCTAGATTTTTTTGGATCGTTTAAAAAAAAATGGGTTGTTATATTTCTTTTCCTAATTTTGAATTTTTATTTTTTTAAATTAAATATATATTTATTTTAGATGTAGATTTAACGAATATACAGAGTTATGTTTCTTTGGGAAAAAATGGGTGGGTGCTCTATTCATCACATCTACTGGTCAAGAAATCAGCAAGCTGACTGCCTCTCAAAGGAAGGTTTGCTTTCTCATTCAGAAATCTGGTAGGTGAAGGTAATATCTGACCGGGAATCCGTCCCCATCCAGGACTTCTCCTTCCCTGGATTTTGATGCTCTGTTTTTGAAGGTGCGCTGTTTTTTTATGATCCTTTTGTCATATGTTCAGGTACAGGTTTGGCTGTATATTTCCCGTGTCTTTATCTCGCAATCTGTTGTATATCTTAGGCTTTTCTATAGGTATAAATTGTATCTGGTTGTATGTGTGTCAGTCCCTCTTTCTGTTCTCCCCCTGATGCACAGGGTGTACAGTTTTGTCCTCATGCTTTTCAAAAGCTCTTGTACTATCTGTTCTATTATATGGCCTCAATATAATATATGTCAGCTTTTTCGTTATGAAAAAATGTATTTATGTTTTTTTTTTTCCAAAAAAATTATAAAGTAAATTTCAATTTCAATTTATCACATACCAATAAAATTAAAAACATTAAAATATATGGTTTAATATTTAAAAAACCACAAGTTAACACAAAATTATTATTATTATTTTTAAATATAATAATTTAATTCATAATATTACTCTATTAATATTTTTTATTATTATAATTTTTCATTTTTAATTTTATTTAACATATTAATTCAATTTTCTATAAAATATATTTATGAATATCTTTAAAAATAAAATCTGAAATATATTTTACTATTTTAATAAAATGAGTCAAATAAAACTCAATTTTTTTTCCTATCTCTAACTTTTTCTATAATTGATTGAAAAAATAAAATTGATTGGAACCTCCATGGTCCATCAATCACATAGTGTATTATGTTTTACAGTGTATTGGCACATGAGTGCACGGTTCAGCGGTAGGGACAGTCGGCTTTCTCGCACCCTGAACGTATTCGATTCTCACTATTATGACGTTACGGCACAGCGCATT
Source organism: Pinus tabuliformis (assembly GCA_031772625.1). NCBI lineage: Eukaryota > Viridiplantae > Streptophyta > Pinopsida > Pinales > Pinaceae > Pinus > Pinus tabuliformis. The sequence goes on from CM062815.1 coordinate 194,360,487, forward strand.
TGTATCATTGTGCACATATATTGGTATATATTGATTGATGTGATGGATGACAATTATATATATATAAAATATGTACATTAAACCTAATATAATGCTTTTTCAGAGTACTAGCCACTTTTAAAAAAAATAAAATTGTTTTACATTATATTGGGAATACGCGTACCTTTATTAAGGAAGATAAAATTTTATTAAGTGGGAATAAACGTACCTTCTGTGTGAATCAGTTGGGGGTTTCGGACCACGATTTCAAACCCTAGGCGGTGTCTTCCTTTGATAGGACTACGCGTACGTCACTACCCTTTTCTATTCGGCGGAAGACGACCGAACTTTGAAGAATACCAAAACTCCATAATGCTCGTAGATATTGCTCCGTGGAATCTACAATAATGGAGGGTGCGTTTTCCGTGCAGGATATTCGCCATTTCAGTAGGAGCCTATCACAATAATGGAGGGTAGGTTTTCAGGAAATCTATTATTTAAAAAATGTAGAAACCTAGCGGTCTAGAGAATGCAATTATAAAATGTCGAACAAATCTAGTTCTGTCATTTCGTTTTCTCTTATGATTATAACTTTTTATATTTTAATTTAAATAATTAGTAATATATATTTTATAATATTGATGATATAGTTTACAAATAATTACTAAGCTGGTAATTATATTGATAAAAATTATATCTTTGAAAATTTAGAGTTTAGAAATTTTTACTTTTTGTACATGATCTTAATAACTGAGTAGGGGAAAGCTGGACTTACTTTTCAATTCTATATTTATTTATGAAATATAATTTTAAATATTTGTATAGGTTTTAAGAAATTGAATATATCTTTAACACTTTATAGATAAATTTGGTTACCGATAGAAATAATCGTTTGAAAGGGTGTTAATGACATTTATCAAAAATAAGTTTATATATTTAGACCATCGCTATGGAAAATGGCAGTTTAACTTGTACATTATAAGGTTATTCAACTCTAAAATTTATTATATCAAATCAAAAGAGTTCTAAGCACAAGATAGTTCGAAAATATTATAAATATTTTTTTATTTAAAAAAACTAATTAAAATATAATTAAAAATATTTTTTTTAATTATAATAATGAAAATATAAACAATATATAATTAATAAATAACTATAATGAAAATATTACCATATTAAAACAATTATAATTAAAAAATAATTAAGTAATAATGTATATAGTTTTTGAAAATATATTAAAAAAATACTAAAATCTTAACAAAATTTAAAAATATTATATATATATATATATATATATATAAATTTTAACATAATCTAATTAATAAAAGATTTAGTTTTAATAATGAAATTTATTTAGAAAATTTGAAAAATAATAATTTAAATATTTGATTATATTATTTTAATTAAGTAACTTCATCATTCATTCATAATTATAATTATGAAATAAAACCAAATATTTGAATAAGTGTTTTTGAACCCATATATTTTATTTCCAAAAAATAATGATAAAACATAATATTTGAACTAAAATATTCATTCAATTTTCATAATAAATTATAATTTTTTAAATAAAATGAATATTATTTATTTTATTAAATTTAGAAATATAAATTTATAATAAATTCTAATTATTATAAAAAATAAATGTAAAATTATTATACTTTATTTAAATAATTAAAATTATTAATATAAAATTAAATTATTCAAATTTCTTTATAATAATTGATTTTAAAAATTTTAATTAAAATTTTAAATTTGTCATGGAAAAATTTAAATTTAATCACAAATTGAGAGTTAATATTATTATTTAGTCAAAAAGCAACTCCCCCACCAGCATTGACGTCACAAGTTTAGTATTTCCAAATTATTCATGTGTTGCATTCTACATACGTAATTTTGATAAGGACATTGTATTTCTGTCATAACCTCTTTCTTGATGGATCCAAACATTTCTCTGAGTTAATTGTCACATCCTAACCACATAAAAAAATTAAATCTACAACCCCATGTATTACCCCCAAAAATATATATATATATATATATATATATATATATTTATTGACCCCTATAAAAAAAAAGATATATTGACACCTATGTTCATATTTCTGTCATCTAAGATATATTGATCGCTGTGAAGCATCTAGTTAATGAGTGAGTAATTTGGTGAATTTGGTGGCTTGTTATAACATGGTGATACATTGACCATGTGCCACCTGACGGTCATGTGATTGAATATGTTGTCAACTTCCACCTACCTTGTGATGCGTGTTAACCACGATGGTCCAAATGTTGTAGTACTAATATCGATAGTGGACATGACTTGCGGATAACTTGGACTAACTAGTCGACCCATCGTTTCAGTCCCATTTGCACATCCGAAGCTTCGAATGCAGCTCCGCAACATAGAATCTCTGCGTTTTCATGACTACAAGGTGGTCTCCTCCATTCAAAACTTGAATCTGTGCAATTCTAGACTCTGATTGGATTTGTAGGGGATCCGGTTGTGGCTATGCGAAGAATGGCTTCTTTAGGTTACGTTTTAAATTTCTTGAGTGGCTTGTAATATATGTTTATGAACATTATTTTAATGTTGGAATAACCATTTTGCAATTTCATTCATGGTATCTCTGTAGGGTTACCTTCTACCTTTGTAAATAATTTATTTGGTTGTTTTAACTCTCGCGAACCTTGCGATTTTTCTCAAACAAACCTGGCTTTATTCATTCAAACCCTAAGACAAATTCTTAATGAAATTGTGTTTTCTAACCATTTTCTTTATGCGACTAAAGGTGCAAAGTTGCAACACGCTGTCCTTCTCCATGAAAGATAATGCTTTTTGTTTGAAGTTCTTCTTTCCTTTTTTTCTTGAGGTTGTACTCTATGTTCTTTTTAAGAATTTCTATTTTTTTTACATCCTCCCTCACGTATGTTGTATTACGAATAAGTACCCTTAGTGTAGTGGTTTCTTATATTGGATTGTCTATGGCTCTTACTCATGTCTTGCATCTTACCTAGGTTTTTACATATTTTTATTATCTTCCAAGGTACTCGACCATGTTGGGCAAGACCATTTCACGGTTCTCTGATGCTTATGGTTTCAATTGGAGTAAAATGAATTATTCATCAAGTGCTTTACTATTTTTGAGCTTCTAAGAAGTTTTACAGATGTGTTATATATTTTTTCCTTGCATGCTTAGTGTATTAGGGATGTTTCGCCCTAACGGTTAGAGTCTTATCATTTTAACTATATATTTTTTTAATAAAAACATAGGTTCTTCGAGTTTCCCTATCAAGAATTAGTATGATACTTTCTTGTAATTTTGATTAAACTAGCTTTTTCTTAAAAACCTAGCCATATTTGTATAATAGTGTTAGCATTCTTTGCTAGCTTACGTGGTGGGATTTCCTTTCCAAAAAGGCATTGCTATTCACAATTTGTGAAAACCCTCAGGTATATCTTTAAGAGATATTATAATGGTTTATTAAATTCTATGAATTCTCTATCAAAATGTTTTATCTAGAAAACTTTACACCATTTATGTTTTCAATTGAAATTTCCAAATTATTTGAATTAAATGATTCTATAAAAAATAAGAGTTACATTTATATATTTCACAAAGGATAGTTTATCACTTCTCGTTTATTAGGTTACTACAATAGTCTTTTCCTTTTTGTTATTCCAAGTTATGTATTATATATTATATATATGAAAATATATGTGCATGTTATATTTTATTTTATAGATTATTTAGACCAAATTTCTTGGCGATACCTATCATGGGATCTATTAATTCTTTCTAGGTCCTAATTATCCTTGATCTGAGGATTGTTGCCACCCACATAGGTAGATAAAAATCCTATTTATAAGAATCCAGGAAATTAACCTATTTCACCATTTTAAACCTACTCCTATACAAATATATGAATATATATGTGAATAAAATTAATGTATAATTTTCCTATTGTTATCATCATTCTCTCCTTACGAGATCAAAAAAATATCATACCACCATGGTCAGTTAGGGTAACCTAATATTTAACATAGAATTTACATGTAGACATACCTTTCTTTTCCTTCCAACCCATAATTTGTTCTTAGAAATTTTCCAAGTTTAAGGTTTATCTCGCTTGTCCATCAATTGCTTTTGACAAAATATTTAAATTACTCTGAAGTTGCAAAATTTCTTGCTGCTTGTTGCAAGTTGGGAAAATACATACCAATTCTAAGACTTGTAAACTTGTAGGTTATGAATCCATATCATTTATTCAAATATTTAATCATAGAATCATATTTCCTAACTTACTTTCTTATTGTAGATCAGTTCCCCTTTTCCTTTTCAAAAGTTTTTAAACCTAGTTATTCAACGATAATTGAAACTTTATCGGAACACTTATGTAATGCTATTCCTAGGAATGTACTAAGTGCACTCATGCTCCTCCCATATGTAAGAAATCTTTTACAGTGACTTACCACCAAGATCTACTCCTCTTTCTTAGAGAAACAATCAAGGAATTTTTCAAAGTTTCCTCTGCTAAACACTTATGGAAGTGTTCATCTCAAATTCCCACATCCTAACTAGTCTTTCTCTCCCACTAGTTATACTTCCAAGCAACTATCATTCTCTCCCATAGTGCACCTACTTATATTCCACTTCATGACATTATATTCAATGATGAATTCTTCTAGAGGTTTGTATTTGCCAAATTCTACTGAATAATAACAACCAGAGAATTTTCCTTCTTTTTGTTCATGCCATCTTATTGGCAATAACTACAATTATCTCTTGATATTTAGGAGTTAAGTTCCACATGATAGCCTTTAAAACATTACCAAGAATGTCAACGCACTAAAACAATTTCTTTTTCCATTTTTAAAGTGGATATTTACATCAACAAGTCATATCCTTAATTTTTTTAAGCTTTTCTAGCTATAATTAGGTGAAAAAGTCATAAATATTTATCCAAGGGTGTTACATCTCCTCCCCCCTAAAAGTGAAATTGTGCTCTATGTTTCATATTCCATTCTTTTCTGGAATAACATAGGAGAATCATTCCTCATTTCTTCCTCCATTTCTTATGTGGCCTCCTCAAGCCCAAAGTGCTTCCATTTGATGTTACCATAACAAATGGTTCTATTTTGAAGATTAGTTTCCCTATGATCATGAATTTGTGAAGGTTCATCCTAGAACTCTCCTTCCAGTTTGACCTATACAACATTCGAATCAATTATATGTGTAGGATCATATATATAATTATTTAAAAGAGAGACATGAAATAAATTATGGATTCTAACATGAGCTGGTAGTCCCAGTTGGTATGCCACTAGCCTTACCTGGCCAATATTTCAAATGGCCCACAAAACCAATGAGATAATTTACAACAAATTCCCAAATTCAAGGAACTCTTCTTTTATCAAATTTTCAAATAAACATGCTCCCAAACATGAAAATTCCTTTGGGGTTATTTTCAAGTCATCATATATTATCGATATATCCTTTGCCTGTTTCAAATTTTGTATTGTTTTTATTATCACTTACTCCACCTCGTGTAAAAAATATTGTTCCAATTCTAGTCTATCCTCAAGTGGACTCCAACTTAGAGGAATATGAGATTTTATAACATAGAAAGCCTTGAAGGGACTCATTTTAACTAATTCGTGATAACCATTGTTATAGGAAAAGCTATCAAGTGTAGAAAACGCTCCCATTTTGCAAGAATGTTGATTACTTACATGTATAACATGTCCTCAAGAACCCGATTAAATCTTTTTGTCTGTCGATCAGAGTGTTTATTTTAAGCAATTCTACAAAAAATTGAGGTGAACCTTGTACCCATCTGAAATAAATATTTTAGGTATACCATGAAGCTTGAATATTTCCTTCATGAATATTTCAACCACTTGTGGATATTTATATGTAAGTTACACAGAATAAAATGAGTTGCCTTTGTTATTTTATCAACTACCACCATAATGGAATCATGCTACTTCCATGCTTGGGGAAAACCAATAATAATATCTAGGGATATCACTTTCCATTTCCACTTTGGTGTAGGTAAGGGTTTCGATAGATCAGCAATGTGTTGAAGTTATACTATCAACTACTAAAATTCTTGACACCTAGCTAGATATTCGTAAACTTCCTTCTTCATAACAAGCCAAAAAACTTTTTCCTACGGGCTTTAATCATCTTTTGATACCAGAGGTGTCTTTAGAAGGGTCTGTTATGATATTCATCAAATATCAATATTGTAATTTTTTCTTGGTTTGGAATATGAGAAGTGTTTTCATATGTCAATAACCTTCTTTTACTAATTTCATAACTAGCCCATTTATCTTCACTAGATTTAATTTTCACATCTTCAAAAATATTATTATAATTTTGATTTGTTAGTGATACTTTTTTAATCTACTCTAAGAAGTATGTTTATGTCTGACTTATTATTATTTCATACACTTTCTTCAAACTTCAAGTTAGTGAATTTACTTCTTTATTTTCTTTTCATTTTATATGTTTAATTTTGAAGTCATATCTTCTCAGGAAGGTCATCCACATCAATTTTATCGCATTCATATGGGGTTGAATGAAAAAATATTTAGGACTTAGACATTGGTAATATAGGTGATCTATCTAACAATAAAATAAGGTCTACACATTTTTAGAGCATGAATGACATCCGTTGATTCCATGTTATAAAATACATAGTTTATCTCATGTTATTTCAATTTACGAGTCTCTTAGGCCACCACATGCCCTTCCTACATAAGCACACCTCCTAGACCTTCCAAGAATGCATACGTAAATACTTCAATGTCTTTATCTATATCTTCTATTTTGAGCAGTAGAGAAATAGTAAGTAGATGTTTCATCCTCGCAAAGATTTCTTGACACTATTCCGCCAATTAAAATTTTACCTGGTTTCTTTTGTAAGGAGGCTATATGATATGCTAACTTGGAAAATCCTTCTATAAACCTAAAGTAATAACCAGTAATTCCCCTGAATGATCGTATATTAGCCACATACTTTGATATTGGCCATTCAAGAATAATATTCATTTTTTTTTATCTACAACTATCCCTTCTTTCAAATTTACATGCATAAGATATTATGTCTTGTCGTGGAGGAATTCACATTTGTTGAGTTTTGAATACAATTGATGTTATCGCATTGTTTGTAACATTATTTCCAAATGATGTATGTGTTTGTCCGACGTCTTGGAATATATTAACATATCATCTATGAATATCAACACAAACTTATCTATAAATTTTCTGAACACACTATTCATTAAACACATAAAGGTGGCACGTGCATGCGTAAGTATGAAGGGTAACATTGTCAATTCATAGTGTCCATTCCAGGTTTGAAACATTGTTTTTGGTATGTCTTCCTCTTTAGCCCTTAGCTGGTGATATCTAAATATGAGGTATATCTTGGAGAATACACTTTCTCACTTGACTTGGTCAAATAAATTGTCCATGTGATGTAAAGGAAATTTATTTCTTGATTATCAATTTGCTTAACTAGTGATAGTCAATGGATGCCTTGATTTCCCCATCCCTCTTCTCGACAAAAAGAACCAGTGCACCCCATGGGGACACACTGGGCCTGATATAACCCTTAATAATTTTTGCAACTATATTTTAAGTTGTAATATCCTGAGTGACTTAACATAAGATTTTATTGTTTAAAGCTGAACTATGGATAAATTAGAATATTTAAATCTAATTGTTGTTATTAATTAGAAATGTTTTATGTATATTGGGAGAAAAGAAATGAAATTTAATTCCACTAACATTATTGAGAATAGGTAAAAGGCTATCAAGTATGACTAATCCCTAAAAATCAGAGAAATAATTGGAAAAGTTAGTTATGTTCCAAGATGGAAATACCAAAAGAAGAAAAAATCATGATTTTAGCCAAATCATTCGCTCCGTAGAAAGAGGAAGGAAAGGGGTACCATAGGAAAATGGTTGGAGATAAATGCCATAATTCTGGAACTTATGCAGAGACCATAAATAGTTGGTTGGATATAAACGACAAGAGTCTGGTTCTATAAAACACGATTATTGTGGGAGAGAAAGAATAAAATTCCTAATAGCACCAGTAGGAGAGAAATACTAGTGAAAGAACCCTCATATTTAAAGCATGATGCTGCTTTGGGTCTACAAAGAGGTAATCCTTGAGGTATAAAGGAAAATACTGGATCTATGTCAAGAACATGGAGAGGGTCAGGGTAGTTAGGTGAGTAGCTAGCTTACGATTAGGTGGATTGTGAAATCTCTTCACAAATTCCTTAGAATATTAGATAGTTATTTGATCGAGTCTCTTGAATCTATAAGAGAGTTGAAAAGTTGAAATGTTGTAGTAAATATGGTGAATTGCTAACCAAAATGAAAGGAAAATTCTATACATTTTATGGTAGATATAGTATGTAAACATGAATGTGTAGGTACATGTATTTTTTATGGAATACTCACACATGAACCAATACAAAAAATACTAGGGAAGAAATGTTAGAGAAGAAAGGTAATAAAAGAATTGTTTAGAAATAGCCATGGTTTGAAATTTCTTGCAAGTAAGAGTAAAGAAGCCTCTGTAACATTATTGAAGAAGGAAAAGATAAAATATTGTATGTTAATTACTAGGTAAAGGGACCATTTTATTTAGTGAACTATGGTTAGTACTTTGGAATGTTAGGCATGAAATCCCTTACTGCCTTGTGCACTCCCCAAATCTACTTATGTAAGAATAAAAAACACCCAGATAGGTTCCATTTTAAGACTTGTAAGGGTTTCTGCATGGGTTAAAAATAGATAATTAAGTAGTAGTGTATATAACAATAGAAATTACACATGTCTAAATGAAAATGCTATAACCATAGTAACATAACTCGACATGAGAAGAAATAAAAGGTACACTCTTTAATATATTCTAAAGTAAGTAAATATGATGAAACATAAATTGGAAAAATACAGGGGTGTAATTGTTGTTAAATAAATACATAGCTAAGTGGGCTTGATTGTGGGGAAAACTCCATAGTTAAGCGCACTTGATCCATAGGAAATTTGGGATGGGTGACCTCCCGGGAAGTCTTGGTTACTGGGTGTAAGCCCCGGAAGTGATGATTGACACTATGTGATTCATTTCACTAGTTTCAATCCCACTTCTTCACCTTTGTGAGCATCACTCGATGCAATGAGTGCTAAGTGAACTATTCAAACATCATGAGAAATTAGTCAGTTACGACTACCTCTCATGGAAATGGTCATACGTGAATGACTTACTTAATGCAGTTGAATCCCAAAATGATATCTAACATCAAAGACTATTGTGATGATACTATAGTATGAAGAGAAATCAATGTTATAGAAATAATGCACAATAGTATGATTATGGCCAAATCCCAATGAAAGAAAACTTCACATAGAAATTCTAGTTAAATAATCACAGTACGTAAGTGTAACTAAAGAAGCTAAACTCCAGATATAACGAGTCAAAAGATTGGAATTAAACGTTATAGTTACAAATCCAATGAAAGGGAATCATGGATACCCCAAAATAAACATCAATTTAATTGCTAATATCCACTGTGTCACATATGAAATAATCGCTGACTGGCCATTTATAGTCCTCGAGTAACATTCAACACAAATATAAATTACAATGAGTAGGGTCATAGCCATGATAACCAAACAATATATAGTATTTAAGGGAACAAAACTAACCCTTATCGGGGACAATTCTTCCATGGATAAAAAAAAAATGTATTTCGTGATTTAAAACCATAACGTCGACTAACAGTTGGAATTCTTGGGAAATACAAGAAAATAATAGTTAGGACCTGCATATAAAATATGAGTTGAGAAAGCTTCATGAGAAACCTCATAATATATTATGTCAAACCTCATACCAACAATGTGAAGCCTTAAAAATCAATCATGATATCATTACATGGAATCCATATTACTAAAAAATAACTTTATAATAACCCTTAAACATTTTGTAGAATTGGAGGCAAACATTAGAATGACAGAGCAACAAGCTTACCAAGGAGGGCTTGGAATTAAAATCTCCAATCGCTCGATGTCAAACCTCAATAGGTAAATAGCTCGAATTCATTTCCCTTAGTGTCATATAATAAACCCTAAACTCATAATGACTGATGGGAAAAGCTATTACCTGGAAATTCTAGTAGAAGATAGAGTTGTGCAAAGGGAATAAGGTTGAAGCCCCATGACAGGTTGATGAACCTGGAAGAAAAAAATGATCAGAGATCATACAATATATATAAGCATGAAAATTTCTAAATAAAACCATATATATAGTTAGTGGATCATTTTTTTGTAAAGAATTCTGAGAAGAAATCCTCTAACAAGGAGGAAATGATCTATAATAATATTCATCGAATCGTCTATCATAGTCCTTAATTCATTGTAGACATAAGAGCTCTCACCATAGAAAAAATTCGTAATAGCGGTCAAACCCTAGAAAACTTAGCATAGAGCATTGTCTCCATGAGTGGTTAGAGAAAATGGTTATGTCTATTCAAAATGATGAAGGTGGTTACCATAAAAAACAAACACAACACATAGTCACTGTCAAATTAACCCCCCTTTCTAGATGTACCATTGAGATCATTTCACAAAACATGAAAAACCAATTAAACACTATAATTTTTGGGGTCCAGAAATATTTGTGGTAACATTATAGTCTCACAATTGGTATAAATAAAATTTGACTCATCACTATAAGCACAGGGAAATATATATTATTAACCAAGAGACACATAATACAAAGCCACAATATTTATTCATCTCATGGAACAATAATAAGTCTCATATGCATCATGGGAGAGGAGGTTCCTAAGCTATAAACAATAGAGGCACACATGCTTACTACAAGAGATATGTTGTTCTTGTAGTCATAAAATGATATGGGGAGTGGTGTATGTGAGTCTATATTAATGTTTAAAAAAAACTATAATAAAGAGCGTATAATAATAGTCACTTACAAGGCGACGACTAACACATTGACACAATTCTTCAGTGTCAAGCTATAATTGTAACATCCCTAAAATTTAGATACCTATATGGTATAATTAGTCATAATGGAAATGACTTAATCATACAATAAAAGTTTCCTAAGCCAAGTGAGTATGGAAAAGAGAAAGAGAATAGAAAGAAAAAGAAGATTCACATGATGAGAAAATGATTGTTACTATCTATCTATCTATCTATCTATCTATCTATCTATATATATATATATATATATATATATATATATATATATATATATATATATATATATATATATATATATAGAGAGAGAGAGAGAGAGAGAGAGAGAGAGAGAGAGAGAGAGAGATAAAAGAAATACAATATTTTGTGAATATAAATGATTGATAATTTTGTATCCTACGATGGTTGGAAATATATATTAAAAAAAAATTCCCTTGAACTATTTATGGAATAAGAATGGTATTTCCATGTGAATTCTTATATGAGGGAGGTGTGACAAGTGGTTTCTTATCCCAAGTTCAAAAATTGACGCCTTGGGTTAGTTAATAATTTTGGTAATGGTTAACAAAAAAGATATTATGAATTGTGTACAACTTAAGAAAAGAAGAAGACTAATAGGAGGCCTAATTGTTGAAAATGACCATGAAACCCATTTTGGCGAAGACAAGATTTATGTACACCTATGATAGAAATCTCAATACCCTAACAAAGAATTATGAAATTTTTTGAGACAAATGAAGATTGAAATGCTACATCTTCATACAAACAATGAAAAATTATTGGAAAATTTTATAGACCAATTTATTAAGATATTAATAGAAAGGAAAAAATTAAGAATAGGGGAAGCCACGAAACAAGGTTAGGACAAAGAGGAAACATAAAAATAGGAAATAAAATGAATAAGAAGTTGAGAAATAGAGATAACTAATGGGGGATGAAGAACATACATAATATCAAGTACATTCCCTACCAAATAAGAAAACTTAGGTGGAATTACATGGAGAATTTAGGAGAATTCCACCCCTAGTATATGATAGAGGATTAGAGGAGGCAAAAAAGGCATGAATACTAAATATAAATCATTATTTGAAAGTTGAGGATTATACATATGAGTAAAAAGCTAAGATAGCCACCTATAAATTATAAGGGAAATCTTTCTTGTGTTGGAAAGAGGTTCAAACTCTTCATAATATAGAAGGAAAAGAAGTTACTTTGGAGAAATTCCAACAACCTTTCAAAGATAAATACCTTAAGAGAAATATTTTGGTGATAGAGCCAAGGAATTTCATGATTTAAATCTATGACAGATGACTATAGACAACCTGATTACAAAATTCACTCACCTATTGCAGATGTACCTTATATAAAGGAAGAACAAGAAAAAATACAATGATATATCAGTTCCCTTCAACCATCCTTCAAGGAATTTCTAGAATATGACAACCCGAAGTCCATGTATGAATTTATTCATAAAGCAAGAATTTGTTACCAACAAGCCAAGCAAAGGAATGAAAATTTCAAAACGTGGCATAGTAAGAAGAAAGAAAAGGTGCGGCAACATAATAAAGGAGAGAAAAACGATTTTCTTAAATGAGTAAAGGAGGTATAGGAAAAAATTTAACAAAAAAAAGGTATAGACATAGAGAACTCAAGTATAAGCTGAAGTAGGGTCCAAAGAAATTGAGAAAAATAAGACCATCATTAGGAAAGAAAAAGAACCCATGAAGTTTTGGGGGCATGGTGAGCCCCACCTTCTAAGGAATTATCTTTATAATACAAAGGCCATACAATATCTTCAAGATATACAAGGATCTTCAAGTGTCAATGATGTGACTTGGAATATACTGCATATCTACGTAGCCTTGGCAAAATGACAAGAAGAACACTAGTCCAACATGGTGGGAATAGAAGGTACAATTTTTGATTGACCTATTTCTTTGTCAATTGATCCTAGTTGGGTTAAGAATTGTCCAATTATACCACATGGGAAGCAAAATATAGTCAACTTAAATTTGTTGCCATTTGCCTCTTATGATGTACTAATAGGAATGCATTGGTGGGAAATTCATAGGACTCTGGTAAGTTTTCTCAGAGAAGACTATTACATGTGTCATAGATGAGGGTGAAAATCAAATTATAAAGGGAATTCCTAGATTAGTGTCTATGCATCAAATATCAGAATTGCAATTCAGAAAAGAAACTAAGAGAGGTTGATTGTTATTTGTAATAAAGGTAAAAAATCAAATTGGAAGTAGAAAACGTGAAACTTTAAACTATTTGGAAGTGGATAGGGACTTTCCAAATGTCTTTCCGGAAGAAATTATGGGTTTACCTCCTAGAAATTAGTTGGATTTTACTATTGAATTGGTGTGAAGAGAAACGCCACTGTCAAATGTTCCATATCGTATGACTATAACTCAACTAATGGAACTTAAAATCTTGTTCTAGGAATTTTTAGGAAAAGGATTTATCATACCTTGTGTATCCCCATGTGGTGTGTCGAATTTCTTTGTCAAAAAGAAGGTTGGAAAAATCATAGTGTGTGTACGTTACCAACAATTCAATCAGTCAATAGTTAAGAAGAAATATCATTTTCCAAACGTTGATGACCTTTTTGATCAAGAACAAGGGGCTACAATATTTTATAAACATTTATTTTAGATCCAAGTATCATTAGTTATAGATGAGAGATGAGTATATAGGAAGAACCACATTTAGAAACAGATATAGGAACTATGGATTTACATTGCTACCTTTCGGGCTCACAAATGCACCAACAATTTTTATGTGTCTAATGAGTAGTGTATTCAACAGATTTCTCGATAAATTTTTACTAATATTCATTAATGATATATTGGTGTATTCGAAAATTCTAAATGAACATAACACTTAAATATAGCATTGCAAACCGTATGGGAGAATCAAATTTCTGAAAAATTTAATAAATGTGAATTCGTCCAAAGTAAAATATAGTATTTGGGGCACACGATATGAAAGGAGGGGTTGCTTGTGGATTCTAATAAAGTGAAAGCAATCCTCAAGTGGTTGGTGCCAAAGGATGTTGAAAAAATCAAGTCAATTATGGGCTTAACTAGCCATTACCATCTGTTTATAGAAGGTTCCTACAAGATAACACATCCTATAACTTGATTGCAAAAGAAAGGGGTAAATATTTTATGGACCTAGTAGTGCCAAGAGAGTTTTGAAAGATTGAAGTATTTGTTAAAGTTGCAACTCTACTAAAATTTGTTGATCTAGAGAAAGACTTTTAGGTATGCACAAACGTATCTGTCAAAGCCCTTGAACATGGAATCATATGAATCACGAAAATGAAAAGAGCATGAAAAGTTTTATGTTGGTTATGATGTGGAGCTAGCAAAGGTAATTCATGCCCTAAAAATGTGGAGGCATTACTTGATTGGAAGAAAATTTATTCTAGGTATGGATCACATAAGTCTCAAGTACTTTTTCAATCAACCTAAAACGAACACTAGACAAGCCAGGTGGATGGTATCCAAGTGAGTGCGATTTTGACATTAAGCATATAAAGGTCAAGATAATAGGGTTATAGATTTGCCGAGTCGAAGCATAAAAAAAGTATGTGAAATTTTAATCAGCGAAAATAAAAAAATTGGTGGGAACCAATTAAAACAATAGATTTCGTGGATTAGGTTTATAATCATATCTATGTAAACTTGCAGAATAATGTAGAACTTAAAAAGGTGGATTGAATACCAAATAAACAAAGAATGGCTACTCATATTTAAAAATATAGTGTATGTACTAGATCGAGAGCACATTAAGTTGCTAATTCTGGTTGAGTATCATAAAAGGCCCAATGGAAGGCATCCTACATAACAAAAATTAATTACAACCCTTAGAAAAGAGTTATTTTAGGAAAGGATGAAAATGTAGGTGGAAAAATATTTGGCACAGTGCAAGGAGTGTCAATAGACAAAAAATAAACACCAACACCCAACATGATTGATAAACCATTTACCGATACCTGAATGAAAGTGGGAGGTAATCTCCCTAGATTTTATTATAGGTTTACTCTGCACCAAAATGTAACATGACTCCATAATGGTGGTGGTTGATAAAATGACCAAGGAAAATCACTTTAGTCATTATAGTAAACTTATAAAGCAGTGCAGGTGGCTGACAATTTCATGAGATATTCTTAAATTGCATGGGATACCTGAGGTTGTTATGTCTAATAGAGATCCAAAATTTACCTCAAAATTCTAGAAGGCACTATTTGAATGTATGGACACTCAACTCAATTTCAGTACAACATATCACCCATAGTCAAATTGCTAGACTCAAAGGGTAAACGAAGACCTAGAGGACATGTTGCATTTGTATTGAATGAGCCAACCTTCTCAGTGGGAAGATTACATTCATTTTGTGGAATTTACATATAAAAATGGTTATTAAGCTTCATTAAAAAGGATCCCTTTTGAGGCTCTATATGGTAGAAGAAGCCACATACTTTTAAGATAAAGTCACCTTGAAGTTACGGTGATATTTTGTCCCGATATTATCCAGGAAGTAAAATAGATGGTCAAATATGTTAGACATAATTTAAATGAAGGTTAGGACAAATAAAAGATTTATGATGGCTTGAAAATAAGGATTTTTCAGTGGGAGATCATGTATATCTAAAAGTGAAACCAAAGAAAATTTCCTTCAAACTAAGGAACTATGCAAAATTAGCCCCTTTCTATTGTGGACCATTTGAAATTCTGGCCAGAGTTGGGCAACTAGCTTATCAGATAGCCCTACTAGTTCATGTTAAAACATATAATTTATTTCATGCTTCCTTTTTAAAAAAATATGTACCTAATCCTAACCATATGATTTATTATAATGTTATACAGATTAAACCAAAATGAGAATTCTAGGTTGAACCTACATAGATCCTAGATCGGAGGGAAATCAGTGTTAAAAAAAATACCATTCCACAAATTAAAGTGTAATGGGATCACGTTGGGCTAGAAGATGCCATTTAGGGATGGGAAAATGAAATGAAAGAGGCATTCCCAATGCTATTCCAAAGAAGAAAGGAATGTAAAAACAATAGGGATGGTGTTTTCTTTTTGGGAGGCGAGATGTAATATCCCTAGTGACTTTACTTAACACTCTATTTGTTAAAATTGAACTATGGTTAAATTGGGATATTTAAATTTAATTTTTGTTATTAATTAGAAATGTTTTATTTATATTGGGAGAAAAGAAATAAAATTTGTTTGCACTAATATTCTTGAAAAATTGTAAAGCCATATCAAGTATAACTAATCCTTAACAATGAGATAAACAATTATAAAAGTTAGTAAGGTTCCAATATGGAATGGCCCATTCCTTCACTTTAGAGAAAAGGGAAGGAAAGGGGTACCAAAAGAAAATGGATGGATATAAATGCCATAATTTTGGAACTTATGCAAAGGCCAAAAATAGTTGGATAGCGATAAATTCCAAAAGTCTTGTTCTCCAAAAGGAATTTATTGTTGGAGGAAAAAGTATAAATTTAGAAAGACTTGTGAAAGAACCCTCATATTTAATGTAATACGTTGTTTTGGGGTTGGACGGAGATAATCTATGAAGTAAAAGGAAAAGACTAGACCTCTGACAGGAAAAGTGAGAAGCTCAGGGTAGCTAGGGACTCAGGGTAGCTAGGTGAGCAACTAGCTTACTATTAGGTTGACTATGAAACATTTTCACATATTCTGGAGAATATTAGATAGGTATTTGACCTAGTCTATTGAATTTATAAGAAATTGAATGCATAAGAAATTTGAAAACTTCAAATGTTGTACTAAATATGGTGAAACAATAACCAAAATGAATGGAAAATTGTATGCATTATATGGCATATAGTATCTAAGAGTGAGTAATAATTAAATGTAAATTAAATGGGTTTCATGGTAAAACCAAAAGCATAATTCCTTCAACTAAATGGGTTTCATGGTAAAAGCAAAAGCATAATTCCTAACAAGCTATGTGACAATATAATAACAGATAAACTTTGTACTGAAATTGAAAATGAGCGGATGAAATATAATCGACATCGCTGAACTAATTATAATCTACATGGATAAAGACAAACTACAATCAAGAAATATTTGTAGGGGATAAAAAAGGTGACCTAAAATTAGAATTCTAGATACGACATCTATATAGGACAGAGGTTTGAGTTAAAAAAACTCAGGAATCTTAATATAATAAAAATTGATAGGGTTAAAAAAGGTCACATTGAAACTAATAATGTACAAACTGCATTTAATTTTGTAAAAGAAGATGCGTATTCAACTTGTAAAAATAATAGGATAACAACGATAGATTTGAACAAAAAAACCTCAGATTTGCAAGATAAGAATGAATTGACTGGAGTTAGAGTTGTCGACGGTTTTGGAGACAACTACAACTCTAAGAAAAAATCACCCTTCCACTCTTATCAAACCAAGATATAGACTCATAAAGATGTATCATAAATAAATTTATAGTCTCCTTTATGTGGTCATTAGTCACTAAACAATGGATAAATGCAACCATAAGAGAAGAGGAGATAAAAAAATGTCTGAATTTTTCTTTCTAAAAACATCAACATTACGAGGAATATTTGTTTGTATGTATTAGTATTATTGATATTATTTATATGAGTATAAGTGATTTACAATTATATTCAAGGTTATATAACTTAATTTTAAATGTTAAGAGACATAAATTAATTATTTATAAACATTCATACTTTCCTTATAATACATGTTCTATAAAAACTAGCCTAGATCCATCATAAATCCAAATCTATCAAGCAAAGAGAGGGATTAGGTATTTCGAGTTGTAAACCTTTCTTCAATTTTTGCACTCACAAAAGAGGTTTGCACCCCTAAATATTTGATCCCTCTCACTTCTTGATATAGATGGACATAAGATAGATATAGGTTTGTTCCAGTGCATTGTAAACTACCTTTTGTTGTCTAAAGTGTTGGTGGAAAGAAAATACATCAAAATTGTTCAAGAAAACAAATTCCAAAACCAATGTTAAATGTTAAAAAAACTTGTGGAAAGAGAATCGATATCATTAAAAAATAATTGTAATATATTCATTTCAAACTATTTAAAGAAATGTCACTTAACATCAAATCTTCAAGGCGTCTCTACAAAAGAAAGGTTAACTATGTTTCCCAAATATCATTAAGGGCACAGTAAATAACAAGAAAAAGATCCCTCCACATATTCCTTGATAGACTCACATATTCAAGAATTGCATGTATCGCATTGTGTGCTTGAATTAGGTATCAATTGAGAATTAACATGGGAAATATTGCTTGCTATAACAACTTTAAGGAGGCTTTATGGTAGTCAAGTTACCCTAGTACAAGGCTATTCTAGGATGATTCCAAGATTTTCCAATCAAAGCACCAATTTGACCCTTTTACAATAAATTCCCTTGTTGTTTTAAAATGTTACGTGGTAGAAAAAACAATGATGTTGGTGGCTTTTTGAACAGTAGAGAAACAACGAGGTGTGCTACAACATCTTATGCATTGGATGGATGTATTTAAAATTGGATTCTCTACATGTTGTCACTATGAATCTAATATTATCTCCAAATTGAACTTCTACATTTGGTAGATAATGGCTCTTTATGTATACTTCACATATTTTTTCACTTTGTGTGTAGTTTGGGGAACTGTTGGTTATATCTTATGTCTATGTTTGAGCAGGTTCAAACAAAGGGGAATGCCACTTCTTTATACATCACTAGGATGAATTCACTATGTACGAAATTATTGTCATCAACTCTATGTTACTCTCTATGGGGACTAGGAACTACCATATTTTGTCGGTCTTGGTATTCCTCTTAATTAACCTTGCAATGTGGCTCAGGTTGTATCATTTTATTGATCAACATTCTAGTAGTTTATGGTGTTTTTCTTTAATCTTATTTTCTGGTGTTGTTGTTACTGGGTGGACTAGAATACACATGTTAGGCCAGCGGCATTGGTTTTTCCTCATTCTGGAAGGACTTCAAATTTCTGGTGGTTTGATTGACAGTTTGGTTTCTCTCTAGAGAGAGAGAGGGAATTACTAACCCATAAGATTGTAGATGTTAACCTTGAATCCCTCTCTATATCTATGTCTTAAACATAATTGATAGAATTGGATTAAAATTTTTAAATAAATTATAATGAAAACATGATAGTTTAAACACAATTTCTACAGTTATATTATAATAAAATTCTGATCAAATACATAAATTAAATACATGTTTTTAAGGAAGTTTTATTTAAAGTGTTGGAGACTACAAATATTTTTTTGGAAGATTAGACAAATACAACACTAAGAAAAAATCACCCTTCCACTCTTATCAAACCAAGATATAGAATCGTAAAGATGTATCATAAATAAATTTATAATTTCCTTTATGTGGTCATTAATCACTAAACAATGGATAAATGCAACAATAAGAGAAGAGGAGCTAAAAAATGTCTGAATTGTTCTTTATAAAAACATCACCATTACGAGGAATATGTGTTCCTATGTATTAGTATTATTGATATTATTTATATGGGTATATGTGATTTACAATTATATTCAAGGTTATATAACTTACTTTTAAATGTTAAGAGTCATAAATTAATTCTTTACATTCATACTTTCCCTATAATACATATTCTATAAAAACTAGCCTAGATCCATCATAAATCCAAATCTATCAAGCGAAGAGAGGGATTGGGTCTTTTGAGTTGTAAACCTTTCTTCAATTTTTGCACTCACACAAGAGGTTTTCACCCCTAAATATTTTATTCCTCTCACTACTTGATAAATATGGACATAATATAGATATAGGTTAGTTCCACTGCATAATAAACTACCTTTCGTTGTCTAAAGTGTTGGTGGAAAGAAAATATATTAAAATTGTTCAAGAAAACAAATTTCAAAACCAATGTTAAATGTCAAAAAAAGTCATGGAAAGATAATCGATATCATTAAAAAATAATTGTAATATATTCATTTCAAACAATTTAAAGAAATGTCACTCAACATCAAATATTCAAGGCTATTTACAAAAGAGAGGCTAACTATGTTTCCCAAATATCATTAAGGGCACAGTAAATAACAAGAAAAAGATTCCTCCATATATTCCTTGATAGACTCATAGATGTTAAATGAGAAAAAGTATATATAAATTAGACCAAATGAAACTCTAATTTAAAATAAAATAAATTTCTAAACAAAACTAGACACAAAAACCATTTCATGGGGTACATGCATATCTATGACCTAGAAAGTCAGTAAGTAAGTCAGATCATTCCTCTACAAAAGACTCATTCAACTACATAAATTTACATAAACTAGATCAAATGACATTGACGCAAAGTGATGAAAAATATATATATATATATATCTCAACATGATAATTTTTCTCTCACGAAATGAAGTTGAAAAGAACATTACTTATCAACAAACAAATTAATTAAAACACTATTTTTTCCTTTCCTAATTTGAAAAAGATAGGTGTATTTCTTATCATACAGATACATGTAATGAAAATAAAATCAAAGTAAGTAATTAGTAATGAAGATAAAATCTATAAACACTCGAGTTAAAGAAAAATTAATCGAATGAAACCAAAATGTTCAATAATCAAACCAAATAATATAAAACTCCCTTGTCCTCTTCCTTATTTGTGAGAATTATAACTGGAAAACAACAAAAAATTCAAAGTTTCAAAAAACACAAACTTTAACCTTACATTGGAAAGGTATGAGCATAAATACATGGTTATCTCTATTGGAGACAAACCATAGAGATTCATTGGCACCGATGAGATGCTAGCTCAAAAAATCCATTTTGCAATAAATAAGAATGAGAATATTTCTCCAAATAACAAATAAATGAAAAGTTTGTATGAATAGATTGTAAAAGGACACCTAAAGGGGCCAGGTAGGCCCTCCCTTATTCAACCCCTTTGTTCCTCTCTCTCTCTCTCTCATTGTCTCTCAATCTTGCTCTTTTTGACTCTCTCTCTCTCTTTCTCTCTCTCTCTCTCTCTCTCTCTCTCTCTCTCTCTCTCTCTCTCTACATTTTATCCTTCTCTCTCTCCCAATCTCTCACCCTCTCGTTCCCTCTCTTCCTCTCTCTTCACCATCCCCTTCTGTCTTTCTCTATTCCAGACTCTCTTCCTGAATCCCTCTCTTCTTCCCTCTCTCCCCTCCCCTCTACGATTCTCCATCTTTGCCTCCCTCTCTCCCTATAGCTACCTCACTCACTTTTTTCACTCTCTCCCTCTATCTCTCTCATTTTCTCTCTCTCGTTCTTGCTATAACTTTCTCTCGTTGTCTCCCAATCATCCTGTCTCACAATCTCACTATGTCTCTCTCTCACTCTATCCTTGATATTGTATCCTTCCCATTCCCTCTTTGTATCCTTATCAATCCCACTCTCTCTCTCTTGCCTTCTCTCCCCCCCTTTCACTCTCTCTTACTCCCTCCCCTTCTCACTCTAACATTATCTTCATGTGTCCCTATCTCTCTCTCTTTTTCTCTCTCCTTATTTAGCTCATTCTTTGAACCCGCTGCCCTCGCCTGCCCTCCCTCACCCCCTCTCTATCTTAACATCTCTTTCAGTCTCTCACTCTCTCTCTCTCTATCTTTCTGCCTACCATTCTCCCATCTCCCTCTATCTCTCACTCTCTATCTCACCATGACTCCATTCCTCCCTCGAATAATCCTATGCCTAAAACTAAGATCTTAGATCTAATTTCTAAACTTAGACATTACTTAACATTACTTAGCATTAAGTGAAACTAAAGATATAAACAAACATTTATGATGATAATATACAATTTTATAAACACTACAAACATCAAATCCATTTCACAACATTAATAAAAGAACCACACCCCATCATGCCATTTAATTCAATTTAAAAAAATAATAACATACATTCTAGCAATTAAAGATACATTTGTATTGTGAATATTTTTGAGAAAGTAAAACTACTATTAAATAAATATACATTTCCATATTTAAAAGATAAATATTAACCTAAAAATAATAACTAACATAAAGAAAATAATAAATCTATATCACTTTAGACGAAAAATATATATTTAATCATAATCACAATTAAATACAATTTTATTATATACATAATCACAATTAAGTACATTTTATAATAAAAAAGAATCATACATAAGAATTCTTGTTTTTCTTCGTAAATTTTTTTATAATAAAAAATAAAACTACTCTCGGAGAAACTACAGATGCAGATGGGTATTCAGTTTTTAAAAACAATTTAATAAAGAGTGGAGAAGGTACTGTAATTGGAGTCGCAGTGCAATCTTATTTGGTATTAGTGAAGGAAAATTAAGGACAAGGGTTTTGATGGATTCAGAGAATGGAGCAGACCAATGAATAAAAGTGAGTCAATATAAAATGTACCTCGAACTAAATGGGTTTACCTTAGTCGTGTTTACGATATCGCTTAGCCGTCTTTATGAAAAGGCAATGGATTTCTTGAACGACTAATTTCCGCTTGAGCAACAGTGACACAGGAGGCCTATATCATCAACACAGATGAAGGAATTTAACTCTCAGGTCTTCGATTGCTGTTGATTTATGCCAAATAAACACCCACTGAACAGAATGGGGGAGTACTTAGACGAAAAGCGAGCCGTGAGGCCTGAGTGAAGCCTTCATCTGCATCAAAACACAGGGATGCATACGCGTTAAAGCCTTTAAAAATGTGTTCAACCCATACAAGCTATTGTTTTCACAATCCTTTCTCTCTTCGCTTTTTCTGAAGGTTTGTGATAACGACAGGATAATCAGCTTTTGTGATAACGACAGGATAATCAGCTTTTGTGCTTTCTTGATTTTGTCGTTTCCATAATCCTTTGTGATAACGACAGGATAATCAGCTTTTGTGCTTTCTTGATTTTGTCGTTTCCATAATCCTTTGTCAATGATTTTTGAAAGGTTTTGGATTTATTATGAAGCTAGGATGATTAGCTTTTCCGCTTTCTTGATTTTCTGGCGTTTAGCGTTTTTTGGTTGCGTTATTCTAAAGCTAGCTTTATATTGTGTGTTTTGCTCATGTGCTTTCTGGATTTTTTTAGATCGTTTAAAAAAAAATGGGTTGTTATATTTATTTTCCTAATTTTGAATTTTTATTTTTTTAAGTTAAATATATCTTTATTTTAGGGGTAGATTTAACCAATATACAGAGTTATGTTTCTGGGAAAAAATGGATGGGTGCTCTATTCATCACATCTTACAGGTCAAAAAATCAGCAAGCTGATTGCCTTTCAAAGGAAGGTTTGCTTTCTGAATCAGGAATCTGGTCGGTGAAGGTAATATCTGACGGGGAATCCATCCCCATCCAGGACTTCTCCTTCCCTGGATTTTGATGCTCTGTTTTTGAAGGTGTGCTGTTTTTTTTTATGATCCTTTTGTCATATGTTCAGGTACAGGTTTGGCTGTATATTTCCGGTGTCTTTATTTGGCAATCTGTTGTATATCTTAGGCTTTTCTATAAGTATAGATTGTATCTGGTTGTATGTGTGTCAGTCCCTCTTTCTGTTCTCCCGCTTATGCACAGGGTGTCCAGTTTTGTCCTCATGCTTTTCAAAAGCTCTTGTATTGTCTGTTCTATTATATAGCCTCAATATAATACATCTGAGCTTTTTCGTTCTGAAAAAAAGTATTTATGTATTTTTTTTCCAAAAAAATTATAAAGTAAATTTCAATTTCGCATACCAATAAGATTAAAAACATTAAAATATATGGTTTAAATATTTAAAAAACTACAAGTTAACAAAAAATTATTATTATTATTTTTAAATATAATAATTTAATTCATAATATTACTCTGTTCATATTTTTTATTATTATAATTTTTCATTTTTAATTTTATTTAACATATTAATTAATTTTCTATAAAATATATTTATCAATTTTTTTCCATCTCTTTTAACTTTTTCTATAATTGATTGAAAAAAGTAAAATTGATTGGAACCTCCATGGTCCATCAATCACATAGTGTATTATGTTTTACAGTGTATTGGCACATGAGTGCACGGTCCGACCATTCGATTTTCACTATTGTGACGCTGTGCAGCTCATTTGTATCATTGTACACATATATCGATATATGTTGATTGATATGATATAACAGTTTTATATATGTAAAATATTGTACATTGTATTTAATATAATGCTTCTTCAGGGACTAGCCCCCTTTAAAAAAAATGTTTTACAATGTATTGAGAATACACGTAACTTTATTAAAGAAGATAAAATTTTATTAAGTGGAAATAAACGTACCTTCTGTGTGAATCAGTTCGGGGATTCGGACCACGATTTCAAACCCCAGGCGGTGTCTTCCTTTGATAGGACTGCGCGTACGTCACTACCCTTTTCTCTCCCGCGGAAGACGACTGAACTTTAAACAATACCAAAACTCCATAATGCTCGTAGATATTCCTCCGTGGAATCTACAATAATGGACGGTGCGTTTTCCGTGCAGTATATTCGCCATTTCAGTAGGAGCCTATCACAATAATGGAGGGTAGGTTTTCAGGAAATCTATTATTTAAAAAATGTAGAAACCTAGCGGTCTAGAGAATGTAATTATAAAATGTCGAACAAATTTATTTCTGTCATTTCGTTTTCTCTTATGCTTATAACTTTTTATATTTTAACTTAAATAATTAGTAATATATATTTTATAATATTGATGATATAGTTTACAAATAGTTACTAAGCTGTAATTATATTGTTAAAAATTATATCTTTGAAAATCTAGAGTTTAGAATTGTTTACTTTTTGTACATGATCTTAATAACTCAGTAGGGGAAAGCTGGACTTACTTTTCAATTCTATATTTACTTATGAAATATAATTTTAAATATTTGTATAGATTTTAAGAAATTGAATATATCTTTAACACTCTATCAATAAATTTGGTTACTGATAGAAATAATCATTTGAAAGGGTATTAATGACATTTATCAAAAATAAGTTTATATATTTATACCATCGCTATGGAAAATGGCAGTTTAACTTGTACATTATAAGGTTATTCAACTCTAAAATTTATTATATCAAGTCAAAAGAGTTCTAAGCACAAGATAGTTCGAAAATATTATAAATATTTTTTTATTTAAAAAAACTAATTAAAATATAATTAGATTTTTTTTTAATTATAATAATGAAAATATAAAAAATATATAATTAATAATTAACTATAATGAAAATAATACCCTATTAAAACAATTATAATTAAAAAATAATTAAGGAATAGTGTATATAGTTTTTGAAAATATATTAAAAAAATACTAAAATCTTAACAAAATTTAAAAATATAATATATGATGATGATGGTTAACGTTCCTTGAGACCAAATAATGGTCTATCGGACCTAAAGAAACAAATTATCTATTTGGATTTAAGATTTTATTCCTATGCTCAAAAAGCTTGGAGAGAAGCCTCCCGAGCTCACTATAATTTTGACATTGTAAAAGGCTAGGAAGGTCAGTATTGTAACAAAGATTGTGAAACTGAGATCTAATGTGGTTATACGCGAGGCACTCTAAGAGGAAGTGGTTTTCATCCTCGATGTTCCTATTCTTACATATATGGCAGATCCTTTCTGTCCATGGCGTTTTAGGAACTGCCCAACGACCTGTTTCACTATGGAGCTCATGAGAATTCGTTCTAATCTTTGCTATATTAATTTTCTTCTTTGAGCTAGTTAAAATAGAGAGATACTTTTGATCTTCTAAGGTGGGGTTGATGACCTTCTTATATATATATATATATATATATATATATATATTTTAACATAATTTAGTTAATAAAATTTTAAATTTTTAAATAAAAGGATTTAATTTTAATAATGAAATTTATTTAGAAAATTTGAAAAATAATAATTTAAATATTTGATTATATTATTTTAATTAAGTAACTTCATCATTCATTCATAATTATAATTATAAAATAAAATCAAATGTTTGAATAAGTGTTTTTGAACCCATATATTTTATTTCCAAAAAATAATGATAAAACATAATATTTGAACTAAAATATTCGTTCAATTTTCATAGTAAATTATAATTTTTTAAATAAAATAAATATTTTTTATTTTATTAAATTTTGAAATATAAATTTATAATAAATTCTAATTATTATAAAAAATAAATGTAAAATTATTATAATTTATTTAAATAATTAAAATTATTAATATAAAATTAAATTATTCAAATTTCTTTATAATAATTGATTTTAAAAATTTTAATTAAAATTTTAAATTTGTCAGGCAAAAATTTAAATTTAATCACAAATTGAGAGTTAATATTATTATTTAGTCAAAAAGCAACTCCCCACCAGCATTGATGTCACAAGTTTAGTATTTCCAAATTATTCATGTGTTGCATTCTACATACGTAATTTTGATAAGGACATTGTATTTCTGCCATAACCTCTTTCTTGATGGGTCCAAACATTTCTCTGACTTAATTGTCACATCCTAACCACATAAAAAAATTAAATCATTTCTCTGAGTTAATTGTCACATCCTAACCACATAAAAAAATTAAATCTACAACCCCATGTATTACCCCCAAAAATATATATATATATATATATATATATATATATATATATATATATATATTTATTGACCCCTATAAAAAAAAAGATATATTGACACCTATGTTCATATTTCTTGTCATCTAAGATATATTGATCGCTGTGAAGCATCTAGTTAATGAGTGAGTAATTTGGTGAATTTGGTGGCTTGTTATAACATGGTGATACATTGACCATGTGCCACCTGACGGTCATGTGATTGAATATGTTGTCAACTTCCACCTACCTTGTGATGCGTGTTAACCACGATGGTCCAAATGTTGTAGTACTAATATCGATAGTGGACATGACTTACGGATAACTTGGACTAACTAGTCGATGCCTCCCCATCGTTTCAGTCCCATTTGCACATCCGAAGCTTCGAATGCAGCTCCGCAACATAGAATCTCTGCGTTTTCATGACTACAAGGTGGTCTCCTCCATTCAAAACTTGAATCTGTGCAATTCTAGACTCTGATTGGATTTGTAGGGGATCCGGTTGTGGCTATGCGAAGAATGGCTTCTTTAGGTTACGTTTTAAATTTCTTGAGTGGCTTGTAATATATGTTTATGAACATTATTTTAATGTTGGAATAACCATTTTGCAATTTCATTCATGGTATCTCTGTAGGGTTACCTTCTACCTTTGTAAATAATTTATTTGGTTGTTTTAACTCTCGCGAACCTTGCGATTTTTCTCAAACAAACCTGGCTTTATTCATTCAAATCCTAAGACAAATTCTTAATGAAACTGTGTTTTCTAACCATTTTCTTTATGCGACTAAAGGCGCAAAGTTGCAACACGCTGTCCTTCTCCATGAAAGATAATGCTTTTCGTTTGAAGTTCTTCTTTCCTTTTTTTTCTTGAGGTTGTACTCTATGTTCTTTTTAAGAATTTCTATTTTTTTTACAACCTCCCTCACGTATGTTGTATTACGAATAAGTACCCTTAGTGTAGTGGTTTCTTATATTGGATTGTCTATGGCTCTTACTCATGTCTTGCATCTTACCTAGCTTTTTGCATATTTTTATTATCTTCCAAGGTACTCGACCATGTTGGGCAGGACCATTTCACGGTTCTCTGATGCTTATGGTTTCAATTGGAGTAAAATGAATTATTCATCCAGAGCTTTACTATTTTTGAGCTTCTAAGAAGTTTTACAGATGTGTTATATAATTTTTCCTTGCATGCTTAGTGTATTAGGGATGTTTCGCCCTAACGTTTAGAGTCTTATCATTTTAACTATATATTTTTTTAATAAAACCATAGGTTCTTCGAGTTTCCCTATCAAGAATTAGTATGATACTTTTTTGTAATTTTGATTAAACTAGCTTTTCCTTAAAAACCTAGCCATATTTGTATAATAGTGTTAGCAAAGAATTAGTATGATACTTTCTTGTAATTTTGATTAAACTAGCTTTTCCTTAAAAACCTAGCCATATTTGTATAATATTGTTAGCATTCTTTGCTAGCTTACGTGGTGGGATTTCCTTTCCGAAGGCATTGCTATTCACAATTTGTGAAAACCCTCAAGTATATCTTTAAGAGATATTATAATGGTTTATTAAATTCCATGAATTCTTTATCAAAATGTTTTATTTGGAAAACTTTACACCATTTATGTTTTCAATTGAAATTTCCAAATTATTTGAATTAAATGATTCTATAAAAAATAAGAGTTACATTTATATATTTCACAAAGGATAGTTTATCACTTCTCGTTTATTACGTTACTACAATAGTCTTTTCCTTTAGATAAAAATCCTATTTATAAGAATCCTGAGGAAATTAACCTATTTCACCATTTTAAACTTACTCCTATACAAATATATGTATATATATGTGAATAAAATTAATGTATAATTTTCCTATTGTTATCATCAATCTCTCCTTATGAGATCAAAACAATATCATACCACCATGGTCACTTAGGGTAACCTAATATTTAACATAGAATTTACATGTAGACATACCTTTCTTTTCCTTCCAACCCATAATTTGTTCTTAGAAATTTTCCAAGTTAAAGGTTTATCTCGCTTGTCCATCAATTGCTTTTGACAAAATATTTAAATTACTTTGAAGTTGCAAAATTTCTTGCTGCTTGTTGCAAGTTGGGAAAATGCATACCAATTCTAACACTTATAAACTTGTAGGTTATGAATCCATATCATTTATCCAAATATTCAATCATAGAATCATATTTCCTAACTTACTTTCTTATTGTAGATCAGTTCCCCTTTTCCTTTTCAAAAGTTTTTAAACCTAGTTATTCAACGATAATTGAAACTTTATCAGAACACTTATGTAATGTTATTCCTAGGAATGTACTAAGTGCACTCATGCTCCTCCCATATGTAAGAAATCTTTTACAGTGACTTACCACCAAGATCTACTCCTCTTTCTTAGAGAAACAATGAAGGAATTTTTCAAAGTTTCCTCTGCTAAACACTTATGGAAGTGTTCATCTCAAATTCCCACGTCCTAACTAGTCTTTCTCTCCCACTAATTATACTTCCAAGCAACTATCATTCTCTCCCATAGTGCACCTACTTATATTCCACTTCATGAAATTATATTCAATGATGAATTCTTCTAGAGGTTTGTATTTGCCAAATTCTACTGAACAATAACAACCAAAGAATTTTCCTTCTTTTTGTTCATGCCATCTTATTGGCAATAACTAACTCCAATTATTTCTTGATATTTAGGAGTTAAGTTCCACATGATAGCCTTTAAAACATTACCAAGAATGTCAACACACTAAAACAATTTCTTTTTCCATTATTAAAGTGGATATTTACATCAACAAGTCATATCCTTTATTTTTTTAAGCTTTTCTAGCTATAATTAGATGAAAAAGTCATAAATATTTATCCAAGGGTGTTACATCTCCTCCCCCCTAAAAGCAAAATTGTGCTCTATGTTTCATAATCCATTCTTTTCTAGAATAACATAGGAAAATCATTCCTCATTTCTTCCTCCATTTCTTATGTGGCCTCCTCAAGCCCAAAGTGCTTCCATTTGATGTTACCATAACAAATGGTACTATTTTGAAGAGTAGTTTCCCTATGATCATGAATTTGTAAAGGTTCATCCTAGAACTCTCCTTCCAGTTTGACCTATACAACATTCGAATCAATTATATGTGTAGGATCATATATATAATTATTTAAAACAGAGACATGAAAGAAATTATGGATTCTAACTTGAGCTGATAGTCCCACCTGGTATGCCACTAGCCTTACCTCGCCAATATTTCAAATGGCCCACAAAACCAATGAGATAATTTACAACAAACTCCCAAATTCGAGGAACTCTTCTTTTATCAAATTTTCAAATAAACATGCTCCCAAACATGAAAATTCCTTTGGGGTTATTTTCAAGTCATCATATATTTTCTATATATCCTTTGCCTGTTTCAAATTTTGTATTGTTTTTCTTATCACTTGCTCCACCTCGTGTAAAAAATATTGTTCCAATTCCAATCTATCCTCAAGTGGACTCCAACTTAGAGGAATATGAGATTTTATCACATAGAAAGCCTTGAAGGGACTCATTTTAACTATTTCCTGATAACCATTGTTATAGGAAAAGCTATCAAGTGTAGAAAATGCTCCCATTTTGCAAGAATGTTGATTACTTACATGGATAGCATGTCCTCAAGAACCCGATTAAATCTTTTTGTCTGTCAATCAGAGTGTTTATTTTAAGCAGTTCTAGAGTTTAGTTGTGAACCCATTCTAGTAGATAGTGACCTACAAAAATTTGAGGTGAACCTTGTACCCATCTGAAATAAATATTTTAGGCATACCATGAAGCTTGAATATTTCCTTCATGAATATTTCAACCACTTGTGGATATTTATATGTAAGTTACACAGAATAAAATGAGCTGCCTTTGTTATTTTATCAACTACCACCATAATGGAATCATGCTACTTCCATGCTTGGGGAAAACCAATAACAATATCTAGGGATATCACTTTCCATTCCACTATGGTGTAGGTAAGGGTTTCAATAGATCAACAATGTGTTGAAGTTATACTATCAACTACTAAAATTCTTGACACCTAGCTAGATATTCGTAAACTTCCTTCTTCATAAGAAGCCAAGAGAACTTTTTCCTACGGGTTTTAATCATCTTTTGATACCAGAGGTGTCTTTAGAAGGGTCTGTTATGATATTCATCAAATATCAATATTGTAATTTTTTCTTGGTTTGGAATATGGGAAGTGTTTTCATATGTCAATAACCTTCTTTTACTGATTTCATAACTAGCCCATTTATCTTCACTAGATTTAATTTTCACATCTTCAAAAATATTATTATAATTTTGATTTGTTAGTGATACTTTTTTAATCTACTCGAAGAAGTATGTTTATGTCTGACTTATTATTATTTCATACACTTTCTTCAAACTTCAAGTTAGTGAATTTACTTCCTTATTTTCTTTTCATTTTATATGTTTAATTTTGAAGTCATATCTTCTCAAGAAGGTCATCCACATCAATTTTCTCGCATTCATATGGGGTTGAATGAAAAAATATTTATGACTTAGACGTTGGTAATATAGGTGATCTATCTAACAATAAAATAAGGTCTACACATTTTTAGAGCATGAATGACATCCGTTGATTCCATGTTATAAAATACATAGTTTATCTCATGTTATTTCAATTTACGAGTCTCTTAGGCCACCACATGCCCTTCCTACATAAGCACACCTGCTAGACCTTCCAAGAATGCATACGTAAATACTTCAATGTCTTTATCTATATCTTCTATTTTGAGCAGTAGAGAAATAGTAAGTAGATGTTTCATCCTCGCAAAGATTTCTTGACACTATTCTGCCAACTAAACTTTTACCTGGTTTCTTTTGTAAGGAGGCTATATGATATGCTAACTTGGAAAATCCTTCTATAAACCTAAAGTAATAACCAGTAATTCCCATGAATGATCATATATTAGCCACATACTTTGATATTGGCCATTCAAGAATAATATTCATTTTTTTTGGATCTACAACTATCCCTTCTTTCAAATTTACATGCATAAGATATTATGTCTTGTCATGGAGGAATTCACATTTGTTGAGTTTTGAATACAATTGATGTTATCTCATTGTTTGTAACATTATTTCCAAATGATGTATGTGTTTGTCCAGCGTCTTGGAATATATTAACATATCATCTATGAATATCAACACAAACTTATCTATAAATTTTCTGAACACACTATTCATTAAACACATAAAGGTGGCACGTGCATGCGTAAGTATGAAGGGTAACATTGTCAATTCATAGTGTCCATTCCAGGTTTGAAACATTGTTTTTGGTATGTCTTCCTCTTTAGCCCTTAGCTGGTGATATCTAAATATGAGGTATATCTTGGAGAATACACTTTCTCACTTGACTTGGTCAAATAAATTGTCCATGTGATGTAAAGGAATTTTTTTTCTTGAATATCAATTTGCTTAACTAGTGATAGTCAATGGATGCCTTGATTTCCCCATCCCTCTTCTCGACAAAAAGAACCAGTGCACCCCATGGGGACACACTGGGCCTGATATAACCCTTAATAATTTTTACAACTATATTTTAAGTTGTAATATCCTGAGTGATTTAACATAAGATTTTATTGTTTAAAGATGAACTATGGATAAATTATAATATTTAAATTTAAATGTTGTTATTAATTAGAAATTTTTTATGTATATTGGGACAAAAGAAATGAAATTTAATTCCACTAACATTATTGAGAATAGGTAAAAGGCTATCAAGTATGACTAATCCATAAAAATCAGAGAAATAATTGGAAAAGTTAGTTATGTTCCAAGATGGAAATACCAAAAGAAGAAAAAATCATGATTTTAGCCAAATCATTCGCTTCGTAGAAAGAGGAAGGAAATGGGTACCATAGGAAAATTGTTGGAGATAAATGCCATAATTCTAGAACTTATGCAGAGACCATAAATAGTTGGTTGGATATAAACGACACGAGTCTGGTTCTGTAAAACACGATTATTGTGGGAGAGAAAACCTAGTGAAAGAACCCTCATATTTAAAGCATGATGCTGCTTTGGGTCTACAAAGAGGTAATCCTTGAGGTATAAAGGAAAATACTGGATCTATGTCAAGAACATGGAGAGGGTCAGGGGTAGTTAGGTGAGTAGCTAGCTTACGATTAGGTGGATTGTGAAATCTCTTCACAAATTCCTTAGAATATTAGATAGTTATTTGATTGAGTCTCTTGAATCTATAAGAGAGTTGAAAAGTTGAAATGTAGTAGTAAATATGGTGAATGGCTAACCAAAATGAAAGGAAAATTCTATGCATTTTATGGTAGATATAGTATGTAAACATGAATGTGTAGGTACATGTATTTTTTATGGAATACTCACACATGAACCAATACAAAAAATACTAGGGAAGAAATGTTAGAGAAGAAAGGTAATAAAAGAATTGTTTAGAAATAGCCATGGTTTGAAATTTCTTGCAAGTAAGAGTAAAGAAGCCTCTGTAACATTATTGAAGAAGGAAAAGATAAGATATTGTATGTTAATTACTAGGTAAAGGGACCATTTTATTTAGTGAACTATGGTTAGTGCTTTGGAATGTTAGGCATGAAATCCCTTACTGCCTTGTGCACTCCCCAAATCTACTTATGTAAGAATAAAAAACACCCAGATAGGTTCCATTTTAAGACTTGTAAGGGTTTCTGCATTGGTTAAAAATAGATAATTAAGTAGTAGTGTATGTAACAATAGAAATTACACATGTCTATATGAAAATGCTATAACCATAGTAACATAACTCGACATGAAAAGAAATAAAAGATACACTCTTTAATATATTCTAAAGTAAGTAAATATGATGAAACACAAATTGGAAAAATACAGGGGTGTAATTGTTGTTAATTAAATACATATCTAAGTGGGCTTGATTGTGGGGAAAACTCCATAGTTAAGCGCACTTGAGCCATAGGCAATCTGGGATGGGTGACCTCCCAAGAAGTCTTGGTTACCGGGTGTAAGCCCCGGAAGTGATGATTAATGCTATGTGATTCATTTCACTAGTTTCAATCCCACTTCTTCACCTTTGTGAGCATCACTCGATGCAATGAGTGCTAAGTGAATTATTCAAACATCATGAGAAATTAGTCAGTTACGACTACCTCTCATGGAAATGGTCATATGTGAATGACTTACTTAATGCAGTTGAATCCCAAAATGATATCTAACATCAAAGACTATTGTGATGATACTATAGTATGAAGAGAAATCAATGTTATAGAAATAATGCACAATAGTATGATTATGGCCAAATCCCAATGAAAGAAAACTTCACATAGAAATTCTAGTTAAATAATCACAGTACGTAAGTGTAACTAAAGAAGCTAAACTTCAGATATAACGAGTCAAAAGATTGGAATTAAACGTTATAGTTACAAATCCAATGAAAGGGAATCATGGATACCCCAAAATAAACATCAATTTAATTGCTAATATCCACTGTGTCACATATGAAATAATCACTGAATGGCCATTTATAGTCCTCGAGTAACATTCAACACAAATATAAATTACAATGAGTAGGGTCATAGCCATGATAACCAAACAATATATAGTATTTAAGGGAACAAAACTAACCCTTATCGGGTACAATTCTTGAATGGATTAAAAAAAATGTATGTCGTGATTTAAAACCATAACGTCGACTAATAGTTGGAGGTCTTGGGAAATACAAGAAAATAATAGTTAGGACCAGCATATAAAATATGAGTTGAGAAAGCTTCATGAGAAACCTCATCAAATATTATGTCAAACCTCATACCAACAATGTGAAGCCTTAAAACTCAATCATGATATCATTACATGGAATCAATATTACTAAAAAATAAGTTTATAATAACCCTTAAACATTTTGTAGAATTGGAGGCAAACATTAGAATGACAGAGCAACAAGATTACCAAGGAGGGCTTGGAATTAAAATCTCCAATCGCTCGGTGTCAAACCTCAATAGGTAAATAGCTCGAATTTATTTCCCTTAGTATCATATGATAAACATTAAACTCATAATGACTGATGGGAAAATCTATTACCTGGAAATTCTAGTAGAAGATAGAGTTGTGCAAAGGGAATAAGGTTGAGGCCCCATGACAGGTTGATGAACCTGGAAGAAAAAAATGATCAGAGATCATACAATATATATAAGCATGAAAATTTCTAAATAAAACCATATATATAGTTAGTGGATCATTTTTTTGTAAAGAATTCTTAGAAGAAATCCTCTAACAAGGAGGAAATGATCTATAATAATATTCATCGAATCGTCTATCATAGTCCTTAATTCATTGTAGACATAAGAGCTCTCACCATAGAAAAAATTCGTATTAGCAATCAAACCCTAGAAAACTTAGCATAGAGCTTTGTCTCCATCAGTGGTTAGAGAAAATGGTTATGTCTATTCAAAATGATGAAGGTGGTTACCATAAAAAAAAAACACAACACATAGTCACTGTCAAATTAACCCCCCTTTCCAGATGTACCATTGAGATCATTTCACAAAACATGAAGAACCAATTAAACACTATAATTTTTGGGGTCCAGAAATATCTGTGGTAACATTATAGTCTCACAATTGGTATAAATAACATTTGACTCATTACTATAAGCATAGAAAAATATATACTACTAACAAAGAGACACATAATACAAAGCCACAATATTTATTCATCTCATGGATCAATAATAAGTCTCATATGCATCATGGGAGAGGATGTTCCTAAGCTATAAACAATAGAGGCACACATGCTTACTACAAGAGATATGTTGTTCTTGTAGTCATAAAATGATATGGGGAGTGGTGTATGTGAGTCTATATTAATGTTTAAAAAAACCATAATAAAGACCGTATAATAATAGTCACTTAGAAGCCGACGAATAACACATTGACACAATTCTTCAGTGTCAAGCTATAATTGTAACATCCCTAAAATTTAGATACCTATATGGTATAATTAGTCATAAGGGAAATGACTTAATCATACAATAAAAGTTTCCTAAGCCAAGTGAGTATGGAAAAGAGAAAGAGAATACAAAGAAATATATATATATATATATATATATATATATATATATATATATATATATAGATATATATATATATATATATATATATATATATATATATATATATATATATATATATATATATATATATACAGATAAAAGGAATACAATATTTTGTGAATATAAATGGTTGCTAATTTTGTATCCTACGTTGATTGGAAATATATATTAAAAAAAAAATCCCTTGAACTATTTATGGAATAAGAATGGTCTTTCCATGTGAAGTCTTATAGGAGGGAGGTGTGACAAGTGGTATCTTATCCCAAGTTCAAAAATTGACGCCTTGGGTTAGTTACTAATTTTGGTAATGGTTAACAAAAAAGATATTATGAACTGTGTACAACTTAAGAAAAGAAGAAGACTAATAGGAGGCCTAATTGTTGAAAATGACCGTGAAACCCGTATTGGTGAAGACAAGATCTATGTACACCTATGATAGAAATCTCAATACCGTAACAAAGAATTATGAAATTTTTTGAGACAAATGAAGATTGAAATGCTATGTCTTCATACAAACAATGAACAATTATTGGAAAATTTTGTAGAGCAATTTATTAAGATATTAATAGAAAGGAAAAAATTAAGAATAGGGGAAGCCACGAAACAAGGTTAGGACAAAGAGGAAACATATAAATAGGAAATAAAATGAATAAGAAGTTGAGAAATAGAGATAACTAATGGGGGATGAAGAACATACATCATATCAAGTACATTCCCTAACAAATAAGAAAACTTAGGTGGAATTACATGGAGAATTTAGGAGAATTCCACCCCTAGTATATGATAGAGAATTAGAGGAGGAAACAAAGGCATGAATACTAAATATAAATCATTATTTGAAAGTTGATGATTATACATATGAGTTAAAAGCTAAGATAGCCACCTATAAATTATAAGGGAAATCTTTCTTGTGGTGGAAAGAGGTTCAAACTCTTCATAATATAGAAGGAAAAGAAGTTACTTGGGAGAAATTCCAACAACCTTACAAAGATAAATACCTTAAGAGAAATATTTTGCTGATAGAGCCAAGGAATTTCATGATTTAAAGCTATGAAATATGACTATAGACCAACTGATAACGAAATTCACTCACCTATTGCAGTATATACCTTATATAAAGGAAGAACAAGAAAAAATACAATGATATATCAGTTCCCTTCAACCATCCATCAAGGAATTTCTAGAATATGACAACCCGAAGTCCATGTATGAATTTATTCATAAAGCAAGAATTTGTTACCAACAAGCCAAGCAAAGGAATGAAAATTTCAAAACGTGGCATAGTAAGAAGAAACAAAAGGTGCTGCAACATAATAAAGGAGAGAAAAACGATTTTCTTAAATGAGTAAAGGAGGTATAGGAAAAATTTAACAAAAAAAAGGTATAGACATAGAGAACTCAAGTATAAGGTGAAGTAGGGTCCAAAGAAATTGAGAAAAATAAGACCATCATTAGGAAAGAAAAAGAACCCATGAAATTTTGGGGGCATGGTGAGCCCCACCTTCTAAAGAATTATCTTTATAATACAAAGGCCATACAATATCTTCAAAATATACAAGGATCTTCAAGTGTCAATGATGTGAACTGGAATATACTGCATATCTATGTAGCCTTGGCGAAACGACAAGAATAACACTAGTCCAACATGGTGCGAATAGAAGGTACAATTTTTTATTGACCTATTTCTTTGTCAATTGATCCTAGCTGGGTTAAGACTTGTCCAATTATACCACATGGGAAGCAAAATATAGTCAACTTAAATTTGCTGCCATTTGCCTCTTATGATGTAATAATAGGAATGCATTGGTGGAAAATTCATAGGACTCTGGTAAGTTTTCTCAGAGAAGACTATTACATGTGTCATAGATGAGGGTGAAAATCAAATTATAAAGGCAATTCCTAGATTAGTGTCTATGCATCAAATATCAGAATTGCAATTCAGAAAAGAAACTAAGAGAGGATGATTGTTATTCGTAATAAAGGTAAAAAATCAAATTGGAAGTAGAAAACATGAAACTTTAAAATATTTGGAAGTGGATAGGGACTTTCCAAATGTCTTTCCGGAAGAAATTATGGGTTTACCTCCTAAAAAGTAGTTGGATTTTACTATTGAATTGGTGTGAAGAGACCACTATCAAATGTTCCATATCTTATGACTATAACTTAACTTATGGAACTTAAAATCTTGTTCTAGGAATTGTTAGGAAAAGGATTTACCATACCTTGTGTATCCCCATGTGTTGTGTCGAATTTCTTTGTCAAAAAGAAGGTTGGAAAAATCATAGTGTGTGTACGTTACCAACAATTCAATCAGTCAATAGTTAAGAAGAAATATCATTTTCCAAAAGTTGATGACCTTTTTGATCAAGAACAAGGGGCTACAATATTTTATAACATTTATTTTAGATCCAAGTATCATTAGTTATAGATGAGAGATGAGTATATAGGAAGAACCACATTTAGAAATAGATATAGGAACTATGGATTTACATTGCTACCTTTAGGGCTGACAAATGCACCAACAATTTTTATGTGTCTAATGAGTAGTGTATTCAACAAATTTCTCAATAAATTTTTACTAATATTCATTAATGATATATTGGTGTATTCGAAAATTCTAAATGAACATAAAAAACACTTAAATATAGTGTTGCAAACCTTATGGGAGAATAAAATTTGTGAAAAATTTAATAAATGTGAATTCGTCCAAAGTAAAATATAGTATTTGGGGCACACGATATGAAAGGAGGGGTTTCTTGTGGATCCTAATTTAGAGAAAGCAATCCTCAAGTGGTTGGTGCCAAAGGATGTTGAAAAAATCAAGTCAATTATGGGTTTAACTAGCCATTACCATATGTTTATAGAAGGTTCCTACAAGCTAACACATCCTATAACTTGATTGCAAAAGAAAGGGGTAAATCTTTTATGGACCTAGTAGTGCCAAGAGAGTTTTGAAAGATTGAAGTATTTGTTAAAGTTGCAACTCTACTAAAATTTGTTGATCTAGAGAAAGACTTTCAAGTATGCACAAATGTATGCGTCAAAGCCCTTGAACATGGAAGCATATTAATCACGAAAATTAAAAGAGCATGAAAAGTTTTATGTTGGTTATGATGTGGAGCTAGAAAAGGTAATTCATGCCCTCAAAATGTGGAGGCATTACTTGATTGGAAGAAAATTTATTTTAGTTATGGATCACATAAGTCTCAAGTACTTTTTCAATCAACCTAAAACGAACACTAGAAAAGCCAGGTGGATGGTATCCAAGTGAGTATGATTTTGACATTAAGCATATAAAGGTCAAGATAATAGGGTTATAGATTCGTCGAGTTGAAGCATAAAAAAAGTATGTGAAATTTTAATCAGCCAAAATAAAAAAATTGGTGGGAACCAATTAAAACAATAGATTTCGTGGATTAGGTTTATAATCATATCTATGTAAACTTGCAGAATAATGTAGAACTTAAAAAAGTTGATTGAATACCAAATAAGCAAAGAAGGTCTACTCATATTTAAAAATATAGTGTATGTACTAGATCGAGAGCACATTAAGTTGCTAATTTTGGTTAAGTATCATAAAAGGCCCAATGGAAGGCATCCTACATAACAAAAATTAATTACAACCCTTAGAAAAGAGTTATTTTAGGAAAGGATGAAAATGTAGGTGGAAAAATATTTAGCACAGTGCCAAGAGTGTCAATAGACAAAAATTAAACACCAACACCTAACATGATTGATAAACCATTTACCGATACCTGAATGAAAGTGGGAGGTAATCTCCCTAGATTTTATTACAGGTTTACTCTGCACCAAAATGTACCATGACTCCATAATGGTGGTGGTTGATAAAATGACCAAGGAAAATCACTTTAGTCATTATAGTCAACTTATAAAGCAGTGCAGGTGGCTGACAATTTCATGAGATATTCTTAAATTGCATGGGATACCTAAGGTTGTTATGTCTAATAGAGATCCAAAATTTACCTCAAAATTCTAGAAGGCACTATTTGAACGTATGGACACTCAACTCAATTTCAGTACAACATATCACCCATAGTCAAATTGCTAGACTCAAAGGGTAAACAAAGACCTAGAGGACATGTTGCATCTGTATTGAATGAGCCAACCTTCTAAGTGGGAAGATTACATTCATTTTGTGGATTTTACATATAACGATGGTTATTAAGATTCATTAAAAATGATCCCTTTTGAGGCTCTATATGGTAGAAGGTGCCACATACTTTTAAGATAGAGTCACCTTGAAGTTACGGTGATATTTTGTCCCGATATGATCCAGAAAGTAAAATAGATGATCAAATATGTTAGACATAATTTAAATGAAGGTTAGGACAAATAAAAGATTTATGATGGCTTGAAAATAACGATTTTTCAGTGGGAGATCATGTATATCTAAAAGTGAAACCAAAGAAAATTTCCTTCAAACTAAGGAACTATGCGAAATTAGCCGCTTTCTATCGTGGACCATTTGAAATTCTAGCCAGAGTTGGGCAACTACTTTATCAGATAGCCCTACTAGTGCATGTTAAAACATATAATGTATTTCATGTTTCCTTGTTAAAAAAATATGTACCTAATCCTAACCATATGATTTATTATAATGTTATACAGATAAAACCAAAATGAGAATTCTAGGTTGAACCTACATAGATCCTAGATCGGAGGGAAATCAATGTTCGAAAAAATACCATTCCAAAAATTAAAGTGTAATGGGATCACGTTGGGCTAGAAGAGGCCATTTAGGAATGGGAAAATGAAATGAAAGAGGCATTCCCAATGTTATTCCAAAGAAGAAAGGAATGTAAAAACAATAGGGATGGTGTTTTCTTTTGGGGAGGCAAGATGTAATATCCCTAGCAACTTTACTTAACACTCTATTTGTTAAAATTGAATTATGGTTAAATTGGGATATTTAAATTTAATTTTTGTTATTAATTAGAAATGTTTTATTTATATTGGGAGAAAAGAAATAAAATTTATTTGCACTAATATTCCTGAAAAATTGTAAATCGATATCAAGTATAACTAATCCTTAACAATGAGATAAACAATTATAAAAGTTAGTTAGGTTCCAATATGGAATGGCCCATTCCTTCACTTTAGAGAAAAGGGAAGGAAAGGGGTACCGAAAGAAAATGGATGGATATAAATGCCATAATTTTGTAACTTATGCAAAGGCCAAAAATAATTGGATAGCGATAAATTCCAAAAATCTTGTTCTCCAAAAGGAATTTATTGTGGGAGGAAAAAGTATAAATTTAGAAAGACTTGTGAA
Organism: Pinus tabuliformis; assembly: GCA_031772625.1. Taxonomy (NCBI): domain Eukaryota; kingdom Viridiplantae; phylum Streptophyta; class Pinopsida; order Pinales; family Pinaceae; genus Pinus; species Pinus tabuliformis. The sequence continues at coordinate 194,401,549 of CM062815.1, forward strand.
AGAACCCTCATATTTAATGTAATACGATGTTTTGGGGTTGCATGGAGATAATCTATGAAGTAAAAGGGAAAGACTAGGCCTCTGACCAGGAAAAGTGAGAAGCTCAGGGTAGCTAGGTGAGCAACTAGCTTAGTATTAGGTTGACTATGAAACATTTTCACATATTCCGGAGAATATTAGATAGGTATTTGACCTAGTCTATTGAATTTATAAGAAATTGAATGCATAAGAAATTTGAAAACTTGAAATGTTGTACTAAAAATAACCAAAATGAATGGAAAATTGTATGTATTATATGGCATATAGTATCTAAAAGTGAGTAATAATTAAATGTAAATTAAATGGGTTTCATGGTAAAACCAAAAGCATAATTCCTTCAACTAAATGGGTTTCATGGTAAAATTAAAAGCATAATTCCTAACAAGCTATGTGACAATATAATAACAAATAAACTTTGTACTGAAATTGAAAATGAGCGGATGAAATATAATCGACATAGTTGAACTAATTATAATCTACATGGATAAAGACAAATTACAATCAAGAAATATTTATAGGGGATAAAAAAAGGTGACCTAAAATTAGAATTCTAGATACGACATCTATATAGGACAGAGATTTGAGTTAAAAAAACTCAGGAATCTTAATATAATAAAAATTGATAGGGTTAAAAAAGGTCACATTGAAACTAATAATGTACAAACTGCATTTAATTTTGTAAAAGAAGATGCCTATTGAATTTGTAAAAACAATTTACCTACCTTTAATGAGTACCTTTAACAACGATATATTTGAGCAACAAAACCTCAGATTTGCAAGATAAGAATGAATTGAATGGAGTTAGCGTTGTCGAAAGTTTTGAGCAGCAACAATTTTAAAATCCATCGAAATCTCTTAGCCATGTTTATGAAATTGATTACCCATGTTTTTGAAATGGCGGATTTCTCGAAGGACTAATTTTCGCTTGAGAAACGACGACTTACTGTAACATAGGAGGCCTAGATCATTGAAACATATCAAGGAATTTAACTCTCAAGTCTTCAATTACTGTTGATTTATGTCAAATAATCTATCGCTTGGCCAAGTAAATACAACCGCACGGAACGGATTAAGAGCGAGCCGTGAGGCCTGACAGGAGCCCAATAGAATCGCTCCATCGACATCTAAACACACACATGCATACACGTTATTGCCTTCCCGATGGCTTCATCAACATCTAAACACAGATATGCAAACGCATTAAGGTGTTTAAATTTTTTTTGAACCCATTGAAAAAATTCTAATGGTTGTATGAGCGCTGTACAAGCTATTGTAATGGCTCATTGAGGAGCATCAATTGTTATGACAAGAGGCTCATCAATTTTGTGCTTTCTCTTTGCTTTTCATTGTAACAGAAGGCTCATCAGCTTTTGTTCTTTTTCTTGATTTTTCGATTTCTTGACTTTATTTTGGTGTGTAGCGTTTTCTCGTTTGTCTTATTCTAAAGCTTTATTATCAGGACGGGCTCATCTGCTTTCGGGATTTTGTTGTTTTTGTTTTTAGTATTCTATTGTTTTTAATTAATTGTTTTTTTCATATATTTATTTTAGATGTAGATATAACAAATGCAAATTTTATTTATGGAATAGGCCTTTTTTTATTTTTTTTGTTTATCAATTTAAATGTCTATTTATCAAATATCAAGGAAATTAAAATTATTAAAATTTATGTTTTAATCATACATATACATTTATTTATTATTCTATATTATGATTTATGTTTTCTGTTATAAAAAATTTCTATATGGTTTTTTCATATTAGATTAATGACTAATGTTTATTTTAGTGATTTGGGTAGTTATTTCAAACGATTACATTTTTTGGAAATAAATATAACAAAAACTAACTTACATAATAATTAATTAACCATTTATTTATATAATTATAATTAGAGAAATAAGCCTATTAATAACTAATTGATTCATACACTTGATTATTAAATACAAACTTTACCTTTATTCAGACTTTGGTAATAAATATAACAAAGAATTTGGTAATAATTATAACAAAAAGTTTGGTAATAATTATAACAAAAATTACCTTTCTCGGTCTAGTTAGGTTGGTCAGTCCAATTTAGTCGTTTCTCAGTCAAATTGCCCAGACCAATTTAACTGTTTCTCAGTCAAATTGCCGAGTCCATTGTATCCATTTCCTAGTCAAATATAGTCGTTGGAAGATCGGCTCTCCCTATTTAACATGCAGTCGTGATCTGATTCTTCAACCTGTCCTCACAATGAACCACACTCGTTGGTTCGAAACCATTGACAAAACTATTATAATGTGATTTCCGACGAAGGAATCTTCTCAAAAACTTGATATGGATCACAAAAGTTTGAATTCAACAATCTAAAAAACTATAAATTAAAATAAGATTATTATTATTTTTTACTAGTATAATTATTATTATTATTATTATTTAATTCATGTTATTATTGTATTAACCATTTTAATTTTTTGAATTTCAATTTTTATTTTAATTTGATTTAACATATTGTATTGTATTGATTCAATTTTACATAAAACATATTTATGAATATCTTTAATAATAAAATGTAAAATAGATTTTACTATGTTATGTGAAAAATAAATAATATCTAACCAAAGTTTTGTCTATATTCTTATATATGAAAAGGGAGCATCTACAAATTTTTAAACCTTCCACAAATAGAAGAACACTTTAATCTTACAAAATCAATCTTACCATAAATTCACGGTCCACTCAATGGGAGTTAGGACATACAGATCCATTCGCAAAGATTATAGATCCATTGGCAATGATGAGAGATGTTAGCTCAAAAATTTTATTCTCTAAGCTCATAGTGTTGTTAAAAAAGATCAATTAGCAATAGTACATGGAAATTTTATAGAATTAATATGATAAGGAAATGTAAAACCCCTGTGATAATACTATGACAATATTACTCCAGATTATAAATAAATGGAAGATGTGTAAGAATATATTGCGAAAAACAAAAACTAAAATGCACCTGGACATTCTAGGAATTTAACTTTCAAATATTCATTGTTTTGGATTATAAATCCATCCTTTTGCCTAATGACACAACCACAAATAATGGATAAGTGCTTAGACAAAGAGAAATTTGTAAGGCGTGACTGAAGCCTAGAAGAAAGGCTTGATCTAAATCTAAATACTTAGAAGCATACGTGTTATAGCCTTTAAATAAATGTTCAACCCACATAAGCAATAGTAATGGTTATATCTGAGTTTACTTAAATGGTTTTCAAAATCCTTTCTCCTTTTTCCTTTTTTGAAGTTTCTTGGTTGAATTATAATGGGTGGCCCATTAGCTTTTGAGCATTCTTCATTTTGTCATAGTTAGCATTCACCCTTTTTGTTAACTACTTTAAAACATACTTTGACTACTTATCATTACAAATACCAACAAAGGTACTCCTCATCCTTAGTTTCTATATCATTTACCCCATTTAGTACAAAAACTTTCCTTCACGTGAATATACTTATGTATATTGTTACTTTAGTTTTTTACATACCCCAATTGAATTTATTCACATGTCTCAATTATGAAAAGTGGTGTCTATATTGTTCTTATCTAACTACTCAACTAAGACAATACTTTACAACCTTTGAAATTTAAACTCCTATGAAATTTTCTGAGCACCTAATCACCTTTTCAGTGAATATATGGCATACCCTCTCCATTGCACAATATGTAACATAAATTTGATTTATATAACACATGTTATGGAACTTTTCTTATTAAATGAGGTATATCTATCACTTGACACACATAAATATATATTTCACAGGTTTTGAAGCCCTTACACATACATTCCAGTTGTTGGCACTTTAGATTAATGACTAATATTATTTTGAGTCTAGCTAATGGAGGTTTTTAATTTGGAGGAGGGTTATTGAAATAGTTGATCTATCTCCTTTAAGGATCTTGTATGAATCATTAGATTTGACGATCAACATTATTTCTTGATATTGGATAGTCTAGGTTTCATGGTGAGGAGGTTAGCATAACTACCCTACCCAACCTTGTTCCATGGCCTCATCTTCTTTGTAATTCTCGTTTCAACGAAGGAAATGTCCATCATTCTACTATTAAATTTTTTCGGAGTGTAATGTTACAAAATGAAATTTAAAGCAACTAATAGAGACATGTACAAGTATGCAACAATAATAAAAAAGATTGTAACATGCACATCAAAATACACGAGAAATTGAGCCAAACAACTAATCCATTTATTAATGCAAAAAAAATAGTACATAAATGGAAAGTAATGATAGCACCTGGGATTTATAATGAAAACATACATTACCCAAGTGAATATCTAAGACAACTCTAATTGAAATGGCTCAGTTTGTCCCAAAACACTCCCATAAAATTTTGTTGTTGCTGCTAGAGGTCAATTGTGATTTATACCATCAATTTTTCTCCAAAAATTCTACGAAATTGTTTGGAGGCTTATCTTACCAAAATTTTCCAAACCAAGAAAAGTCTTGGGCTAATTCTAGGTGGCTCAGAAAGCCCCAAAATGTGCAAATTAGCTAGAAAATAATATTTTTTCCACTACTATTGCTAGAGAAGAAACTGAAAATAAAATCCTCTCCTATAAACTAGTACAACCTATAAAATATTTAGCCTAACTTTTAGCAAAAACCAAACCAACAATGTGATGAAAATTGCTCAAATAACTAGCATGATGTACTACAATAAGAATGTACGATTCTGGCCTGAATAATGCCCAAAAAATTCTATAAAACTAGATACACAATCCTCACACCCAGAACAACAAAACCCAGAAATCCTTTGAGTTGATTCTAGGTGACCTATAATGCCCAAAATAGAGAAAATCTCCAAACTACATAGTTTTGCACCTAACCAAAGAGAAACTATTGAGAAATGATAAAAATTTCCAGTAAAGGGATGAGAAATTAAACACAAATATCCTTCATCAAATAACTATCACTTCCAGCTAAAAATTCATGGAAAATGTCAACACTAAACACCAAAAAAACAAACATTGTTCTCCAACACCTACATAGGCTTCGTAAGAGAAATTTGGCCCAGCTAAACGATACAAGAACATCTCTAAAAAATAGTGCCAAAATACTCCTCTATCTAGCAGAAATTCTCCTACAAATACCCAAAACCTCAATAAATATATGATTCTCCAAATAACCTCCAAATTTTGTATTCTACACCTAGAAATAGTGAATTTTTAAGTGAAATTTTTGCAATAAACTCCCAGATTCACTCCTAGGGTGACACTCGAAGTTCACCAAAGGTAGAGGTGGAATTTATTCTTGGAAATTGCTTGTGCTAAAAATATTGGTTGAATTGGCTAAGAACCTCAAGAAAACTCTCCAAAATTAGAAAAGAAATGACAAGATTGAATTATCAAAATAAGGCTATAGCCTTCCTTTTATTGTTTCTTTCACTTCCTCATACCATGGTTCGATTCCTTTCACACTATGCTTTGATACCATGGTTTGATTCTTCCTATGGTTAGATTTCCCTTTTTGGTAACCTCCACAACCTATGTTCGCTTTAATTTTTCTTCTTTTCCTAAGTCCCAACCATTGTCTTCTATCCAAAATTTATTTAATACCTCCACAACTTCTATCTCCTAATTTTATTATTAAAAGTATTTATTATTTTCCATAATTGTAAAATTGAGAATTTCCCTTAGGAAAAATATTAATTGGGGACATTAAAGTGCTTCACGCTAAAAAGATATTGTCCTCAAGAAATGCTTGAGCAGGTTCCCTCTATGACTTCTAATCACCATAATAACCACCAATAGTATCAGGGTCCCAAATGTACCACTGAGTCATCCTCAATCTCAACATTGTCTCGACATGAAGGAATCTCTCGTTACCAATATCCCAAGCCATCATAATAAATGTGAAGCACACATTTTCCACTCACTATCCAACAAGATATAGGTACCAGAAACCCTCTGCATATTAGCAATAAGTAGAGAATCATGATAATGTAGGAATCTATCTAATTCTCCATGAAGATTCTCGGCTGGGTATTCCACCTCATGCACTCCAAGAGTAAACTCCTGATGACATAACACAAATACTATGGGGATGAAGACTTTCGCCCAAGAAATTCCTCTAGTATCCTCTTGTTAAGAAACCTACCATGTTGGTGAATTCACCTAAGCCAATAGTAAATTACTAAAACCCAATGGAAGATCTAAATGATCTTCGTCTATCAAAATTAGATCACCCCTAAGGATAACAGAATCATCAAATCTTGTGATGCTTGAATCCAATGCTAGTATTAGAAGGGTGCCACCATGATGACACTGCACCACTCTAACCATGACATATTTCCCATCATGTGAAGATTGTATCCTCCGCTCGTGGAACCTGGTCATGAAAAATATGTGAAGGCTAAGATCATCTTTATTTGGCATCTCCATGATATCAATGTCTATCCATTTATTTCCAATCTTGGTTTGGAGTAGTTGCAAGGAAAACAAACCTTGCCATGTTACAAATTCCTAGGTGGTCCATCATATGCCAAACAAAGAGTTAGCTGAGCCACTCTCTTCCCTGATCCCTTTCATCACGAAATAGAGTGGCCAATTTCCCTAGATCCCATAGCCATATTGGATGCGGCAAAGTCCTAACAACTGTTGGCACCAATTCGTAACATATCTCGGGTCCTTACATGCAACCATTATATGTACTCCATACATCCCGAATAAATATGGTGTGTGCAACATTGCCTTGCGCCTACCATACCACACTGTGAGATCTGTTATCCTGTCTCCTATAGGTGTTGCCAAAAATTGCCTAGAGTCTAAACATCCACCTGCAAGATGGGACCACAAACCACTAAATGTGCTCTTGATACATCTCAAAATGTATCTCCCAACAGGTGTCATGCATCCCCCTAAATGTGGGGTCAAGGATGGAGCTCGTGCTACCCCCACAGTAGATCAGACTATCTCTAAGCCTAAACCTACCAAATCACACCCTGACCATATGCCACGGTTGGAAGGCCTCTCTCCTAATTGATTGTCTTGTCTCCGTCTGTCTAATACGAACCTTGTGGGTGTCGTTGCTCATGATGAGAGCCTCAATATACAATAGCCAAGACCCTTGTGTTAATGTATGATGCTGGATTGCTACACATCATTTTGTCACATTAGGAAAATGACCATTGGTTAGGATCACTCGCTATCCACAAATGTGTCCTGGAGCATTCCCTTGCAAAGTTTGAATCTAAATCATCCCAAAGGAAGTGGTATTTATGTATATTATGGTACAAAACATTTATTTTGCCTATATTCATAGTTTCCTTAGCTAATTTATGTGTATACGCAGAGAATACCATTAATATTTGTGCATAAGTATGCATTGTCTTCCATTATGACCTGCAAACATGACTTGAATTACGTAAAACTAAAAAAGTAAAGTCTAGAACCATTGTTGGTAGCATCTATCCCAACCAACAAGCTTTGAATGGGTGCCTATTTAGTATTGATCCCTCCCATCATGGAGTAAATCCCATTCCCTTATGGAAGCTCTATCCCACTAATAGTGGTTCTCATCCCTCGGAGAATAGATCCAAAACTTCCCATTCTTGGCCTATAAAGCTACTATAGGTCTAAGGATTGGTGGGAGGACTGTTGGAAATAGGTTTATGCTATTGATATTAGGCTGGAAGGATTTTCTTGCAAGGGAGAGGGTTGGATATTGTAGAAGGGACTTTCAATATCAAGGCTATATGATTGTAACACTTTCCTCTAATTTTTCTCAATTACATCCTCATTGATTTAATTTGTAGGATTCCTTGATCATCCACATGGATTTTTGTTGCATATTGATCAGTTTATGATATATAATTGGTTAATTAGTCCATTTATCTCTTTGATGATATTTTTTATGGTTTGATCTCTTATTTGTGTTTATCTTCACGAATCTCTTTCAAGATAGTATGGAGAAACTATCAAGAGGGACAAGAGGACATCTAGAACATCGAGGAGGGAATGGTGGAAAGTTTTGAGGGACTTCATCCATCATTTTGTTAAATCAAATAAGAGACCTCTATCATTCTATTTCTTTTTAGTCAATTAGAGTCTTTTGAAAGGTAGAAGTTCCTGCTTTTCTATTACTAGACTTCTTTAAAGTCTAGGGAGATCTATCTTGTCTACAAGAGGGATTTGTCTACATAACATAGAAAGTGATAAATGGAAGCTCACGCCCTGTGATCAATTTTCTCTTCAAATATTTTTGTTCCAAACCTAATGGTGTTCTTGACATCCCCATCAGGATACTTTCTAGTTTAGGTGGAAACACTCCAACAACCGGTTGTGAATCATCATGCTATTCTGTACATAAACACACACTCATGCACTCCTTTTCATAGGATTAAACTTTGAGGCACAACTCTGTCCACCACTAGATACCAATGCTCACTGCGGTACCACCTTCTACCATATGGAATCCCATATGTGTAAATGCATCTGCCACTCCACTAGCAAACTCGATGTGGTGTAAATATCTCCTCCCACTCCATGGTGTAGATAAATGCACCACATCACACCGCTATGGATCTACGTGGTCACCTGTAAATCACTGCTTAACACTACATGCTCCTTCATGAAACTAGATGCCATGCTCTATAGATAAGATAGTGCACATCGACGTGCACCCTACTGGTATTGCCACCTCCACTGTCGCGTCACCATATCCTTTAATGTATGAGTGTCACCTCCAAAATATCCCTGAGAGATATGAGAGGTGAATCCCCCCTATGTACTAGTGGTGATGAAACCATTATTTTTCTCCTCCATTACCACCATGCCCCACATAACTAGGGAGAACCTTTGACGCCATACAAGGAACTATCTAGTAGCTTGCCAATGCCACCTCCTATGAAAATCTCCTGGTAGAATATGTTGATCATCCTATGATTCCATGCACAACCAACTTGCTCAAACAACATGGAGAGACTACCCTCTCCCTTGTCAACCCAACCTATCACTAATGTTGATGGAGATCGGAAAGTGTTTGGATGCTCAGTCAATAGATCTATCACACCGCTAATGCCCTAACTAGCCACATCTATGATGTGGTGACGAATCCCACCTAGATACCAACAACCCTCATCCCGCACCTCAAGTAGATGGTAGGAAGCCCCTCCTAGATCCCAATGCCAACTTGGGCCTCTAGTATCCCCAATGTATAGAATATCTTGTTGAGTTTTACTCCCTAATAACACCATCTCTATAAATATAGCCCACTCCTCTAGTTACCAACTTAGAATATCATGCCATCCAACCCCAAGGGAAAGGTCAAATGCATGTGTACCTGTATGCGCAACAACTCCAACCCACGAACATTGTGCCCTACACAACTCATGTTTCCTCATCTCACAATTATGGTTAACATATGATATTTTTCTAGGTAGATTTTCCTTTCTCTCACCAATATGCATAGGTAACCTAATAGTGCTATCATCCCTACCTATGTATTCCTGAAGAGGGTGGCTTCTATGCTATAATGTTTACCCCCTAACTATACAATTAGGGAACCCAACCATTCCCCAACACAAGTTAGCTTGGTCATTGTCTCGGCACAAACTATTCACATGCCATCAAACTCCTAGTTATGCTAAAGAATGGTCTCTTGGACTATCAGGACCTTTTTTTTCAAAACTAGAAGACTGACCTAGAGTTTATGAAACTATTTTGGGAGGCCAACATTTATAAACACGATCACAACTCTAGGTATTTATGTGTCTCATGGAATCTAATTAACTAGGGATATGTCTCCTGTAATTTCATCAATGGTGGGTAAATATTTGTCCCCTGGGACCTCATCAATTGATGTATGCTCAACTATCTCCACCAATGTGTCAACTGGGGTTACGAAAGGGGAACTCTAACAAGGGTGGCTCTTGTGTCACATTGAGTGTATCCACATGCTCCTCACAATCCTACATGCCCTCAATATCCTCCTTAACCTCCTCTTCAAGCTTTTTATCGATGAACCTACACCCTAGACCCGATGATAGGAAGTAAGATCTCCTCATGGTTCCGTCATCTAACTACTTTTGTTCAGTTTACTACTTTTGAGGAGGTGGAGTTCCCTGATTACGCTAAATTTTCACACATGGTGTAAGTGGCTTCGTTCATTTGGGTTTCACACTTCTAGTGCCTCTGTTATATGGATGAGGATATCTTGGTTTTATTCCCTTACTGATAATTAATTAAGATAACATCTATATCATCTCTTCATTGTTTCTAAGGATCTCCTCAAGGAATTCTTTTGTGCTGCTCACCTTTTTCACCATTGTAATATCCATCAGTTTCACCAATCATTGTGCATGCATGCCTACACCTCCATGATTTTGCTAAATTCCTCGCAAATAGCCAAGATCATGCTCTGATACCAAGGTAATGTTCGAAAATGGCTTTTACAACAAATAATAGAGACATGTACAAGGAAGCAACAATAATAAACCAATTTCAAACATGAACATCAAATTACACGAGAAATTAAGCCAAATAACTAAGCCATTTATTAATACAAAAAAATTAGTACATAAATGGCAACGAATGATAGAACCTAGGTTTTGTAATGCAATCATGTAATAGCTAGGTGAATATCTAAGCAAGCTCCAAATGAAATGGCTCATTTTGTCCCAATGCACTTCCCAAAAAATTCTGATGTTGCTGCTGGAGGTGAAATGTGATTTATATCATCAAATTTTCTCCAAAAATTCTAAAAAATTTACTGGAGGCTTCTCTCACCGAAATATATCAAACACAGAAAAATATTTCACTAATTGTAGCTCACCAGGAAAGCCCAGAAATGTGGAAATTACCCATAAAATAATATTGTTGCTATTGCTATTGGTAGAGAAGAAACTGAAATTTTTGACCCCAATAATAGTTAGAGCAACATGATATTTTAGCCCCACGGTGCTCTCTTATAAACTAGTGAAACCCAGAAAAGGTTTGGTCTAATTCCAAGCCAAATTTGAACCCACAGGGTGATGAAAACTTCCCATATAACCAACAATATTTCCTATTATAAGAATGTATGATTTTGGCTCGAATACTACCTAGAAAATTCTATAAAATTTGCTATAGGATCCTCACATCTATACCAGCAAAACCCATAAATTGTTTGGTCTCGTTCCAATTGAACTAGAATGCCAAAAATAGAGCGAATATCCCACCTACACATTTTTGCACCCAACCAAAGAGACATTGCTGAGGAATAATAAAAATCTCATGAAAATGGCTGAGAAATTGTGCACAAATATCATCTAGAAAATAGCTATCAGTCCCAACTAAAAATTATCAGCAAATATCAAATCCAAGCACCAAGAAAAACTTTGTTCTGCAACCCCTACAAAGGCTTTATAAGAGAAAGTTTGGCCCAACTAAAAGATACGGTAACATCTCTTAAAAATGGTGCCAAAATCCTCTTCTAACCAGTAGAAAATATCCTTCAAATACTTAGAACCTTCAATAGAAAGATGATGCTGCAAATAACATCGAGAGTTTGTATTCTACACCCAGAAATAGTGAATTTCTAAGTGAAAAATCTGCAATAAACTCCCAAATTCTCTCCTAGGGTGAAACTCCAAGTTCACCGAAGGTAGAGGTGGAATTTTTGAATGGAAATTCCTTATGGTAAATAATATTGGTTGAATTTTCTAAGCAGCTCAAGAAAACTCTCCAAAATTAGAAATGAAATGACAAAAGAGAATGATCAAAATGTGGCTCTAGCCTTCCTTTTATTGTTTCTTTCTCTTCCTCATACCATGATTCGATTTGTCTCATAATATGCTCTGATACCATGGTTTGATTCTTCCCATGGTTCAATTTCTCTTTTTGGTAATCTCCACAACTTATGTTCACTTTTAGATTTCTTCTTTTCCTAAGTTCAAACCATTGCCCCTTCCCAGAAATTTATTCAATACCTCCACAACTTATTTTTCCTAATTCTATTTGTCCTAAAATGTTTATTATTTGCCAGATTTGTAAAATTGATAATTTTCTTTACAAAATTTATTAATTATGGATTATTATAAGGAATTCTTGCAAGGGGTTTTGCATTAAGATTATGACACCATTTTTCTGCAATTCACCCAGTGTGAGTATTCGATTTGTAGTAATTATTTGTCCATCTTGTTTAATTCCTTGCATCATTTTTCTTAACAAGTACTTTGTGAGCTTTTCTAATCCTTTTTTTATGGAATGATAAGAGTATCATGTTCTATTTATGGAAGGAGGGTTTCATGATTCAATATTTTTCCATAACTACTACAACCATTACTACGAGAATGGATATTTAATGGCTTCTAGGGATTGGTAAGGAACAACCTGAAACCCTAGTTTCCATAGTTGTTATCATTTGCAAATTAAGCATTTCCATTTATTTTTTTTCTAAACCCTTCTCTCTAATCGTCTATCAAGTGGGCACAAGGGTAGTGTGGCCTTCTTCCACTCTCTTCTCATAGACATAACCTACAACCCTCAAAAAATATATGTTCACCTTCTTTCCCTTATGCGGTCACAAGAGAATGTGTCTACTAATTATCTTGTAATAATTTCTTAAAGGTATGAAGGGGTTTCTAAATTCAATCTTGGCTCAATGGTTTCGTATTCAACATACTTACCTTCCTTCTAAAAATCTAGTATGCTTTATTGAGGTTCTTGATACCTTTCTTTTCTTCTAGGTTAATTTTCTAAAGGTGCCAATATGGCGTGACACAACAATTTCCATGCTTTTCATGTTAGGTTTAAAAAACTTGTCTGGATTAGGGTTAGAGGTTTTTTCTCACACCGTTGTACATTCTACAACCTTCATTTTTGAATTATATCTTGTAAATTTTTTGAAGATTTCATGGAGTTCATGCCATGGCCACTTGAATGGTTCTTACTAGAAAGAATTACACAGTGTAATATATGGTTTCCTTTAAACTTTGCGACCCATAACCCTGAGATGGTTAGGGTTATTAATGGGATACATTATTTAACTCTTCAGAAGATGTGTGTGTGAATAAATTTAAATGTTTATAACTCTTCCTTTGGAATACGAACATGCTTGTTCTCCCTTGTTTCCACACCAAGGAAATAATTCTAATTCTCAAGAATTATTCTTCTCTATTCTTTTTGGTTCTTTCATATGAAATCAACATTTGTAGTTAATAGGCCATTTCCTCTCTTGTTTCATATACAGTGAAAAGACTTATTTATATGTCAAATGAAATAAATTATGAGCCTTTTTCTCTTAGTTACATATAAAGTTTTCTCTTTGAATTTAGTTGTTGACTCTACAAATTTTCTTTAGTTCTATTTAACTCTTTTTATATGCAACATACAAATATATTATTTCTTTCATTAAGAACAAAACAGTTGCAGTGATATATTGTGTACATCCACATACATTATAGTAAACCTTTGTGAAATTCTAACAATACCCATATCTATGTCTTTTTAATTTTATTTAGCATAGTGTTTCTATGGTTACTTTTAATAGGAAAACATAGAAAGACCCATGCAACCTAGTTTACATAACCTAGGACAAACTCTCTGAAATCTTGATGATGATATGGTTCCTTTTATGGACTTAAGGGTTCAACCTAAGTTCAAAACTCAAAGTTCACTTTACAATATCCAATTCATTCAGTATAATTAAATTGTATATTCGAATACAAAACACTACTCTTTTTCTTTAAAACATCCTTTCATCATCTAAAAAAGAATTCACTTGTTGCTACTAATGATATCTACATTATGAACATAAATCTTGCAAGGTCTCTTTTCCTTTCCTAAATTTTATTTTACAAAGTGATTTTCTTCTTTTCATTTAATGCACATCAGCTCTTCCTTTCTTCTACTATCACTTGTTACTTAGGTTTTTTCCTAATTCCTTACATATTCCTGTGTCTCGACATCTTGCAACCACAATGTTAGTAGAATGGCATATTTTTATAGTATGTTGTGTTGAATATTTATTTAATCTTACAACCTTACGTACCTCAAGAAGAGGTACTTACATGAAATTATTTCAGAGATATACTAGAGGTTTCGACACTCCTCCCATTCTTGAACTCTCTTATATAGGATTTACCCCTAAGCTATGCCTCTAATTGTAAGGTAAATCAAGGAATATATTGGGATTTGTATCCTACGCACCCTATGCAACATCCTACAAACCCTTTCTTGGGTTTACCAGTCTTTCTCTCTCACTGGTAAGGGTTAACCAAATACTATATTTATATTCCAAAGTATCTTATTCAAATTCCACCACATTTTATTTCTCGCCCACCCTGTATTATCAAGGCATTCTGCAATTTCTATATAATCCCTTCTTTTTTATTTTCACAAAAAACTTCAAGTTTTATTTCCAAAATGAGAAAAGAGAGTTTTTTTCTTCTTGTTTTCTTTTCCTACCTCCTTAGGCATAACTACTTCAATAATTTCCCCTTACAGATAGAGGTTAATATCTCATGTTAGCCTTTAACATATTTACGAGAGAGTTAATTATTCTATCATAAATTCTCATTAATTATCACTTTTCTTTATGTTAAAAATAAAACAATAATTCAACACATGTCTTTTTCCATTTCCCTTAAATAAAAGACTAATACCTGAAAAGTAGATGGGATAATCATAAATAATATATATATATATATATATATATATATATATATATATATATATATTAAAAATAATAATAAAAAGATGAAGTTTACAGAGGGCTCCTAGATGTGAGATTTAGTCCCCAATTTACAAATGAGAGTTAAGGAAATTAATGAGTGGCATTGTATATATCTCATGAAGGGAATTATACACTAGCTAGATTGAGCAGTGCATATTGTTCTTTGAGTGTTTAGGTGGTGTAAGGAGAGGTTAATAGGTATAAATTCCATTTCATAATTGCTTGATACTAGTTAAATGCCCTGGAAGTACAAAAATATAGTAGTATGAAATTAAAACTTCCTCTGAACATGATTTTCTTGGAATTTGATAGAAAATATTAGAATTATGGAATAAAACGACATGACATTTTGTCTCTTGTTTTGTGGAAATTGGAACATTGAAGGATGGATGTAATAAATTTAGTTTAGTATGATATGTTCATTATTCCATACTACTTTTTATAATTTGACATGAGTATGCAATTGACTTACAAAGTTAAATTTTATGTTTAAATTGAAAATAATTTTATTAATTTTTTTTAGAGATCTAGGAAATACTTCTATGTTTTTTATATTTTATTAAATAATTGATACTTTTAAAGTTGAAAAAAATGGTTGCGCTTCATGTACTCACTAAAGGGGAACAAAAAAATCCATGAACATGATAATTTTACGATGCCTTTTATGACATTCTAGGGAATATTTTATCTTATTAATTTTCCCTACTCATAGATATGTTTGATGCACATAACATTTCATGATTCTTTAGTAGATTTGATTGTAGCTTATGGGATATATAGTTTTGGATTTCGTATTGTCTCTTGTTCTTCTAATGTAATTAAGACAAATTTATTCTCATAATCTGAATTACTTTATTTATTTTTGGGTATAATTTAATTGGCATAACTATTACCATATTAATTCCTTGTAGATCAGTTAGGAAAACTTGGAATTGGACTAGTAATAGTTATCGGAATCCAACCATTGTAGGTAACAACACCTAACCCAATATGGATCTAATCATGTGAAATCTAGTTCCATTATGAGAAGATCCATCTTAGACATGTGTCTTATTTAAGGAAAGTTTATCTATGGTTCTCTGTGATTGATTATTGTTAATCATGATTTTTATCAGAGAAGGTAAGTTAATCTGTGGAAGTGATAATTTGTTGTGTACCAAAAAAATTCACATGTAAGCAAGTCATTCTACTTGTAGCTATCCCTTTAGTATATACATAAGGTAAAGGTTGTTAAATCTTCAATGGAAACTCAACCACATTACTTTAAGACTTTCAGTTATATTGGTGAGAATTAACATTTCTTCATTCCTTTAAGATAAGGACATCTTTCACTGAAATGCAATGCATTAGAATTAACGCTTACTTTAGGGTGGGTTGGGACTTTTTTACAGATTATTGAAATATCATCTCAGCCATTATCTCTGAGTTTGGAATAATTTGGATCCAACGAGTAATATAAATAGGGAATATAAATTAAAATAATCTTTTGCTTTAAGTGTTGAAATTTTCCAATTTGTTATGTATGTATAAAATTGAATAAATTCTAAAAAAATACAAAAATTATGAAGTCATAATTACAATGTCAAAGCTAATTATATTTTAGTTATCTCCAAAATCTAAAATTACATCAATCCACATTTGCATACAAATATGACATTTTCCTTAAATATAAGGGTTGTTACTAAATAATTTCATAGGTTACGTGAGGGATTTTTGTTAAAAATCCTTTTCCTAGACACATTATATTAATGGTTCATGGAAGTCTTGGAAGAATTTCCACACTTATTGTATTTTGATATTTTAAATAATATATCATCATCGAAGGTTTCATATTCGTGAAACTCCACCTGACAATCAAATTTGGAGTAATAAATCTGATTCACAGAATGTAAGATAGATGCAATGCACATGTACTTGTCAAGCATGTCAAAACTACATTTGAAATCAATGGGAAAATAATAAATATCAAGGGATTTCCGTAAGTTTGTCCATTAGAATGCGTATGGACTTATTTCTATATCATTCTCTGAAAGGTAACATGTATTATGTTAATTTCATTGATAACTTGAGAAAATATTCCATAGATTTATCTTCATTAAGACTATGGATGAAGCATTGTGTAGGGTCACAAATTTTTAAATCCATTGTTGAAGATTAGAGAGAGTAGAATATTATGTATTGTTAAAAAAAATTGAGGCAAATAACCCCTTGAAGTTTGACTCTTTTTTTAGGGATCCACATATAAAGAGAGAGTTGATAATGGTTTACAATCCATAGCAAAATGGAGTTGTATAAATGAAGAACAATTATATTATTGAGGCTACTATGTCAGGGATCGATGACATGGATTTTCCCATGTGTCTTAGGCATAACCCTGTAATAACAAAATTTATATTTTCAACCGATGTTGATGAAATATATTGAATTAAAAAAAATAAGGGATGAATTCATTGGTATGAAACAAAATGTAGAAGTTTTTTATGTATTTCAATGTCTAATTTATATTCAAGCTCTTACCAAAAAGAGGATAAGTAGGAATCCTCTAGAATCAAGGATATTTTTGTTGCATATAGTGTGACTTATAAACTTACAAAACATATATTCAAGAAAAACAAGGGATTCTAGTGAACCAATATGTGAATATTGATGAGGATGCATATACATGAAGATCATAATAATGTCCTTTAGCTACTTAAGGGAGTGACAAGGTTGTTGTCCAAAAATATTATATAGATTGAAAATATTTCTTAGATATAGACCCATAAAAGGAAAGTTGAGTTAAGGTTACATATTTACCCTTTTCTTTCATCCTATAAGAATAAAATATGGTTGATTTAAACATTAAAGATTTGAATGAGAATGTAAGAGAACCCAAGTTATCAATGAGGCTAATTGCCTCCTAGGATATATTTTAACCATATTTCATTGAGTTCTTCCATCAATGAACATTAAAATTATTAAAAGGTGGTCTTAACTTAATGTGGAGTGGTGCTTGGGATATGCTTCATTTTAGAAAATTATGTCTTTATTTCAAAACTATGGTGGATAAAAGTTTTCAAAAGCAAGTTCAATGGAGATTTAGAGGGAGAATACTCTTTTTGGCAAAAATATTTTCCTCAGGAAGAAGAAGTGTTATCTTTTGTGTCTCTATAAAAGTGTTTACACCATTTTAATGGTTCACTTCATGTTATGTGGAATGAATGGTTAAAACTTAAACCATTTTTAATATCATAGACTATTTTTGTCGCTCAGTATTTAGAGATCTTACTATACGTGGAAGATTTTCCTTGAGATATGGGTAAAGGAGGTGCCTTTCGTCTTAAAATCATATATATTTATGAAGATATTAGGTGTTGCATTAACATCTATATTACATGCACCATGTCGATGGCGTGATCTTAACATGCACTGGGAGTAAAGGCACTTCCCCCTAGGACCACCACTAGCACATGGTACAACCTAGGAAGCTATGTGGTTGTATTAAGGGATTCTCGCTTAGAGAGTGCAATAGTTGGAGTTTGTTTTGAATTAGGAGATGATGAGGGGTATTAAATCTTGGAGCATCTCTTAGAGGACACACAACCATGCCACAAGGAATGCTTGAAATGTGGAGCCTTAGCTCGGAGATCACACCACTTTGTAGGTGGCTTCATACCACCACATGACACTTGTACATATTCATTAGACTACAGTTGATGTAGATATACCCTAATAATTTCTATTAAGGTTTTTATGCACTTGGTTCATTTTCTATTGTTAGCCTCCCTCACCTATCTTATAAAGGGTGGAGAGAACCCTAATTCTCTCACTAGATCATCCATATATTCTTGATGTAATCATATTGTAGTCCTTGTTTTTTATGATGCAATAGTTAAAGCTTCGGTAGAATATGAGAACTAGGGTTTGTGTAAGATAAAATTTAGAGAAGTAATGCAAAACTAGCATTGATGTGTTGCAAGACCTAAGGTTTGTGGCATTATTCCCTCGAAAATACCTAGAGCATTTGATGCTAATAGAGCTTGTGTCATGGAAGATTAGATAAATCTCTTTGAGTACTTGTTTGATGAAAGGAAATGCTCTAAATATGAAATTATTGGTTTGATTATAGCTTATAGTGGAGCCTTTGATTCACTTAGAAGAGATTGGTGAGATGCCTTGATAGGATACAATATTGTTCACCGAAAATTATAGATGGTAAATGATTTAACTAAGATTTAGAAGAAACTATATTGCCCATGCTAAGGTGAAATATAAATAAATGTTGCCCTAACTTATAATGTCTAAGGAATTGTATTATATCTTCGTTTATGTTGAAATATGAAGTGTAACCTTGTTTTCCAAAATTAATTGTTGTATTTCGAAGGATTACAATTATGTTGTGATTTATAGTAGACTAAATAGGTATTGGGAAATTGTGAGTAATCTCAGCTAAGGGGGTGGGGGGAAGTCACCATATGAACTTCCGCCTTAACATGGAAGCTAAATATTCCTTGTATTAACAATGGTAAATCCATTAACATGCTATAAAATAATTCTATTAAGATTACCTTCATTCATTTGTAGCTTTATCATTTGACGTCCAACAAAACTGTTTTGAATGATTTAAACTCACACTCAAGTATATCTTCCAAATACCAACAATATTGATTTTTATATACTTCTAGGTGTATTTTACTTCTACAGTAAACATTAGTAACCTTGAATGCTATGATAATCCCACTATTAGAAATTTTCATCTTTTTGTCCAAAATTTTGATATGAATTTTGAGGCCACTAAACCACATAACCTCGTATTATTTCAAATGTGTTGTGTCACTGATTTAAAAATGCATTCTTGATGGACAAAAATATTTGTACTTGGAAATTATGAAACTTAGGAAAAAAGAAGACCATATAAATCAATACAATATTTAAAGAAACTAAATAGTATGGGTGTATATGCTTGCATATTTATGTTTTAAGCAATTTCCTAAATCAATTTCCCTCTTTTTTATATTGGTATCTCTCTCATGTTCATCTTCATTAATTAATGTAACCACACCTTGCATTCATCAAAATTGTTATAGACATATTTGGGCTCTGCAACCCTAATCACATATGTCCATAAACCAAGGGCTTCTAAACCCCTAAAAGTGTTGTTTCATACACGAAAGGAACAAGGTCGGCTAATTACATCATCTCCTAGAAGTTCTCCATGAAAAACTACTCAGAACTAGTCAAAACAAGACCATACAG
The DNA here is from genome assembly GCA_031772625.1 of Pinus tabuliformis. Classification (NCBI taxonomy): domain Eukaryota; kingdom Viridiplantae; phylum Streptophyta; class Pinopsida; order Pinales; family Pinaceae; genus Pinus; species Pinus tabuliformis. The sequence goes on from CM062815.1 coordinate 194,421,520, forward strand.
ACTGCTCCATGCATAGGGTGCGATGCATCTCAGCTATTACACACAAGAGGTGTGATGCATATTGGGAAGCCCTTCTGTAGGGTGCGATGAGCGAGAGCAGACAAATGGCAAAAGCAGTGTGCTAGGTGGAAACCCAAAGAATCTTCTAGAGACTCAGGGATGAGTAAGAGATTTGAAATCTCCAAATGGAACCAAGAATTATCAGTGAAATGACACTAATCAAAATCCCAGAAGCTGACACACTCTCCTGTAAACATCTATATATGGATCCCTCATCCAAGAGATCAAGGGGCTAGAATTTTGTAATTTGCAAGGAAGTGATGTTGGTTTCTCTTTGAAGACATTGTTGGGTGATCTTGCTTTATATGAGGTGAAGACGGCTTTCATGCTGGGAGGATGATGCTGGATCAGACAGCCTGGTTGTAATCCTCTCTTGTACTACTTCTATCAATAAAGCTATTTGATTTTTCCGCCATATGCTTGTATATCTTTGAATCTTGTTTGTGTATGCATTTATATGGTTAATGTACATCTGATCCTACATTATTTATGGTTATAGATATCTATGCTTTGATAGTATTTTGCTGCCTTCGCTCTACAGGTGTTCTTTGAAGTGGGAAAAGTGAGGAAGGAGTGGCGAAAGATATATCAAAGGAGAGAGGAAACAAGTAAGGAGACTAGTGAAAGACTGAGGTTTGTCCTCTATGCTTCTCTCTCATCTATCTCTCATAAAGGAAAACACAAGAAACTTTAATCTGTTTGTTTCTAAGATAGCTACCCATCTTAGTGGGACTAGCAGCTCTGAATAGACACTAGTTTTCCCGATAACAAAATGGCGACTCCAGTGGGGAGTGAATAGTCTGTTTGTTTTGTTACTGTTGTTTTATTTGCAAACCACAAACGGAGCCTGAAGTCAAGCTAGCTAGCCTTCGAACTGCTTTTTCTATGCAACTGCAAAGTAGATCAACGCTGCTTCAGTCAATATCTAGGTTGCTTTATGAACTGAACATCTAGCTTGCAAACGTCCCAAGTGCCCTGGTGGTAGATCAAATAACCTCATTAGATTAGCCCTTAGACTTTGTGTTTACTGACAATCATTAGTTTGGCCTAAATCCATAAACTTAGCTGCAAACTGTGAGTGAAAACCAAGCATAGTCTCGTCCTTGGACCATTGCACTGTCTCTTCTAGGAAATCTGGATGCATCGCACCTCCTGTGTGTTATAGGTGAGATGCATCCATGTTTCCTTGTGTTACAGGTGCGATGATTAGGTAAGACTGTTTCTGCCTCCAGATTTTGGTTTTTTCTTCATTGTGTTCAACTTTATTCAGGAGTTTTGTTGTCTGTGATCAGTATATCATTGTTGAAACTCCCTTCCTTTGCATTATTCAGCCTCCATTGTATAAAGAATTGTGAATGTTTTTATGTATTTTTCGCCATTTACAGTTCTCTTTTGGAAAACAATAGCTTAATCGAATTGTCGTCTTTTGATTTGAAAGTGTCACAAGTGTCATTTTCAGTCAAAGAAAAGAGTTTTCCTCTTTTTGATAGTCGATTACACTTTTCCCATTGTTTTTGATTTGAATCATCAATTCTTTGAAGTGTCGAAAGCAGTTTTCAAGTTGAAATTGAAAGTGTAGCTCTTAGTCTCCCTTTCATTTTTCAAATTAGAAATCGCAAAGTGTCGTCTTAGCCTTCCTTTCCTTTTTTGAATTCAAAATCGAAAAGTAGTCTTCCTTTCATTTTTTGAATTCAAAATCACAAAGTATCGTCTTATTCTTCCTTTCATTTTTTGAATTTGAAATTGCAAAGTGTCATCTTCATCTTCGTTTTCTTTTTGAAAAGAAAATTCTTAGTACTGTCACTTTGAAAGAAAAATAGTTCAGATCTGTACTCAGCATTCTTGTTGTCACTCACATATTAAGAAAGTGGAAAACAAATACATGCATGTGCATTTGCATTTAGACTGCTTGTGGAGATTGATTTAGGACAATGCATCTTAGTGTGTGCTCTCTGCTCTATGTTGAAATAATTTTGCTTCTCTTTCCTTAGTAGCTAGGATTTTCATTTCAAAAAGAAAGTAAACGACTGTTTATCATCTTAGATTGCGTATTTAGGATTGTATATCTACATCACGTGGTGAACCTTAAAGGAAAAATTCTTAAGAAAGATCAACTGTAAAATAAATTCAATGAACATAAAAATGCTTTGGAACCTAATGTACAACATTTAGAAGTCTAGGCTAGAAACATATTCCGACATCGTAAAGCTTGGTAGCTATCGCTTTCATCGTAGGTTGGGTGATTCCTCCTCTTTGAGATGACAAGTGCCAGTGCGAACTTGTGCTCCCACGAACCATCGAGTATATATTGGGAGACCACAATAGGCTACATCCTTTATCCTTAGGAAGCCATGTCTGCCACCTTATCAATCGCAATGCACTGAACACAACATTCAAGAAGATTGACTGCCGTACCATAAAAAATATTCTGAAGTTTTGTGATTGGTTTGGTAATCCCCTCTGTCTATATTTCCAGAGTAGTCACTTTCGTTCCTTTTCAGACTCCTTAAAAGAAGAGGTCCATCTGAGCACTTGTCACTTCAGGCTCATTAAAAATCGAAGGCGACTAGAGTCATCTTTAGTTTTTTCTTGACTCTTAAAAATTGAAAAAGCAAGTTATGTCAAAGTGTCATAAGGTTTATTTTAATCAGAATAATGTCACTATTCCCTCGTTGGTATTTAGGTTGAGAAATGGAGTCTACCAATCAAGGATTTCCCCTTGGGGAAAATCCTAGTCCCTTATCCTCTTGGGGGGATGTTGGTGCTCCACACATGGCCACATTGTCCCTTCCCGGACTCAGAATTGGCCTACCTGTATGGCTTTTCTCGATCTCTATCGTTCAAAACACTACAATTCCTCAGCAATCAAATTAGCAACCAGATGATATTGAAGTTGCTCCCCCACCTTCTAATTCATTTGTTTCTCCCTCTCCTTCTTCCTCTTCGCTTGGTGAAGCAAGTAACACTAAAAACCAAGTAACTGAGGAGAAGAAGAAGAAGCTAACAACGAAAGGGGGCAACCATGTGTCGTTTGGCAAAAATCCACACACTGCACAATCCAAACCTAAATCTCCATGTATCATTTACAAGGGAGACAACTATCATTGAGATTGTCCCTACATCCCACGGATCTTGAGGGACTGGTCTCTCCACTTGCACAATCCGGTGTCTTCAACCGCTGACAATCATGTTGAAAGCACACCATCAACTAGTGAAAATGAAGTCAATAGACGAAAAGGAAGATCCAAATTTCCTTGTAGACTGTGTGAAGGAAATCATGCCCTCCACTGTTGTCCCTTCTTAGATGAAGCTAAAAGAGTCTTGGATAATTGTCCTGCATCACCACAACGACTTCCTCCTGGATACAAGAAACTCTTGCCAAGTTCATCGCTAGTTGAAAATCCAGCTGACACACCATTGTTGTTGGTCAAAGCACCTATCATTGAAGATAGACCCTCTGAGTCCACCCCAGACCAAAGTCAATAGGTTGAGATGGCAGTCGACCCAATCTTGTCTTCAGAGGACCCACCTTCAGATGATACTGTCACTAAAGAGAATGAGAATGAGAATGTTCAAATTCTTTTCGTAAACACAGACTCCGATGAGCATGGGGGTAATCTACCCATTCCTTCATCACAAGAAGGGAGTTCGTCAAAGATTTATCCAACCATTTATTTGGTCCCAATTCCAAGAAATCTAATCGTTTCCTTTGATTGGAATCTTCTAAGCAGACCCCGCCTAGCATCTAATGTACCATTCCGAATCATAGTACAAGCTTACAGAATGATAATGGTCGGTACTATTATAGATGAAGGGGCTTCCGTGAGTATCCTTTCCTCAACTGGTTGGAAAGCGCTTGGTTCGCCATCGCTTCTACCTGAGATTCGAAATATGATAGGCTTCAACAAAGGAACCAGTCAATCGTTAGGGATCCTTCCAAATTTGCCTATAACTTTGAGAAGGAAAATCATTCATCTAAACGTGATGGTAGTTCAAGGACCTCTAGATTACAATCTCCTCTTTGGGTGTGACTACATTTATAGCATGGGAGCTATCGTTTCTTCACTCTTTTGAGTGATGTGTTTTCCACATGAAGGCAGAGTGGTCCAACTCGTAGACTAGCTTTCGTTCCCTTGTTCAAACACAGCTATTAGTCAAATGCGATCCCTAACTAGTCTTTTTGCACAACGAATGTCTCATCAATCTCCAGTCCGTCCACCTGATGATTGCGAGTGATTCGGTGATTGTGACTAAAACCCAGGAGGCATGCGCCATGGTCTACTTCGGCAGAAAAACCCCAAATATAAGACAGGTTTCTGCGTAGGAATATGATTAGTCTGACAATCCTGTCCGTTTAGTATAATGAATTAGTCTGGAAAAGGATTCCTCCATCAAAGGTTAGGTGATTGGAGCTAGAATCACCTTCGTCCATTTCGAAGGACAGATCCAAGGAAGTGTTTTGTCTACACATGTGAATGAAACAATCTTGCTAATGCAAGAACTTCCATACTGTAACCTGGAAACTCTATTTCGTTATACCTGGGGGAATGAAAACCTTTTTGCATGCAAGTGAAAAGAAACCATTTATTTTCTTAGTTTTTAGGCTCTCAACCCTTTAGGCTCATAGGTTGGTCATTCCTAGGTTTCATAATGAAATGCTCAGAAGCAAAGTTTCGAATGGGGTAAGCTCCCTAAAAAATGAACCTATCGATGAGACATCCTTATTATACGACTAGCACGAGTAGTTTTATGCAAAGTTCAAGCTCGTTAAAAATTAAACCTCACCATGAGAAATTTTACACAAAGTTCAAGTTTGTTAAAAAATAAACCTCGCCATAAGCAGTTTTATGCGAAGCTCAAGCTCATTAAAAAAATAAACCTAGCAATGAGCAAGTGTTTCCATAGAGTTCAAGCTCATTAAAAAATGAACTGCACCCCCGGTAAATAGACATTTTTGATCACATGACTATCAACTTTTGAACCTTGGTCGTGTTCTTACCATCACCTCCACTCTTTTTTAGCCAATCATATGCCTCCATTTGATTTTTTACCATTTTGAGGAACAACTGTGACGAGTGATTCTATTAGCCACCCTCTTTCCACTGCTATGATTAGAATGTTTCAAACCTTACCTGGAACCAGTTGCTACTCAAAAACATCACTCGTTCCTCAAAAAACGAGTCTCCTTTAAGCTCTTTTCATCTGACTCATAAAATATGAAAAGATTACCGAGCAATTGGCCTCTCCAGCTCGTTAAAGCGACCAGAAGTGCCATCCCTCCTCTAGATTTTAATCTTTTTGGACCTGAGGGATTATTACACAAAAATATTGAGCACTTGTCTTGTTCAACTAATTAAAACTATCGAAAAGTCATCCCTTTCATATTATTTTACACTTTTTCGGACTTAAGGGATTACATTATGAAAAAGGACCACTAGAGTTGCCTTTAAGTCCCTTTTTAGACTCTCTAAAATTGAAAAGGATCGAGTTATCTTTGTCGTTAAACTCGTTAAAACAATAGCGACAAACTTGTCCATGCAAACAAGAGCGAGTTTCACTATCGCTAGGCTCGGTAAAACATAGCGACGCGTTTTCCCCAAGGGAAAATTATAGAACAAGCATATGTTATCCTCCTCAAGCTTGACAAAGATAAAGAGGCACTGGTCAGCAACGACTGGGGAAAAAGGGAAGAAAACTTGAATAGCTTCATTGGTAGAAGGTCGCTCTTGAACATGACACTCTCACTCTGTCACCATGATTGAGTCGGGTTGGGTTATTCCATTCACTGGTCACATCACCATTGGTCCACCCTACCATCCACCTTGGGGTTAACCCTACCAGTCCATCTCAGTGTCGCTGATATGTTCAAGAGAAGTCGCTTGGAGAATTCACCAACCTAGCTAACGTCTCATCCACTGCAATACCTTCACTCTCCATTTTTCATGACCGCCACCCTGAACCTTGTATCATCAGATCATTTTCACCTCCACAAAATCATTTGCTCCATTCCATGTCGTAGATGTGGGATTGATAAGGCCCTCCTACGATGAGTCACTTCTTGTCGACATCAACTCATTATCCAAGAACTTGACTTAGGAACAACCCTTTTAGTACTTTGAAGCTTGCATGCCTCAATGGCAAGTTTCTCACTTCCAGCAACAAGTTTACATCAATGGACTTCGATCGAAATATTTTACGTGGTGTTTGACATCAACCCATGTATTCACACCACGTGAATTGTACTGTAGTACATTGAGGGTCATCATCATTATCGGTGATTCCTCTCGCACTTGTTAACAACTTACATCAATGGCTGGTAATCAGGCGATGTCTTTCCATGTTCGACCTCAGGACATCTTTTCACATCGATCGACTTGTACATCGAGTGATGATTGAACGAGTTTGAAGACCTCAGATAGAGTTTCATCCATCCGGGCAGCGATATATTCAGGAAAATAAACACATCAAATGTACATCACAACTGCACAGATAATCATCCAAACTAAAGGATGATGACTCCACCAGAATCATCAGTCTACCACATAGATGATTGTCTGTCTTATGTACATGAATATGAATTTATAAAGCCGATCATGGGAATTCCTGCCTCAGCTAGATCATGAATATATTGTGAAGATAATGTATTGTGTTGTATCTTATTACAGGTCACCTTCCAATTCGAAAAACCTCGGATCCTCATTATAAAGCATTTCATCCGACATCAAAAGGATTTACGACCTCATGCTTTAGGGGGCAACTGTTATAGAAATATTTGGGCACTGCAACCCCAATCACATATGTCCATAAACCAAGGACTTCTAAATTCCTAAAAGTGTTGTTTCATACCCCAAAGGAATAAGGTCAGCTGATTACATCATCTCCCAGAAGTTCTCCATGAAAAACTACTCAGAACTAGTCAAAACAGGACCATACAGATTGCTCCATGCATAGGGTGCAATGCATATCACCTATTACACACAGGGGGTGCGATGCATACTGGAAATACCTTCTATAGGGTGTGATGAGAAAGAGCAGACAAATGGCAGAAGCAGTGTGCTAGGTGGAAACCCAAAGAATCTTCTAAAAACTGCTCATATGACACATGCCTCTCTGAACTCGCCCAGGGATGAGTAAGAGATCTGAAATCTCCAAGTGGAACCAGGAACTATCAGTGAAATGACACTAATCAAAATCGTAGAAGCTGACACACTCTCCTATAAACATCTATATATTGATCCCTCATCCAAGAGAGTCTAGAGGCTGGAATTTTGTAATTTGCAAGGAAGTGTTGTTGGTTTCTCTTTGAAGACATTGTTGGGTGATCTTGCTTTGTTTGAGGTGAAGAGGGCTTTCATGCTGGGAGGATGATGCTGGATCAGACAACCTGGTTGTAATCCTCTCTTCTTCTACTTCTATCAATAAAGCTATTTGAGTTTTCCTCCATATGTTTGTATATCTATGAATCTTGTTTGTGTATGCATTTATATGGTCAATGTACATCTAATCCTACATTATTTATGGTTATAGATCTCTATGATTTGATAGTTTTCTGCTGCCTTTGCTCTACAGGTGTTCTTTGAAGCGGGACAAGTGAGGAAGGAGTGGCGAAAGCTCTATCAAAGGATAGAGGAAACAAGCAAGGAGACTAGAGAAAGACTGAGGTTGGTGCTCTATGCTTCTCTCTCATCTATCTCTCATAAAGGAAAACACAAGTAACTTTAATATGTTTGTTTCTAAGATAGCTACCCATCTTAGTGGGACTAGCAGCTTTGAATAAACACTAGCTTTCCCGATAACACAAATATATTAAAATAAAACAATTCAATTATAATTAGTTACGATAGTATACCTTCATAATAATGGATTATGGAGAAAGCCTCAAAATTAAATAAGTATGATGTAGATAAAAAAAATGTCAAATGTTTTATAAATCTCCACTGTCTGTGTAATTCTCACTTTCCTCATTCTACCTTTCCCCAATATGCGAGCCCCTTAAGGTTGTGTAGATTTAAATGACTAATTTAGATACAAATAGAAATGAAAATAAAACCATCTATAACCTTCAATTCAAATTGAGAGACTGTCATGAAGAAAGGCTCAAGGAGGTTCCTACAGCCCCATTGACCTCAATGAGAATTAGGCCTGAGTGGCATGGCACCACCTGCCATGCAAGAACATGTGAATTTATGCTAATTCATAAGAGGAATTTTTATTACTTGCAACGAGACAATGCATATGGTTGCAACAACATTGGTTCAAGCATTACGTCTATGGATTTGTGGGCTTGAATAAGGTATCAATTGACTCCGCAATAACATGGAAAATATTACTTGCTATAACAACTTCAGGGAGGCTTTATGGTAATCAAGTTACCCTAGTACAAGGCTATTCTAGGATGAGTCCAAGATTTTCCAGTCAATGCACCAATTTGACCCTTTTACAATAAATTCCCTTGTGGTTTTAAAATGTTAGGAGGTAGAAAAAAAATGATCTTGGTGGTTTTTTGAACACTAGAGAAACAACGAGGTGTGCTACAACATCTTATGCATTGGATGGATGTATTAAAATTGGATTCTCTACATGTTGTCACTGTGAATCTAATATTATCTTCAAATTCAACTTCTACATTTGGTAGCTAATGGCTCTTTATGTATACTTCAGATATTTTTTCACTTTGTGTGTAGTTTGGGAAACTGGTGGTTATATCTTATGTCTATGGTTGGAGGGGTTCAAACAAAGGGGCATGTCACTTATTTATAAATCACTAGGATGAATTCACTATGTATGAAATTATTGTCATCAACTCTATGTTAGTCTCTATGGGGACTGGGAACTACCATAGTTTGTTGGTCTTGGTATTCTTCTTAATTAACCATGCAATGTGGCTTAGGCTGTATCATTTTCTTGATCAACATTTTGGTAGTTTATGGGGTTTTTCTTTAATCTTATTTTTAGGTGTTGTTGTTACTGGGTGGACTAGAATACACATGTTGGTCCAGCGGCATTGGTTTTTCCTCATTTTGGAAGGACATAAAATATGTGGTGGTTTGGTTGAGGGTTTGGTCTCTCTCTGGAGAGAGAGAGGGCATTCTTAACCCCTAAGCTGTAGATGTTAACTGTGAATCCTTGTCTATATCTATGTGTTAAACATAATTGATACAATTGGATTAAAAATTCTAAATAAATTATAATGAAAACATGATAATTTAAACATAATTCCTACAATTTGTTGGAAATAATACTGAGAGGGTGGGTGAATTAGTATTATCAAGTCACTTATTTTATTTTTCAAACCCAGATCATATACGCTACTTCAATTAGATAAAACCGTGTACGTATGCAACTACAGAGAAGGAAACCCGCGTATACAATGTAGACTTATAATTTAATTTATCTTGTAGATGTTGATCATTAATTTGTGTATCGGAATCAAATAAATAGTAACCAGAAACAGTAAAACAGAGCTAAAGACAATCACACACAAGAAGACCAGATAAAGGTGGAAACCCAATGTGGGTGAAAACCACCTGCTGCAATTCGTCTCTATCTTCTTTTAATTAGAAACTTCTTTTTACAATGTACTAGTGCAATCCTTTACCAGTACGCAGGCTGCAACCTGCAGAGAGCTACAACCCTCTCTTGTTCTCCAACTTCTCCTGGAAGGGACCTACAACCCCCTTAGCTCTTGCACTAGCCAAGATGTTAGTATGTAGGTGCTGGCCTACAGAAGGCTACAACCTTCTCTTTCTTCCAGGGACCACGTTTCATAAATTTTCAGACTGGATCCAAGAACATTAATCAATCATCAAAAGTTTCTGCATTAAACAATCTCCTTTTCACCAATTAGAACTGAATCAAGTAGATACTTCTCTAACAACTATATGCAAAACACAGTAACAGTAACCACACACCAAATTCTGAACCCAGAACACTGCAGCAATAAATAGAAGCAGCTAGATCACAACTCAAAAGATATACGCTACTTCAATAACCAGAAACCTGCGTGCATACGCTACTCTGTTTGGACCAACCCGCGTATATTCTATTTTTACTCACAGAACCACCGTGTATACGTGCCTACGCTTCACTGCACCTGCATACAGATCTATAAAGGATAATTTACAAATATTCAAACCTTAATTAACCCAGATTACCAGATTTATAGATCAAGCATGCGCAAAATATAACGAATCAAAATCATACAAAGATATTATTATTCAAGCCTTAAGATTATGACCCATCAATAGAACTTATCCTTCTCTTTGCGCTCAGGTTCCTCCTTCATTCAGATCCAGATCTGCACCATAACATAATCACCAATATTCCAGATCTAGCCCTTCTATCAGATATTCAATAATTCAGATGATTCTTTGCCAAATGATCTCCTTCCCCTTTTATAGTCTTAGGCCTTTCACAATACCACTGTCCAAAACCATAATAAAACAATACCATGGACCCAATACTTGGGATTAACACTTCTGATGAGATACCATGGTCCAAAACCATAGGTTCAAATACCGAGGACTAAATACCATGGACCAAAGTAAGTTCTCCAACATATATGCGCTTTTCCTTGCGTGAAAATGCGTGTATATGCATACGCACCTTTGTAATGTCTAACCCGCGTGTATACGCGCCTTCGTCTAGGTGAACCTGCATATATATCTTTTTCCTTCATTATGAGATCTGTCACCAAAGTGAGTTGCCATCAAGGACAACACTTGTGCCATAGCTCTAAATTAGTGCCACAATGCCAACACAATTATATTATAATAAAATTATGATCAAATACATAAATTAAATCTACGTTTTTAAGAAATTTTTATTTAAAGTGCTAGCGACTAAAAATATTCTTTTTGAAGATTAGACAATACAACACTAACAAAAAATCACCCTTTCACTCTTATCAAACCAAGATATAGACTCATAAAGTGATGCAGCCCAGGCCGCAAATACCAGGATCCTCCGACAACCATGCACACAAAACATGCACTTCAACACACGCCAAAGTGTACACTTGAATTTTCGGAAGCTTACTTCAAATCGTTGTAATCTCATGACCATGGTTGGAATTAAACATACGGTGCTATGATAACCATACTCGTTTACACACAATGCTCTTCAAGAAATTCTCAAAAGAAACATATTGAGAATGACCATGCGCATACCGTATATATATATACCTTCCCTTTCCTTGATGCCGCCGCTGGTTATAGTCTGGACTTTATTCTAAACAAAAGCTTGTGGGTATACATCGCCTTTATTCTAAACAAAATATGTAGCATCGGTATATATGCATCGGCTTACCATGGATAAGGAATATACATGCCTCTGCTCCCTCCAATCGACGCAGATATAACTCGGCGATGGCTCAAACCATGGGCTTCCTAACAGACCCGATACAATTAGATGCCGCCTTCTAGTACGTGACCAGTTCCGCTGTTCAACGAAGGCTCAAACAATGACTTTCGTTCCTCCTCAGTTTTTATTCTCATATGCAGTCGTTAATACTTCCACGGGTTCGCTATTTGATGATCTACCTCTGCATGACGGGTCTGGCGATACATACAGGTTGTAATTTCTATTAAATCGCTCCCCAAATTCTGGAACTTTGTTACGCTGTGGCTCGCCTATCACACAATCTTTGGCGCTGATATGATCCCCAACCGGAATGGTTAAAACTTTAAACTTCGATGCGTTCGAACCTGTTATCAAAAGTTACTCTGCAACCGATGGATGTTTGTCACACGAAGGATTCAACTCTCGGTGGCACATCTTCAGAGAAAACCCACCTGCATAAAGCTACACTGTCCCAAATATACTACAGCAACTTAACGAAAGCAATCAACACGTGAATTAACCAGCATACATGTGCACCACTGTAGAATAAGAGTCAAAGCAATCAACACGTGAATTAAAGGAAAGGAGCCTTCAATAATGGCGCATTAAAATTAAGAACCATTATCGCTTCACGCAAACTCAATGTTATATAACATCAGTTTCCGCCACCATGTGCAGAGCCATATCTTAGAATCGGTTAAACACAAGCATATCCATATAAAGTCAAATACGCATACTCATATGTATATAAAAACAAACATTCACAAGAGCTTTACATTCATGGCCAGATATACAAATCTATGGCCCTTTTACAAACTACCGAAGGCTCCCAAGGAGAATCCTTGCTCACTTCTCACACTCACTCCTTACACTCCCTCTTCATGCCTTTGAGGCTTCATAATTTATTAAACTTGGTATGATAAAAAAATCCTAAAATCACTCAACTAAAAGCTCTAAGACTCTACATGCAATGCATACATATGGCAAAAGCATCTTCTCAGCTTTATTCCGTCTTTTTCCCTGTTCTAAAATAGAAAAGCTTTCCTTATCACTTAATGGTCCATATCCATTCCTTTTGTGCCTAAAAGCTCTCCTAGTTTTATTTATTTATTTTGAAAATATCTAATAAAAGCCTAATATTAAACTAATTCCACAACTGTATGAACCCTATGTCTATTATTTACAATAATTTCCTTTTTGGGCTGATGCTCCCGCATCATAAAGATGTATCATAAATAACTTTCTAGTTTCCCTTATGTGGTCATTTATCACTAAACGATGGATTAATGCAACAATAAGAGCAGAGGCAATAAAAAATGTCTCAATTTTTCTTTATAAAAACATCACCATTACGATAATATTTGTTCCTATGTCTTAGTATTATTGATATTATTTATATGAGTATATGTGATTTACAATTATATTCAAGGTTATATAACTCAATTTTAAATGCTAAGAGACATAAATTAATTTCTTACAAACATTCCTACTTTCCTTATAATACATATCTATCAAAACTAGCCTAGATCCATCATAAATCCAAATCTATCAAGTGAAGAGAGGGATTGGTTCTTTCGAGTTGTAAACCTTTCTTCAATTTTTGCACTCACAAAATAGGTTTGCACGACTAAATATTTGATCCCTCTCACTACTTGGTATATATGGACATAAGATAGATATAGGCTAGTTCCACTTCATAATAAATTACCTTTTGTTGTTTAAATTGTTGGTGGAAAGAAAATACATCAAAATTGTTCAAGAAAACAAATTCCAAAACCCATTTTAAATGTAAAAAGCAACTCATGGAAAGAGAATCGATACCACTAAAAAATAATTGTAATATATTCATTTCAAACTATTTAAATAAGTGTCACTCAACATCAAATCTTCAAGGCTTCTTTACAGAAAAAAGGCTAAATATGTTTCCCAAATATCATTAAGGGCAACATAAATAACAAGAAAAAGATTCCTCCACATATTCCTCAATGGACTCAGAAATGTTAAATGAGAAAAAGTATATAGAAAGTAAACCAAATGAAACTCTAATTTAAAATAAAATAAATTTCTAAACAAAACTAGACATAATAGGCATTTCATGGTGTATAGGCATATCTATGACCTAGAAAGTCAATAACTAAGTTAGACCATTCCTTTACCAAAGACTCATTCAACTACATAAATTTACATAAACTAGATCAAAGGACATTGAAAAAAACTAATGACAATACACACACACACACACACACACACACACACACACACACACACACAGATATATATATATATATATATATGATGAAGGAGCATGTGACTCAGAGGGGAAAAATCTTCCAAATTATTCCAAAAATCCAGAAAAAATCTACAGGCAAGGGAGTGGGGTCCTTTAGCCTGCAATTTCTATGCTTAATTAAAAATAGAATAAATTCTAGCAATAAATCATGCTATTTGTAACAGAGCTTTTCAAGCTTTAAATCATCCTGTAAAGCATGCTTTTCTTTGTATCGGATAAGGACCGAGAGGGCCTATCCTTAGTTATAAATAAAGAGGCAGCAAAGCTCTCATCAGACAGAAGAGAGGGGCGAGCGCCATAGTATTATTTTGGAAAAATTTGTTCTCTCGGTGTCTCTTCTTAAACGACTTTGTCATATGCATGTGTAGAGTAATATGTACTTGTCGATTATTGGATAGTGCGACGGTGTTGAAAGGTTCCTATTTCCTCACACTGCAAATGTTGTATGTTAATCATTGAATCGTTTCCCTTTTCATTTTATGGTTTATACAGGCTCGATTTTATAATAGCGCATATGTCTCTGCTTATAGCAAGAACTCTTGCATAATTTCATTAAGTGGCCGTGGTATATTTGAAATCTTATAACTGTAATTTCTTACCCACGTTGATCTGAGACCATATTGGCGTCAAGAGGTTCGTTGGAATTGATAGTTGAATGCCCGATTTACAAAGCCTTCTGGTCCGAAAGGAGCCATAGCGTGACAAAGGGCCGAGTTCCGAATTTGGAGCCGAATTAATATAAATTTCAACATATATGTATCGCTGGGTCCGTTATGTCGGAGGTAGAATAGTTGTTAAGTGAGTCGACTACCGAAAAGCGGAACCACCGATTTATTAAAGGCTGTGTATTAGTGCATCGGATCCGCTGATTCGAAGGGAAGAAGACCATCGCTTTGGCGATTGCGACTTATATATATATCGGCGAAACTAGCATAGAGGGCAGCGATACATAACTATCACCGATGCGATACATATACACAAGCCTTTGCCCATGGTAAAATTCTGTCTATAAACGTCGCCGATGCAAGAGGAATATATAACGTGAATATATATTTGTTGTATGCGTAAGTCCACGAAAAGGGATATTTCTTTCAAGAATTCCCGAAAGCCACTGTTTGATAAATAAAACATGACTGTGGTGTTTTTTTTAAAAGAAATGAAATATCAGTTTAATGACTGATGCGCCAAGAACTGAAGAAAGGGAAATTGATCAATATCTAGAAGAACTTGCAAGTAGATTAGGGAGATTGTCTTTAAAGCTTGCACCCTCGCCATCAATATATATATATATATATATATATATATATATATATATATATATATATATATATAATGTTGTTTTCAATTTCATTTTCAATTTCATTTTGTGAGAGAAACATGATCATTTTGATATATATATATATATATATATATATATATATATATATATATATATCTCAAAATGATCATGTTTCTCTCACAAAATGAAATTGAAAACAACATTACTTATCAATAAACAAATTGATTAAAACACTATTTTTTCCTTTCCTAATTTGGAAAAGATATGTGTATTTATTATCATACTGATACATGCAATGAAAATAAAATCAAAGGAAGTAATTAGTAATGATGCTAAAATCTAGAAACACTTGAGTTAAAGAAAAATTAATCGAATGAAACCAAAATTTTCTATAATCTGACCAATCAATACAAAAATCCATTATCCTCTTCCTTATTTGTGAAAATTCTATGTGGAAAACAACAAAAAATTTCAAAGTTTCAACAAATACAAACTTTAACCTTACATTGGAGAGGTATGAGCATAATTACATTGTTCTCTCTATTGGAGACAAACCATAGAAATTCATTGGCAAAGATGAAAGATGCTATCTCAAAAAATCCATTTTGAAATAAACAAGAATGAGAATATTACTCCACGTAACAAATAAATGAAAAGTTTGTATGAATATATTGCAGATAAAACATGAAAGGGTGAAGTAGGCCCTCCCTCATTCCATCCCTTTGTTCCTCTCTCAAATGCACATGCATATTCAGTTTTAAAAACAATGTAATAAAAAGTGGAGAAGGTATCTGTAATTGGAGTCGTAGTAGAATCTTATAATGTACAAATTGCATTTAATTCTGTAAACACAGATACTATTCAATTTGTAAAAGCAATGTAATTACCTTTAATTGGATAGCAGAACAACCTCAAACTTGAAAAGCAGAACCTCACATTTGTGCAATGAGAAGACGGTCGAAGAAATGGAGTGGAGCTGGATTTGTTGAAGGCTATTAGTCAGATTTGTTGAAGAATTTTGAAAATCCATCGAAATCGTTTAGTCGCGTTTACGATATCGCTTAGCCGTCTTTATGAAAAGGCGATGGATTTCTTGAAGGACCAATGTCCACTTGAGCAACAGTGTCACAGGAAGCCTATATCATCAAAACAGATGAAGGAATTTAATGTTGGAAATTTTTGATAATTCCAAACAAAATGAACAAAGAATAATGCTCTCTTTTAACCCAGGAAAGTAAAAAAAATTGTTGGTATGTCTTAATTTCTAATTTTATTTAACATAAAACATATTTATGAATATCTTTAATAATAAAGTGTAAAATATATTTAATTATTTTATTTAAAAGTAAACAGTATCTAATAAGAATTGTCACATCCCTATTTTGCTCATAGAATAACAAAAAAAATATGTTATTGAAAACACATACACCGCTCAATTTTTTTAAACAGTACTCTCAAACAATGGTTATCATTCACCCTTTTAGTTAACTCCTTTAAAACATATTTTAACTGCTTTTCATTATAACTACCATTAAAACTACACCTCAACTTTAGTTTCTATATCATTTATCCCATTTAGTTCTAACACTTTCCTTCTTTACATGAATATATTCATTACTTTGTTTTTTAACAATACCCCACTTGAATTTATTCACATCTCTCACTTCTTAAAAGTGTTGTATAAATTGTTCTTATCTAATCTTTGGAATTTAAAATCTTATGAAATTTGTTTAGCACCTAATCCCTCTCGATTGCACAATACATAATATAAAGTTGAGCTATATAACAGTTCTTGTGGAATTTTCAGTGTTACATATGGTCTATCTATTAGTTAGTGCATATAAATATATATGTCACGGGTTTTGAAACCCTTACTTGTGTATTCCGCTTGTTGGCTCTATAAATTAGTGACTAATATCATGCCTAGTCTAGATTTCAAAGGTTTTACTTTGGAGAAGGGTTATTGAAATAACATATTTACTTCCTTTGAGGATATTGTATGAAATATTAGATATGAATATCAACATTATTTCTTTATATTGGATAGAATAGATTTCATGGGAACAGGGTTAGGGTAATTACCGCAACCAACCCTCTCATCATTGTCTCATTTTATTTTCTTTGATAGTGGCCTAGAGATCTACTATGTGGCCTTAGCTCCTTTGTAATTCACCTCTCAATTGGGACAAAGTTCATCGTTCTATTGTTTAATTGTTCAAGAGTTCTTTAAAGGGGGTTTGCATTAAGGTTATGACACCCTTTTCAATAATTTAGTATTCTCAATGTTATAGTTTGAATTCTCGTAATTATTTGTCCGTATTGTTTAATTTATTTGGACATTTTTTCTTAATGAGTCTTTCACAAGCATTTTCTAATCCTTTTTCTATGCATTAACAAGAGTGTCAATATATCTTTGAGGAAGGAACATTACATGCTTTGATCTTTTTCCACTACTACTGTAAGCATTACTAAGGGAATGAATATTTAACACTTTCGAGTGGAGTCGTAAGGTAAAACTTAGAACCATTATTTGCACAATCATTAACTTTTCATATTAAGTATCTTCCTTTTTTTGGTCTAAACAGTTCTCTCTAATCCTCTATCGGGTGGCTGCAATGGTGGTGCATCCCTCTTGCATCTTCTTCTCATAGTTGTAATTTATATCCCTAAATAAATATATGTTTTCATTCTTACCTTTATGTGGCCATAAGATAATGTGTTTACTAATTCTCTTGCAATAATCTCTTACAGGTATGTAGGGGTTTCAAAATACAATCTCGGTTCAAGGGTTTCGTGTTGAATGTAGAGTACTTTATCGAGGTTCTCGATACCTTTCTTTTTTTTAAACATAAATTTATAAAGTTGTCAATATGGAATCCTTACTAGCATGACTTAGCAGGTGGCATGCTCTACATGTTTGGTTTAAAATACTTGTTACATATTAGGATTAAAGGGTTTTCTCCACTAAGTCGTAAACACTACGACCTCTGCTTTTCAATTATATTTTGAAAAATTTATGAAATTTTCATGAAGTTCATGTGATGGATGCTTTCATGGTTCTTACCAGAAATAATTTCAGAGTGTAATATATGGCATCCTTTGAAATTTTTGACCTATACATTTATATGATTAGGGCTAGTATGGTACCATCAAAAAGACTATAACTGATTTAATGAGCCATCCATAGTTTCACAATCTGAATTAGTTCATACTAAGACATGCATGGCTTAATGGGATTATTTATTACACTCTTCAAAACTTGTATGTATGAATATATGTAAATTTTTATATCTCTTCCTTTTAATTATGAGCATGTTGGATCACCCTTGTTTCCATTTTGAGCCTAAAATTCTAATTCTCAACAATTAGTTGTCAGTATTCTTTTTTATTATTTCATATGAAATTTGTAGTTAATAGAATAATTTTTCTCTTGTTTAATAATACAACGAAAATACTTCTATTTATTTTTCAAGTGAAAGAAAGTTTGAGCCTTTTCCTCTTAGTTACATACATAGTTTTCTCTTTGAATTTAGTTTTCGATTATGCAAATTTTTTCTTTGTTCTATTTTTTTTTTATAGCCAACACATATATACATTATTTCTTTCTTGAAGAACAAAATAGTGAGAGTGATATAATGACCAACCATATAAAATCTTGATGAAATCTTGATGAGCATATGTTTCCTTTTAGGGATTTAATGGTTCAAAACCCCAAACTCACTTTACAATATCCAATGCTTTCACTATAATTAACTTACATATTAAAAGATAGAACACCACTCTTATTCTTTAAAACATCCTTTCATCATCCAAACATAATTCCATTTCCTACTACTAATTCTATCTGCATTGTGAGCACAAGTATTCTAAAGTCTATTTTCCTTTCCGATTTTCTTTTAGAAAACAACTTTTTTTCATTTAATTTAATATAGAACAATTCACCTTTTCTTCTACTCTCACTTGTTATATAGGGTTTTCTCCTAATTTCTTACCTGGTCTTATCTCCTAACAACATGCAACCACAATGTTAGTAGAATAACATATTTTTTTTTGGTCTCTTGTGTTAAATATTTATTTAATCTAAAAAATCTACTTACTTCAAGCAAAAGTACTTATCTGAAATTATTTCAAAAATAGGCAAGATGCTTCCACATTCCTCCCAACCCTGAATTGTATTATACTAGAACTTCCTCCTAGACCTCCGCTAAGTGTCAGGTAAATCTAGGAAGATATTTGGAGTTGTATCCTCCACACCCTATGAAGCATCCCCCAAGTCATTTACTTGGTTTACGAGTCTTTCTCTCCCAATAGTATAGGTTAAACAAATACTATATTAATCTCCCACAATATCATGCTCAAAATCCACCACAAGGTATTTCTATCCCACTGTCTAATCTCTTCTCTTTTCTTTCCTCAGAATACTTCAATTTTTCTTTCCCATAAATACATAAGAGAGTTAGTTTCTTCTTGTTTTTTTTCTCCCGCCTTAAGCATAAACTGTTCAATAGATTTCCTTGAAAGTTAAAGGTTAACCTCTCATGTTATCATCAAACATATTTATGAGAGAATTAATTATTTAAAAAAAATCTCATTAATTATCATTTACACATTATGTTAGAATTAAAATAATATCTCAGCACACATCCTTTTCCATTTCCCTGTAATAAATAAAAATTATTAAATATATATGGAAGTTGTAAAACAAGTCCTTTCAATGGTATTACAAGAAATTTGTTTATATTCTTATAAGTAAATTAATAATACCTAAAATATAGAAGTGATAGTCCTAAATAAAAATTTTATATAATAAAAATAATTACCGATAAGGAGGCTGCGTACATGTGATATTTTGTCCCCAATTTACAAATGAGAGTTAAGGAAATTAATGAGTGGCATTGTACATTGCTCGTGAGGGGAATTGTGCACTATTGCTTGCTTTGTGTTTATGTGGTGGAATGAGAGGTTAGTTGGTATTAATTCCATTTCCTAATTTAGTAATTCTAGTTAGATTCTTTGGAAGTACAATAATATAGTGAGAGGGCATTCAAGCATCTTCTAAGTATGATTATCTTGGAATTAACTAGAAAAAAATTAGATTGATGGAAGGAAATGGCATGAGAATTTGTCTCTTGTTTCGTGGAAGCTAGGACATGAAAGAATGGATGGAAACAATTTAGTCTAATATAGTATGTTCATTCCTCCTTACTACTTTTTATAATTTGACATGAGTATGCAATTGACTTACAAAGTTAAATTTTATGTTTAAATTGAAAATAATTTTATTAATTTTTTTTAGAGATCTAGGAAATACTTCTATGTTTTTTATATTTTATTAAATAATTGATACTTTTAAAGTTGAAAAAATGGTTGCGCTTCATGTACTCACTAAAGGGGAACAAAAAAATCCATGAACATGATAATTTTACCATGCCTTTTATGACATTCTAGGGAATATTTTATCTTATTAAGTTTCGCTACTCATAGATATCTTTTATGCACATAGAAATTCACAATTCTTTGTAGATTTGATTGTAGTTTATGGTATTCATAACTTAGGCTTTCATATTGTATTTTTTTCTTCTGACATAGTGGATACAAATTTATTCTTATATGATGAATTAGTCTATTTATTTTTGGGTGTGATATTAATTCCTTCCACATCAATATGGAAAGTTGTGAAATTGGAACATTAATAGTTATGGCAATATAGCCATCATAGGTAACAACACTGGGCTCAATATGGCTTTAATCATGTAAAATCCTATGTCGATATGCATCGACCATATTTTTTTTTTTCTGAATTGGTCTACTTCTATATTGATACAAAATATGCTTAGAGCAAGGTAAAGGCCTCGAGAGTTCTAGCCCATGAGACGACATACTTACAAAAAACGTTTGACAGACTGACCTAAGGACTTACATAAAGACTAGCTTCAGGACTTGGAATAACTGAAATCCATAAGGAAAGACTTAGTGCCCGGACAGTGACCAAAATCTGACTTGTAAACCACCTAAGCCAAGACAGTAACCAACAGACAGGGAAATGTCACCCACGCAGGGGAAACCGGCCCTCAAAAAGTTGGAAAAACCTTATACTGGGAGCTACAAACATAAGATGACCTTGTATCCTGAGAGGATTGAAAAACCGCCTTCACCATTTGAACAAAAAAAAAACGCAAACCTATTTAGTCTTCATGCTGTGTTGGAGGCTACTCTTCCATAATGCGGTACCCATAATGATTTGGTTCTTCAAATTCCGTGGATCGACCCTCTTTGCTTGCAAGTTCTTCTGCTGCAGGAGTGCTCGGGCCAGCAAGAGTGGGCGAATCCTAAATAGAAAAGCCCCCAATGTCCTGTCTCTGTGAAGTCTCATTCATCGAGGAAACATTATGGCTTTCCATCCGTTGGTGCTGAGGAACTCCTGAATCAACTGTCTCCGAACCCCCAACATGCTCACTTAGTTCTACAGTGACTGATACAATGAAGGAGGAATTGCCAAGACTATAAGGGAGGCAGAAGCGAGCCGTGTGCATACTGGAGTGATGAGAGCTCACCTCTGACATAAACTTCCTCCTTCCTCTTCCACGACCACTTCTGGTCATAGGATAGCAGTAAAAGCTGAAATCCGAAGCCTTAGATGAAGGGTCTGAGGTTGTTGAGGACACCTGGTGGAGGACCCAGCCACGAGAGCTGCCTCTTCTACAGCCCATTCTAGTGCGCTCTCTAGGAGTGTTGAATTGAGCTAGGGAAGCAGAACAAACAGTCAAAGAGGGGAAAGCATAGTGGCGACAGAGGAGAATGCTAAACGGATAAATTGGAGCATGAAAGCCTGGAAGAGTGTTAGCTCCTCGAACCAGAGCCAGACAGTGCCCTGAACTGTCTCTAGAACAAGAAGCGTCAACCTTGCTATGCTAGCATGAGCAAATGGGGAGAGTAAAAATGAGAACCGTGCCGAGCACCATTGCAGTTAAGCTATCAAACTGGCATGCCTGAGAGAGCTGCATTAATGCAGCAATAAAGATAATTGTATGAACCATTAACTCCTGTATCCTGCAGTTCCATCTAGCGGTGGTAAGTGGCCACACGCCCACCCGCCAAGCCATCTTCGTACTACGCTCCAGATTGTTCACCCGCTTCCGAGAGAGAAATCCTTTTGCACCAGAGAAGTGCAGTCTTTTTTGAGGTGTTCATCATTTGAATCACATAGAGGACCTGAGAAGAATAGGAGCGGTTGATTGACCCCCTGATTAGCCAATTTGTCTGCTACCGTATTAGCTGTATGCCTTATATGCTTGAAAGTAATGCTGCTGGTTGTCCTAAGCCATTCTTCAATATGTTCCATTCTACTGAGAAGCCGCAAGCTTGAGGCAATCTTAGCTGCTGATGTGCCTGATTGAATCCTTGTGGCAACTGTTATTAAAATTTGAGAATCCCCTTCTACCTCTAGAGGGAAAAAGTTTTCCTATTCTGCTATGTGTATGCCTTTCCATAAACCCTCCAGTTGTGCTGCGTTGTTAGTATCTTTGCCAATTGACCCATGATATATGTGCAATACTGTGCCTACTTCATTTATGAAGACACTGCCATAGTCTGCCAGCCCGGGATGTGTCCTTGGCAGCCCCATCGAAATATAATTTGTAAGAGTGGGAAGCCGAAGGGGACCAAGTGTGGGGAGAAGCGATGCTGATTGGGGAATTATTCTTGTCTTGAGCTGAAAATGTGAGTTTCAAATTCCATTCTTTCAGGATGAGGCATTCCTGAGGAGATTCTGGTAGGTCCGAGTCTTGCCAATGTTTTAGAGCAAGAATTTCTTGCAGATAATGTTTGAGAAGTATCCATAGAGCATCTAGAGGCTTGCTAAGGTTATTAAAAATTCTATTATTTCTCTCCTTCCATAGGATCCAGAAGACAAAGCCCGGGAGAAGGCTCCAAAGGGAATTTAGAAGAAGGTTTTGAAAAGGATGCCAAGGCCAGTTTCTGATGGTGTCTGTGATGTTGCCCACACATATACCTGATCTTATATTGCACTCCTCAGTTTTTTCCCATAATTGTACTGCTAAAGAACATGTATCCACGAGATGCGAGATGGTTTCTGAGTTAAGATTATAGTTTGGGCATCTGGATGGACCAATGAATCCTCGCTTTTGAAGATTGTCCCATGTGAGGATGCGCTGCTTGCTCAAAAGCCATAGAAAAGTGGAAACCTTAGGCCAAATGCTTGGTTACCATACCTGATCCCAAAGCTGGTCCTTTGCTGCCTGCATGGGTTGATAGAGAAGCTGGTATGCTTCCTTGGTTGTGAACATTCCTTTTGGTGTGTCTCCCTATCGTAGTTTGTCCTTTTGATCAGAGTGTTTGATTTTCCAGAATTTTAGCTCCTAATCGATCTCTTCATGGGTTTCCCCTTTCCAGTGAGACTGCCAGGTGCTCGCTGGTCTCCAGAGTTGAAAATAATTAGGGGATTGCTGCTGCCAGTACAGATGAACATGGATTTGGTTAGCTTGCTGCATGGAAGCTTGCCATTTAGGTTTGCAGAAGAGAGAGGCTAATTTTGGGAGTTGTTTCCATGAATCCTCCAAAAATCTAGCTGTGGTGCTTGAATGGATCTCCCAAAAACTGTGTGCCTGGATAAAAGAACTATGTTACTTAGCAGCATTCTAGATCAACAAGCCTGGAGTTGATGTACTGATTCTGATGAGTTCTTCCAAATGACTCCCTGCGCGCGTACTTGGCTTTCCATAGACGTGCCCAAGGTGTATATGGTTTGGAAATCCAATTCCACCAGATACGTGCTCCCATTATGTTATTGCTGTGAAGGGGATCCCTGAAGCCTAGCCCACCAACGGATCTTGGTTGACAGACCTTAGTCCATTTGACAAGAGCCCATTTCCTATTGAGTCCTGAGGAACCCGAGAGGAAGTTTCTTTGGAGATTGCGGATGTTCTTAAGGACCCATTTAGGAGGAGCTAAAATGGAGAAAAGATAGAGAGGCATAGCTTGGAGAACAGATTTGAGTAGGATGAGCCTACCAGCAATATTAAGCAAGCAGAAGGTCCAAGAGGAAAGCCTTAGTTCAAGTTTTTTGAGGAGGGTTCTCTAGGTGGCGTGCTTAACGGCTATGTCCAACAGTGGAGCTCCCAGATAATTCTAAGGAAGCACTGCTATGGGAAAGCCCAGTATCCTTGCAATGTTCCTCTGAGTCACGGATGGGGTGTGAAAGAAGAAAAGCTGAGATTTGGCGGCATTGATGGAGGTTCCCGAGGATTAAGAGAAGAGATTGAGCAGGGCCTTGAAGGCGGAAGCTTCTTGAACAGATGGGTGGCTGAAAAGCATAGTGTCATCAACAAACTGTTGGTGGGAACTGGGGGGAAGAACATGAAGAGAAACGCCCTTAAGGGTGTGGGAGGAAATGGCAAAATGAAGAAGGCAACTGAGACCTTCTGCCATGAGAACAAAGAGGAAAGGGGAAAGAGGACCACCCTGTCGAATTCCTCTGGAAGGACGAAAGGGTGCAGAGGGTGAGCCATTTAGCAGGATTGAGAAGCTGGGAGATGAGATGAGACTCATAATCCAATGGGTCGAAGTAGCACTAAAGCCAAATGCCAATAACACCTGATGGATATAGTTCTAGTTGAGTTTATCAAAAGCTTTGGAAAGATCTAGCTTGCGAATCATACCTGGTTTTTTTAGAAGCTTGAGAAAGTTGATCACTTCGTTTGAGAGAATGATACCGTCCATTATCTGGCACCCTTATACATATCCAGTTTGCTCTAGCGAGATGAGGAGAGGGAGAAGTGGTTTGAGCTTGTTCGCCAAGACTTTGGAAATGAGTTTGTAAATAACATTACATAGTGCTATGGGCTTGTATTTGTGTGGCGTGGTGGGTTCATTTGTTTTGGGTATTAGCACTATGATGGTTGAATTTAGGGAAGGAAGGATCGAGTGCATGGATCTTGATTCCTCCACTATCTCCCATACCTCTATTTTTATAAGCTCCCAAAACAAATGAAAGAAGTTGGCTGTGAAGCCATTAGGTCCCGGCGCTTTACCATCTTTAAATTGGGCCATAGCTTCCGCCACTTCCTGCATGGAGATGGGCTAGAGTAGCATGTTATTGTGGTTCTCCGTGATGATTTTAGGAATATGCCGCATCAGTGATCGAATGGCTTGATCCCTGCATCCTGGTGGCTCTCGAAGAATATCCTGAAAGTAATTTTTGAATTCCTGTTCCACTTCTTCATGCACTTCTAATCTGTCCCCTTGTAGATTATTAATGAAGGCAATATTATTATGCATTCTCCTTTGAATAGTAGATCTGTGAAAAAATTTGTATTTTTCTCCCCTTCCTTATGCCATCTGATTCTAGATGTTTGTCGCCATAGAATTTCTTCTTGCTTCCTTCGTGCTTGGATCTCGGTTGAAAGGGTCTGATCCTGTTGTTCATAATCTATTGTTCTTCCCTCTAAAGTGATACTCTGTTGTAGTGAATTCATCTGCTGCTCCAGCTCTTTTCGGTGCTCGAAGATGTTGCCAAATTGGGTTCGATTCCATGATTTGAGAACATGCTTGAGGTATTTTAATTTTTGTTGGAACTAGAACATATTGGCTCCTTCAGGGGGA
Organism: Pinus tabuliformis; assembly: GCA_031772625.1. Taxonomy (NCBI): domain Eukaryota; kingdom Viridiplantae; phylum Streptophyta; class Pinopsida; order Pinales; family Pinaceae; genus Pinus; species Pinus tabuliformis. Next base: position 194,447,109 of record CM062815.1, read on the forward strand.
ATGAGGGACTTCCAAGCCTCCTTGACTACTGCTTTGAAGTTGGGATGAGAGAACCAAAAGGCTTCAAAGTGAAAGGGTCTATTGCTCTTTATGCCTAGACGTGACCACTATAGCATTATCGGCCAGTGATCCGAGCCCGCATGAGGCATAATGGAGGCATGAAAGTCCCCTCCTAAGTGTATAGCATTGTCTGATATGAGGAAGCGGTCCAACCTGGAGGCTATATGTTGTGATCCCCTCCTTTTGTTGGTCCAGGTATACATACCATTTGAAGTCTGGAGGTCCATTAACTGATTGTTGTGAATAAATTCTTTGAAGCCTATGCTGTCCCCTTCTAGCTTCGATCTGCCCCCTGTTTTTTCCTTTAACGCTGTTATTATATTGAAATCACCACCACCAAGCCATAGGGGAAACTGTCTATTCAAATTGAGATCTATGAGTGTGTCCAATAGATTCAATTCTTTTTGTGAATCTTGTGGAAAATATACATTAGAAAGATGGCCATGGATATTAGTCCCAATGAGATGAAATGTTGACTGAATGAAGAAGTGTGAGGCATGAAAGTCTTGAAGGGAAAGTACCTGCAGGTTCCACAAGATTTCCACCTCCCCTGAGGCCCTGGAAGCGTCCACTAAGACTGAGTGACATCCTATCCAAACATTATTTAGAATCCTTTCCAGTATAGTGTTGTTACTTTTGGTTTCTTGAAGAAAGACGATTGAAGGCTTTTCTTGCTGAATCAAATATTTTAACATGCTGTGTTTTGTGGGGCTCTTTAGCCCTCTCACATTCCATGAAATTAGCTTCATGGAGAACTATTGGGAAGGGCTTTGAAGAACTTTGTCAGCTTGGGGAATCTACTAGATTCCACCAGCATGTCTCCGATGATTATGGTCCTTTGCAGATCCGTTTTGCGCCATCATTTCTTCATATCTTTCATGATTTTATCGCCATCCCAAGGACTGCTGGCCTGAACACCTAGAATTTTGTTGTTTTGTGCTTTGGCTAGAACGCCTTCCAAATTTTCAATCTCCTGGATGGGTATTTTATTGAATTCTTTCTGTCTACATGTTGTTTCCAACGTAAGAATGTCCAAACCTTCCAGATTTACGCTTTCTGTTTCCTCATCCATGTGTGTCGGCGTGTTCTATTCTTCCTTGATTGACTTTTGATGAATGCTGAGAGCAAGAGCTACATCTAATTCCATAGCTAAGGACTGCATGGTGTTTTCAAGCTCTGTCTTCTCAGAAGAGGTTGAGGCGGGGAAGCTGGTAAGAGTGGAGGCTAAGATCGAAGATGAGGGTTTTGGAGCCTGGGGGGGCGAGGAAGGAGAGGGATCTACGAGAGGGGTTTCAGGGTGATCCTCTGAGGTATTTTGAGAGGTTATAATTTCAAATCTGTTCTGGCTATTAGGTTTACCGGAGCTAGTCGGGGGTGCTGGAGTTTTCTTGGCATGCCGTCTGCGAATAGGGAACTTTGTAAATCCTTCCCTATCTTTGCTAGGCTCATTACCTGGGGCTGTGGACTGGAGATTCAGAGGGAAATCCATAAAAACATGGCCATTTTCATGGCATTTTCTATAACAAAAAGGGATATGCTCATAGTCTATTGTTTGGATCCATTCGAAATCGTCATGAAATAAACTTATCGAGTCAAAGAGTTCTTTGGTCAGATGCATGAATACACAGATCCTGGCGTAGGAGGTATATCTTCGGGATTTGGTTTCCTCAGTAGTTTTGATGAATACCCCCAGGCTGTCACTTATATCCTTTAAGGTCTCCTCGTTCCAGTATTCCAATGGAATAGAGTACATGCGCATCCATACTGGAGCCCAACTGAAGTCTTCTTTATCTGGGTCAAACCTCTCTCTCCATTCTCGAAGGTACGGACCTGAAGAGTTGAAAAAATACAGGCCTCCCTCGAAGATGCGAGATTTGTCCTACAAACAGTTGAATGTAGCAGTAAAGAAGCCTTTGGGGCCAAGCTGGAGAGTGACTTGTCCTTTGGGCTTCCATTTGGATGCTATCCATCCATGCAAGGCCTTTTCAGTAGGCCAAAATCCGAGAAATTTGCCTATAAGTGCATGATCCTTCATGTATTGGATCTAGCTATTGATTCTTTGACTAGGGAGATCTACTTTGATTCGTTCTGCAGTCTTCAGGATGCATGTTGCAGAAGACGCCTTTGGCTGTGACGTTGAGGCCTTTTGGTCTGTGCCTTTTTCATTGACAGCTGCAGATCCTACAGCGGAGTTCCCAGCGGCATCTATGATAGGTTCAGTGTCCTGATCGGTCCGTTGGGGAATGCTTGGATTGTTCAAAGAGTCTGCTTGGCCTGTTTTGTCAGAGGAGGTACTAGTGGCTGGAGGGTGGGATGAGCCCGCCCCTCCCAAGGGCGAAACCATGTTGAAGAACTCAGAAGGAGTGCTGAAACGGGGTCACTGAATGCACCGAGGAGGCTAGTAATGGGATTAACGATCGAACCCTAGCGCTAGTAGCATGGACTTTCGCCAGAGTTCAGAGTGGTGCATGTAATTTGGCTTTGGTGCCAGTGCACCTTGAAGGACAAGAAGAAATAGCCTGATATGCATCCACCATATTAGAATTGGGCACTTTAATCATTTCTTAATCGTACATTCCAATCAGATGATCGAAAATGAAATATACCTAAATATTTTCATCGTCACTGCTACACAAATGGATGAAATGAATGGAGGTAACTTCCTTGCAAATCTAAATTGTTGTGTATGTGTTATATTCTTTCCATGACTAGCCACATGCGCTATGGAAAATTTTTTACTATTATTTTCTATGACATATTATACACTAGAGGGAGATATTTAAATGTCAATTCTCTACATGTTGTCACTATGAATTTGATGTTGTCTCCTAGTTCAACTTGTGCATTTGGGAGCCTATGGCTCTTTTTGTATAGTTCGGTGATTTTTTCACTTTGTATCTTGTTTTGGGAGCTAATGGTTAGATCTTATGTCTATAGTTGGAGGGGTTCAAACAGAGGGGTATGCCGCTACTTTATACATCGTCAAGATGTGTTCAGTATTTGTGTATTGTTGTCTTCAACTCTATGTTAGTCTATAAGGGGACTAGGAAATAACATAATTCATCAGTCTTGGTATTATTCTTAATTAATTATGGAAGTTGGCCCTTTAATTTCCTTAATTCACATTATTGTGGTTTATGGGGTTTTGGTTTGGTCATGGGTTTATTTTATAGTGTTTAGGCCGATTTTGTATGTGGATGGACTAGAATACACAGGTTGGACTACGAGCATTGGGTTTTCCTTGTTCTAGAAGGACCTCATGTTTCTAGTGCTTTGATGGAGGGTTGAGTGTGTCTCTAGAGATAGATAAGGCACGCTTAATCCCTCAACTTGGGAATGCTAGCCTTGATCCCTCTCTATGCCTAGGAAGTGCATTCTTTTTCTATACATATTCTATCTTGGTGTATCGATGTTTGTTGTTTTGGAAATAGTTGTTAAAATTTTAGGAAGTATTTTCACATATCTTGAAGTGCAATTTCTCATCAAAAAGGCACATATATAAGAGGAATTTGAGGGAGGTGTCAACAAGGAAGACACCTGATGGGAGATTCAGGCAATGGAGAGGTCGTTGCGCCCAATATAGCCTATGCAGTTGGCATTGAGGAGTCAGTTCCTCCCAAGACAAAATTATTAACCAGTTGAGACATATCACCCAACTTGTGAAGAGGCCGAGGAAAGACCAGCATGATGATAGGAACACAAATAGTGGTTTGTTGAATGGTTTGGGAAGAAACCATTGGCATTTGCTTTATTGTTTGACCAACATGTAGAGGGGACAATGTCACTTACAATATAAAATAGATCACTTTGAAGGGGGAAAGGCCTATATACAGAAGAAGGTTGACTATGACTTTAGGCCTCTTCCATCATGAGGCTCTAGACTAGAGCATCATATCCCAGTAAATTAATATGATCCATAATGGTAGCTTGTCACATATTCATCTTTAAGGCCTTGTAATATAATTGTCTCACTGGTTCTAGTTAAAAATATATTTTTTGCAATTGGCTATATTTTTTGGTAATTATTTACTGGCCAACAAATATGGTATTAGTAAGGATGGTAGGATTTTGGAAAAATATATAAGTCAACATAATATTTTGATATAATGGAAGTTTTTAGATTCGGAAAGAAGAAAAAAACATTTATATCCATGTAAGGGAGATTCATAGTTTATACATAACGATACATATGGAAAATTTTAATGACCAAACAATTGAATCGAGTCACAAAAATAAAGAGCTGAATTATTTACAAACATTCATCGAATTAAAGAATCATTGGAAAATAAATGATGAAAGGCTTTCTATTATATTTTGCTTGAAATTTGGATTAGTATAATAAATTTTTTATTAGTATCTATATGTGTGTGTGTGTGTATGTGTATGTGTATGTGTATATGTATATGTATATACAATGATTGATTGTATGTAAATTAGAGTTGGATTTGTATAACAAAATTAAAAAATGATGCATTCTCGATATATAATTATATTTGCAAACAATTTTTTGCTTCAAACATATTTTTTATAAAGGAAATGGATACAACTAGATTAAAAAATTTAATAGATTATAATGAAAACATGATAATTTAAACACAAACACAATTTATACAGTTAGATTATAGTAATGTTCTGTTGACACCTAATCCGAAACGGATGAGGTGAAGCTGGACAGTCATCTAGAAGATGAACTGATCCGTTTTGTATATGTATAAATAATAATTGTCTAATGAATAAAATCACCAGTTCTGTCTTGCGCTCATTAATTGCTGGAGTTACCCTGGCCTGACATGGTATCAGAGCTCAGGTCCCAGTCCCTAAAATAGTAGTAACTCCTGTCTTAAGAGCTGCTCTGGCTTGATTCCCTGGCTCTGCCTCTGCCTTTGCCTGAATTCGCTGCCCCTCTGACCTGAATTCGCTGCGCTCTCTGACTGCCAGAGACTGCGCCTCTGTCCATAACTGCGCCCTAACGCCTGTCTCAGGTCTGCTCGACTGCCATTGTCTCATTATAATTTCTGAGAAACGCATCTGCTCTCAGACTTTTCCGCGCATTTCATTCCTCCATTTGTATAGCAAATATCATTGTATCTGATAGGCTGCTGCATGAATTGTTTACATAAAACTTGTCGAGTTTGATGCCCGCGCGTTGCATTTGATAATACAATCTCAGCGTTTCTTCCCAGAGGCCGTTTTTCACATAATCTATGATCGCCTCCCTCCATATGACAGCGTTGCTCCGTCTTTTTTCGGCTACCTTACTCCACAGGACCGTTGTGATCATGCGGGCATAAAGTTTCTGTTCAGGATTTTCTGAGATTTATTCTCATTTTCTTTCTGAGATATACATGTCTGCCTACTCTGTTGGCGTCGACAGCAGGGAACGAACCTGCGTGGGCGTAGCCCAACAATCCATCTCTGCCTGCCTACTCTGTCTTCCTCTGGAACAAGATCAGGCGAATTATTTTGAACATATTTGCTCTCTCGGATGATCTTTCGGAGCAGAGAAACAAAGGATTCGGTGTCCATTTCTCCGATGACTGCCATTGTTTCCAGCCTAAATTGAACCTGAGTTTAGTTCTCTGATGACAATTCTCTGGGTTTGAGGGATTTAAACTTGGTATTGCTGCCATCGCAATTTTTATTATTATTTCAAAATCAATACAATTGGTCTCTTTCAGAATCGAGCCTATCTGCGGCAATGCCATGGCTATGAGTCCACGAGTTCCAGCAGTGAGGTATGGGATGGAGTTGCGGTTTGAGTTGAGCCAATAATATTCACTTTAAATGTTATATGTTCTGCGTTGAATGTCTTTTAAGGTTGTGACCTGGTGCATTTTAAACTGCTACATGAGTTTGAACTGTATGTGACTTCAAAGACTGTGTATGGTGCGTTTGAGATTTTGCTGTCAGCGGCCTTTGAAATTGCGGGAATTGAAATAATAATACAGTGAAGTGAACTGATACAGTGAAGTGATCCTTGCGTTTTTTATTGCATTGATATATATTGTAGCAGCGCCCTCTTTTTCTCAAAACATAATATTGTAGCAGTGATATATGTTGAAGAGATACCTTGAGCGCCCTCCTTTTTTTCTCAAAACAAAATATTGTGGAAGTGATATAAAGAAATGGTGATATAAGAAATGCTGATGATATGCTGATAAAATGTTAGAAGAAAAATAAAATGCATAAGGCTATCATATAAGGATTTTTTTTTTCTCTCTCAACAGAAGTTTTTTGGCAGAGATATTTTTTTTACAGAATGCATTCAATCATTTCTATGGTAGGAATAGTTCTCACTGGCAAGGAGAACTATTCAGAATGGTCTCGGATGGTAAAACACACCCTCATCTACAATGAGCTGTGGAAAGGAGTGTGTGTCGGAGAAGAAGACAAAGACCCTGTGCAGCCTACATCAGATAAAGAACTTGTTATTTGGGAAAACAAGAACAACAAAGCCTATGCATTGATCGCAGCATCTGTAAATGAGGAAGTAAGTCATCATATTTCATCCTATTCCACTGCCTTTGAAGCTTTACAAAAGCTGAAAGAACTCTATGATACACATTCTGCACTTGAAGTTCTTCAGCTCATGATTAAACTCTTCACTCTTGAACTGAAAAATAATGATCCTCTTGCTCTTGCATCTGAAATAAAGTCTATAATGCATGATATTAAATCCACTAAAGTTGAGCTGGATATCTCCCTTATTGCCTTTCTCAAAGCACTCTATCCTACCTACTCTAATTATATTGAGTCTTTACAAGCAAATGGAAATCTTAAAGATATAACCTTTGACACTCTTGTGAAAAAGTTTGCTGAAAGAGAGAAAGCCTTTGGAAAGAAAACAGTCCCTGAATCTTCTGAAGAGACTGTTTGCCTTGCTCATAAAGAAAAGCATCCTGCTCAAGATTCTACAAGAGGAAGAGGTGGACGAAGAGGAAGAGGAAGATACTTCAGAGGCAGGGGGGTAGACATCCTCAAGCAGAAAAGGCAGATCTGCATTGCATTCGCTGCAAACGAAATGGATCACATGATGCTTCTACATGCAAGCTACCATGGGACAAGGTTGAGCAGAGAAGAAATCAGCAGAAAGGTAAAACTGATGACACAGACAAAGGTAAAGCACCTGAATCCGCTCACTATATTGAGGCACAATGTAACATTGGAGTAAATGAAGATTTGTTTAATGCTTCACTTGCTTCTTCGAAAAATGACTGGTTGCTTGATTCAGGAGCAACCTGTCATATGACTCATAGGAAAGATTTCTTTGAAGATTTCATTGAAAATGTTGATGGAGCAGTATACTTTGCAGATCAGTCAAAAATCAAGCCATCAGGGATTGGCACAATCAGGCTTAAACTGCCTGGTCTTCCAGACTTTCTTCTGGATCATGTTCTATATCTCCCACAGCTCAAGAGAAACTTGCTGTCCCTGGTCCACATCCGCCAGCAAGGTCACTCCATTCACATGTTTGATGACAAGCTTGAGGTAAGAAAGGCATCTGACCACTCACTTGTCATGAGGGGTATAGAAGAAGAAAGACTTCTTAAACTGCAAGGAACCTCTGCTCATGCACAACATTTCTCATATATTTCTCATCATGAAGAAGGTGCACTTCCATCAAGTTTATTATGGCATGCTAGATTTGGACATTTAAACTATGATAGTCTTCGCTTGTTAAAGAAAAATGGTGTTGCTGGTTTGCCTACAATTCCTAGAAAACATAAACAATGTGATGCCTGCATTCTAGGAAAGCACAGCAAACAGTATTTTCATGATTCACATTCAAGAGCACATAGGAAGCTTGAACTTATTCATTCAGATTTATGTGGTCCAATGCCTGTTTCTTCTGCAAATGGAAATAAATATATCATGACATTTATTGATGATTACACCAGAATGTGTTGGGTTTATTTTTTGAAGAACAAATCTGATGCTTTTCAAACATTCAAGAATTTTCATAAATGGATTGAAAATGATGCACAATCTCATATTGGGTCTATTCGCACTGATAATGGAAAAGAATATACATCAAATGAATTTGAACACTATCTTCGCCAACATGGGATTAAACATCAAACAACTGTGCCTTATAATCCTCAACAGAATGGTGTAGTTGAAAGAATGAACAAAAGAATTTTGAATATGGTACGATCCATGCTTTTCTTCAAAAATGTAAAGACAATGTTTTGGGCTGATGCTGTTCTATGTGCTGCATATATAAATAATATATGTCCATCTAGTGCTATAAGAAACAAGACTCCTTATGAATTGTGGTATGGACATGTTCCTTCGGTAAAACATCTCAGGATATTTGGTTCCACCTGTTATGCTTTAATACCAAAGGTACATAGAAACAAACTTGGTGCTAGAAGTTGTAAGTGTATCTTCCTGGGGTATTCAAACACATCTAAAGCATACCGCCTTTATGATGAAGTAAATAAAAAGTTTGTTTTATCTAGAGATGTCATTTTTCTTGAATCATCCAAATCTGACAGTGTTGTTGAGCGACAACTTGATCGCTTGGATAGATTCACAAAACCGAAATCATTCCAAGAGTTTGATAATCAGATTCCACATCTTGAAGGGGGGATTCCTATACTAGATCAACATATGGAATCTCCTTCTGAAGAACAATCTCCCCTACATGACACTCCAACAACGGATGATGCTTTAAGTGATGTAATTGATAGAATTGGGAGACTTAATCTTGATTCAGTCCCAACTCAATCAACAGAACAGCCTGGAACATCTCAGAAAGGTCCCCCAAAATGGCTGACAAAGACACTTGAAAGTGTTCATCCTGATGAAATTGGAAAAACAGGAACCAGAAATACAAACCGACAAGATGGAGGTGATGTAGATAACTCTAATTCACCTGTTGATATGGATATTACTTATGATTGTGAATTGAACTTGTCTACAGATTTTGAACCAACTTCCTTCAAAGAAGCTGCTTCTCATGATGAATGGAAAGAAGCGATGCAGAAGGAGTATGATGCCCTCATAAAGAATGGCACTTGGAAGCTGGTTGATCCTCCATTTGGAACCAAACCAATTGGCTGCAAGTGGGTCTACAAGAACAAGTACAAAGCTGATGGCTCACTTGACAAGCACAAAGCTAGGCTTGTGGCAAAAGGTTTTGCACAGAAGGAAGGGGTCGATTATGAGGAAACTTTTGCACCCACAGCAAAATGGGCCACCATCCGGACACTCTTTGCACTAGCTGCTCAGAACGGTTGGAAAGTCCATCAAATGGATGTAAAAACTGCATTCTTGAATGGAGATCTAAAAGAGAGTGTTTTTATGTCCTAGCCTGAAGGATTTGCTGTGAAAGGACATGAAAATAAAGTATGCAAACTTGTGAAGTCCTTGTATGCCCTCAAACAAGCACCACGAGCCTGGTATGAAAAACTAACTGAGCATCTTCTGAAACTCAACTTCAAACATTTTGATCTTGATGATGCAACTTTATTTGTCAAGAAAGTTGGAAAAACAGTTGTATATCTTGTGGTATATGTAGATGATCTTTTAATGACAGGGAACAATGAAAGCTATATTGCATCCATAAAGAAAGAATTAGGAAAAATTTTTGAAATGACTGATTTGGGCTATTTTCATTACTATCTTGGCATTGAAGTAACCCAACATCCAAAGTCCATATTTCTTTCTCAAAAGAAATACATTGGAGATTTGTTGAATAGATTTGGCATGACAGAGTGCAATCCCCTTTCTACTCCAATGGAACAAAACTTGAAGCTCACATCTATTGAAGGAAAGGAATTTGAGGATGCAACAATGTATAGACAGCTTGTAGGAAGTCTCATCTACCTCACTACTACCAGACCAGACATTTCATTTGCTGTTGGAATCCTCTCCAGGTTTATGCAAAAGCCTTGTGAGGGACATTGGTCTGCTGAAAAAAGAGTTCTAAGGTACTTGAAAGGAAATCAAGACCTTGGAATCAAGTATACACAGGTGGATGACTTCAACTTGATTGGATACTCTGATTCAGACTTCGATGGAGACAAAGAAACTGGGGTATCTACTTCAGGATATGCTATGAGTCTTGGATCAGGAGCTGTCTCCTGGAGATCACGCAAACAATCAGTACCAGCAGATTCCACAACAGAAGCAGAATATGTGGCAGCAGCTGAAGCAACGAAAGAAATTGTGTGCCTCAGGAAAATTCTTGAAGATTTGCAGGTAAAACAAATACAATCAACTCCACTCATGATTGATAACACCTCTGCAATAAATTTGGCCAAGAACCCAAAGTTCCATGATCGTACTAAGCACATCAATACTAAATATCATCTGATCCGACATCATGTTGAGGCCAAAACAATCCATCTCCGTCATTGTTCCACAAACGAGTAAATTGTAGACATCTTCACCAAAGCGCTTGGAAGAGAAAAGCTTGAAAGATTCAGAACGATGCTTGGACTCACCAACATCCCTTCAGATTAAGGTGGGGAATGTTGACACCTAATCCGAAATGGATGAGGTGAAGCTGGACAGTCATCTAGAAGATGAACTGATCCGTTTTGTATATGTATAAATAATAATTGTCTAATGAATAAAATCACCAGTTCTGTCTTGTGCTCATTAATTGCTGGAGTTACCCTGGCCTGACATGTTCCAATAAGATCCATAAATTAAATCTATGTTTTTAAGGAAAAATTATTTAAAAAGTGTTGGAGAGAAAACTTCATTTTTTGGAAGCTTAGACAAATATGACACTAAAAAAATCACCCTTGCACTATTATTAAACCATGATATATAACGACATACTTGTATCGTAAATAGGAACTAACCAACTTCTAGTTTCATTTATGTCATTATGAATGACTGAAATATGGATAAATGCAGCAATAAGAGGAAAGGAGATCCACAACCTTTCAATTTTTGTTTATAAAAACATGCCAAATGATAATGTCAATAAATGGAATTAGATATTAGATTGTACTTATTACACTAAGTGGTGTTGTACATCCGAGTATAAGGGATATATGTAGGTACTAGCCATTAGATGTAAATATGCTCTCAAGGGCTCCATTTTTGTCTTATTTTGAGACACATTTTTTCTAGATTTTAGCTATATATGTGATTATTTCTCCCAATGAATTGTAAAACTGATGTGTATATAGTCTCACATTCATATAGCAATGGAGAGAAGGAATATATACCATTATTAGAAAGGTAGATCATCCTTGCTGAGATATAGAGAAGTTTTTAATTATTGTATAGAGAGCTAGTAACTTGTTAACTTGTGTTATCATGGCTACTTCCATGGTTGATTCCACGAAGAATAATAAAAAACACAATTATATGAGGGGTGTCAAAATTCTCGTAATGGACCTTTGAACTCAGTGCCAACTATCTATGCGTTCTCATAATATATCTTCCTACCAACAACAAAAGTTGCAGAAGGTGGAATTATACACATAATAGATTTATGTGAACTAGATAAAATGATAGAGGAATAACTAGAGGAATCCATGCATCTTTGTATTGATTGTGCAAAGTAGGCATTCTTTTAGGTAATCAAAGTTAATTCTTACTCGGTTGTTTTAAACTCATCATAAATCTATTTTAATCCAAATATAGACATAATTTAATTATTACAGTCTCTTTCAAGGTTGAATTTTGTGTTGAAATACATTCATATTAGTACAAAATAATAAAATACCAATGAGAAACTTATGCCTCTTCTCTGAAACAATTAAATTCTCACATTTTCAATCTTTTGATTAAGATTAGGTAAAGAAAAAATTTTCTTAGTTAATTAAGTTGTTATCTGAATTATAATTTTAATCATTTACGTAAATCCAAAAGTGATGAGTATTGTAGAAATTGTAATTTTGGATTAATAAAATAAAAAATAAAAAATATATCATGGTTATTGAAAACTAAACTATTTTATCTAAAATTTCATAATAGTTTTCATATTTTGGTCACCATTTAATGTGGAGGGAAAAAGAAATATGAGGAATATTTTTTTTCTATGTATCAATATTATTGATATTATCTATATGAGTATATGTGATTTATAATTATAATCAATGTTATATAAATTAAATTTAAATGCTAGGAGACATAAATTCATTCTTTATAAATATCCATAATTTCGTTATAATACATCTTCTATAAAATTTATCCTAGATCCATTATAAGTATGAATATTTCAAGTGAGGAGAGGGATCAAATCTTTCTATGTGCAACCCTTTCCTCAAGTTTTGCACCGAAAAATGAGGTTTGCGCCTCAAAAATGCCTTAATATGCCTCCCAAATATCATTGATGAAAAATAGATGACAAGAATAGGATTCCTTGACACATTTCTGCACATAATCACAACACATGTACAATGAGGAAAATTTAATGAAAGTAAACCAAATGAATCCTTGATTTAAAATAAATAAATTTCTAAGCAAATCTTCAGTAGGCATTTCATGGTGTATAAGCATATCTATGACCTAAAGAATCATTAACTAAGTCATACCACTGCTACGTCGAAGACTCAGACGTATTCAACTACATAAATCAACATAAACTAGATCAAATAAAAATTTAACATAAACTAGATCAAATGATATGGAAACGAGGTTAATTTTTTTTATAAAAAATGTTATACCATTCCTATGCCAAAGACTTAGACTTATTCAAATACATAAATTAACATAAACTATATCAAATGATATTGAAACAAAGTAAACAAAATTATAAAAAATGTATATATCTCTTATTACAATCATGTTTCCCACACAAAGTGAAATTGAAAATAACATTATTTATAAAAAAAAAAAAAAATTGAAACATTTTTTTTCCTTTTCTAATTTGAAATTATTAATGATCTACTTAAACAAAGTAAAATGAGAATATAAAATATAGGTGTATTTCTTATAACACTTATACATGCTATGGAAATAAAATCGTAGGAAATAATTTGTAATGAAAATAAAATACACAAACTGTTATGCGACCAACTCACAAAATAGAAGACAGAAATAGATTAACGACTTCGAAAGTAGCCTCCTCGAGGGGGAAACCTACTTTACATTACACAAATGAAAATTTCCTGAATGATACAAATGACAAGACCTCCTTTCTATATATAGGAGACTAATGGGTCACAATATAATCATAGCCAACATAACAATAATAATGTAAGGTCACAACAATAACAATAGTGGGCTTCTATGGTGCATAATAATAACAATATGGGGATATTATGGGGACAACAATAACAATAGTGGTATTCTATGGGGCATAATAATAACAATATGGGGATATTATGAGCACAACAATAACAAAAAGGGGCTACAATGACAAAAATAATAAGGGAATACACTAGTATTATAGGGACCTAACATGCATGTCTTCTTCCAAAAAGGGATGTCCTTAATGCTTCAGTAGTTCTGGATGCTTCTGTATAAAATTTTCATCCTCCCGTGTGAAATTTTCAGTGGGTAAGCTTTTCCATTTGATGAGATAGTCTGAAATTGATCAATTTCATAGCTGTCGAGTTATTGTTTCTGTGACTGCTTCAAGTGCCAATATCAGTTTTCCTTCCTCATCAATTTCTGGAAATTTTGTTTTAACTGTGAGCTTGTAACCTATAAGTTTCTTTAAGCATGAAACATGGAAAACTAGGTGCACTGAGGAAGACACGGGAAGTTCTAATTTGTATGCCATAGTACCAATATTTTGCAACACCTTGTATGAACCATAATACTTTGGTGATAATTTATTATCCTTCTTAGCTTTCTTGAGGGACATTTGTTTGTATGGTTGTAGTCGTAGAAATACCCAGTCACCTACATCAAAACTTCTTTTGATGTGATGTTGATATGCCTGTGTTTCATTCTATTATGTACCAAGTGAAGTTATCCTTTAAGAGTTGGAGAACGTTTTGTTGATGCTCGATCTGATCTTCCATTGCTTGAACCTTAGAATTTTCTCTTAAATATGATGTGATGGATGGTGGACGATATCCATAAAGTGCCATAAATGGAGTCATTTTTGTTGCAGTATGGAAGGAAGTGTTATACCACCATTGAGCTAGAGGTAACCATTTGACCAGTTATCACTGTTTATCAGATACAAAGAAATGAGGATATCCTTCCAAAAATTTGTTCACTATCTTATTTTACCCATTAGATTGAGGATGATAAGATGATCTATGAGCTAAATGAGTACCCAGACAAGAAAAAAACCATGTCCAAAAATTTCCAGTGAAAATATGATCTCTATTGCTTACAATAATCTTTGGGTTTCCATGTAGCTTTTGAATTATTTCCATAAGTGCAGTAGAAACTATACTAGCATTAAATGGACGAGATAATGCACAAAAGTGTGCATACTTGGTAAGTCTATCAACTACCACCATGATGACACTCTTTCTTTGGACTTCGGTAAACCTGCGATAAATTCCATTGAAATCTCCTCCCAACATTGACTTGGAATGGATAAACGTTGTAATAGACCTAGGGTCTTAATTTCCTCAACTTTATATTTTTGGAAAAACAAACATTCTACAACAAAATTTTGAATATCAGATTTAAAGCCATCCCAAAAGGATTACTTCTTAACCTTGTGGTAATTTTTTAAAAATCCTGAATGCCCTCCTAAGGGAGAGGTGTGCAATTCTAGAAGAATATTTTCTTTGAGTTGGGAATTCTTACATAGGTATAAGCTATCTTTGTACCATAACGAATCATTTTCCATCTAAATGTATGAGATGTACTAGGATCTTGCTGCAACTTTTGAATGAGTTCCCACACTTTTCGTCATTGTTTCATTCATCCCTTGCTCCACTTATCCAATCTGGTTGGATAATAAAAGTGGCATAAATAAATTCTTCGACATCCTCATGCTTTCTTGAGACGGCATCTGCAACAACATTTTACTTATTTTTTTGTAGACGATTTCAAATTCATAACCCAACATCTTTGTGACCCATTTTTGCTACTCTTCTGAAGATAATCTTTGTTCTAAAAAGTATTTAAGACTATCATGATCAGTTTTTACCCTGAAGTGTCTTCCCATTAGGCAAGGTCACCATTTCTTAAGTGCATGTAGTATTGCTAACATTTCCTTTTAGTAAATAGCTTTGTGTAAGTACTTTCCTTTGACTGGATGACTTTCAAAAGCAATGTGTCTTTCTTCTTGCATTAAAACAACACCAATTCCATTTCTTGAGGCATCACATTCCACAATAAATGTTTTTGTGAAGTCTAGCGTAGCTAAGACCAGTGCTTGGCATATTGCCTCTTTAATATGTTAAAAGGTCTTTGTTACTTCTGGAGCCCAAGAAAATGCATCTTCCTTCAGTAATGTTGTTAGAGGTGCTAGTATTCTCCCATAATTATTAACAAACTTGCGATAATACCTTGTTAACCCAAGAAATATTCGCAGATGCTTTATGGATGTGGGGATTTTCCATTCCTTAATGGATTTAATTTTGCTAGGGTCTACCTCAACACCTTCATGAGATACAATATGAGCCAAATATTCCACCTCTTGTACTCCAAAGAAACATTTGGAGGTTTTTTCATATAATTGTTTCTCCTCCAATAGTTTGAGCACTCTGTCAACATGTTGAACATGATCCTTACAAGACTTGTTGTAGATTAGTATATCATCAAAAAATACTAACACAAATTTTCTAAGGAAGGGTTTGAAAATGGAATTCATCAAATTTTGAAATGTAGAAGGTGCATTGGTAAGGCCAAAAGGCATGACCAAATATTGATAATGACCCTCATGAGTTCTAAATGTTGTTTTTGGAATGTCTTCAGTCTTCATTCTGATTTGATGATATCCTGAACGAAGGTCCATCTTGGTGAAGTAAATTGCTCCATGCAATTCATCCAATAATTCATCAATGATAGGAATGGGAAATTTATGTTTAATAGTGAGCTTGTTGAGCTCGCGATAATCAAGAGACATGCACCATGATCCATCATTCTTGTGCACCAATACTAATGGAGTAGAGAAAGAACTTTGACTAGGTTGAATTATACCAGCCTCTAGCATTTCCACAACCATACGTTCAATTTCACTCTTTTGGGCATAAGGATGTCTAGAAGGCCTTATTTTTGGAGGAACACTTCTTGGAATCAAATGAATAGCATGTTCATGATCATGAATTGGAGGGAGGCCTTTCGAAGCCTCAAATACCTTGAAATGATTGCCAAAGACCTTTTGGAGATCTTGAGAAATAGATGATTTTGATGTGGGAACCTCTGGTGAACATAATTGTGCAATTACGCCTCATTGTTAATACTTTAGAAGCTTTTTCATGTCGTTAGAGCTGATTATCTTTCTCGGTTTCCCTATGATACCCCTTTGTTCAGCTTCCTTTCCATCCGAAAAGAATTTCAAGAAACATTCTTGAAAATTAAAAGCTATCATACCCAAAGGTTGTAGCCATTCGACTCCTAGTACAACATCAACACCACCCATTGGAATGGAAATCATCATACTATTCAACACATATTCTCCCATAGATAGCTTGATTTATGACACTTTCCAGTGCATTTTATGGTTCCTCTATTTGCAACCACCACTTGACACTCTAGTGCTAGATATAGGAAGCAATTCAATTCCTTAGCTATCTTACAATGAATAAAATTATGGTACTACCGGAATCAAGTGACATTATTACCTTTTTCTTCTTGATGTGTCCTTCTATCTTGATAGTTTGGGGAGTGGTAATTCTGACCAATGCATTATAAGATATAGTTGGGTTCATTTCTTCTTTCTCTAGGGTTTTTTCCTGGTGTCTATCCACTTCTTTTGATGTTTCTTGTTCTTTTTCTTCCTCCTCTTCACAATCTATCTAAAATAATTTCTTCTCAGCACACTTATGACCTTTAGCGTATTTTCTATCACAATTGTAAGAAAGCCCTTTTGCTATTTTTTCTTTTAATTTTTGTGGTGTCAACCTTGTAGGTTGTAGAAGTCTAGGGGAAACAACACTTCCATCTTTATAGTTGCGGGTGGTAGGCTTCCTTGTTGCCATAATTTTACTTTCAATTTTTCCTGCCAACCTGAATGCCTTCTTCAATGAATCGGGTTCCCAAAGGTGAACCTCATGTTGTATGTTATCTTTAAAGTCCCTATGAACACATCAATCCTATGCTCCTTTGGAATACATTTTACCCTTATATTCAATTTTTTGAAGTCTTCAATGTGCTCCACCATTGAACCCTTTTTTTTAGATTTATAAATTGGCTAAAAAAAGTGTTGTTTTTTGTATCCTCATAATATTCTATCATTTATTCCATAAAAATTTCCCAAGTGACAATTTTTTTATGAGAGAAAACCCATCGATACAATACAAACTAATTTGGTTCCAAATTTAAAGTTTCAATGTGTACCTTTTGTGTGTTTTGCAGATTATGGAGATCAAAATATTGCTCCATTTGTAGTATCCATGTTACAGGATACTTTCCATCAAACTTCCTCATATCGATATTTCAAACATGGTGGGTCTTCAATCTGACATTAGAGTCTATGAAATCATGACTAACATTTCTTTTGTTCTCATCATGAGTTTCCTTTACTAACCTTTCGCCATTAGTAAGCATTTCTTGTAGCACTTTGTCAAATCTATCCTCAAATATTCCATGTTTCCTTTAAGTTTTGCTTCTATACCATCAATGTGAGATTCCATTCCATTCTTGGAACCATCCATCTTGGCTTCAATTACTTTTTGTCAGAGCAAAATTTGTTGCACTTGGTCTCGTAATTTTGATATATCATGTTACATTTCTTCCTCTTCTTCATGTGTCATAGTAGAGATTTTAGGTTTCTTACTAGGTGTTTCCATTTTATTTATTTGGGTCATCAATGAATGATAATTATGCTTCAAAATTTCCTTTGAATGACTTCAAGTTACTTTCTCAAACAAAACTTACGAAAAAAAAACTACACACTTTTTTTTTTGCTTTGTATGAGCTTGATATTGAAACACCTGTAACTTTGTAATTTTAGATCTCCAAGTTCTAAAATTTTGCCCTATGATAGCCCTGTAAGTCCTCTTTCCAAGACCATAAGTATTATTGATATTGGATTCTCCGAGAAAGAGTTATGCCCAATCTCCCGCTATGACCTAATTATAGACTGGTTCAGGAGATCGAACTTGTACGACATGCCACATGTCACTATTTCATCCTTCAGCTCTGAAAATGATACCCAACAAACTATAGTCCATCCTCTTTATTTAACCTCTTATGTAATTTTAATCTGATGCTCAGAGAGAAATTTATGATGATTTTCCCAAGGTGACCTATTTGAGATTGAATTCAGGGACTTGAAGCAGAAAAACCTTAAAATCCAAAGCTCTAATACCAATTTTTATGCAAACATATCACAAAATAGAAGAAATAAATTGATCAAAGGCTTCAAAAGTAGCTTGTTCGAGGGGGAAACCTCCTTTCCATTACACAAATCACCAATTCTTGAATGATACAAATCACAAGACCTCCTTTCTATATATAAGGGTCTAAGGGGTCACAATATAATCAGAGCCGACATAACAATAATAATGTAAGGAAAAAACAATAACAATGGTGGGCTTCTATGGGGCACAATAATAACAGTATGTGGACAATATGGGCACAACAATAACAATAAGGGGCTACAATGACAATAATAATAAGGGAATACACCAATAATATAGGGAACTAACACAAACACTTTAGTTAAAGACAAATGAATTGAATGAAACGCCATATATTTTTTTCTTCTCATTTAAAATGTTGAATAATTGATTGAAAAAGGCTACAACTCCCATGTCCTCTTTATTATGTGTAAAAATTCTAAATGGAAATCAACACAAATTTTAAAGCTTCAACAAATACAAAACTTAACCTCACATTGGAAATGTTTGAGCATAAATTCATGCTTCTCTCCATGGGAGTCATGCCATAGAGATTCATTAGAAAATATGAAATATGCCATCTCAAAAAGTCCATTTTGTAATAAATGTGAATGAAATATTTCTATAGATAATAAATAAATGGAAAGTTTGTATGAATATATTGCAAAAGAAACTTGAAGAACCCATGTGGGCCCTCCCTCATTCCTCCCGTTGTCCCTCTCTCTCTCTCACTCTATATAACTCTTACTCTCTCTAGCTTCTTCTATCTCTCTCTCATTGTCTCTCAATATTTCTCTCTTTGATTCTTACTATGTATCTCTCTCTCTCCCACTCTCTCTCTTTCTAACATTATGTCTCTCTCTCTCTCTCTCTCTCAATCTCTCACGTTGTCATTCTCTCTCTTCCTCTCTCTCCTCCCTATTCTCCCTATGTCTCTTTCTCTCTCTCTTTCTCGCTCCCTCTCTCCTTCCCTCTCTCTCTACCCCTCTATCATTCTCTCTCTTTCCCTCCATCTCTCCCTATATTTGTCTCTCTCACTCTCTCTTTCTTTCTCCCTCTCACTCTTGCTATCTCCCTCTACTCCAAGAATTTCATATTCAAATTTTGACACTTAGATTCATCTCTGGCTCATTTAGTTTGAGTGCTAAACCATTCTCTAGTACCACTTCAGAACAAACCCAACCACCTAATTCCAAAATAGGGTTGATGGTTTCCTAAGACCTTCAAGGTACATTGTTAAGTTAGAGTTATCCAAAAATATTTTGTCTTCTATCAACTCAAATAACAGTTTCAGTACCACCATCATTGAGATATTTCTAATTATATAGATTTTATCTCAATATGATTTTTGTGCACAAAGATATGCCTCTTTGAATTTTTTCTCATTGAATGGCCATATCATCATGTATATAAAAAATCCACATGGATGAAACATGGTAGCTCTTTTCCATGTGGCATGTTCACAAGCATCGATGCCTTTGGCATATGTCATATCAAGCCTCATCATATAAGAAATTTGTGTAAGTTGCAAGGTTCAATTCTACCAAGGTTTCGATACCACAATAGACTCTAAATATGGCTAATAAGACTGTGACCTAGACTCTTGATGTGTTTATTTCTAATATGTATGATATGGGAAAACATCAATATGCTAGTATTGTCAAACTTTGATATGTTTATATGGCACCATCCATTGGATCCAACGATCTGTTGAAATAGGCATATAGGTAGTAGTTGATGGCCCTTATGGATGTGAATAGTGCCATCATTTGATAATTTGTTTCCCAAGCCATGCCATGTTGGGGAATCCCCTACAATGTATAATGCCAAAGGTTTTATATATCAATAATATGGTTTTCTATCCATCTCTTGGTCCTACTTAGATTTGTGCCTCATCACCTTGTTGTACAATAACAAACTACCTATGTTGTTTTGTGAAGTGTGCCACTCATTTTTGTAAAACTAGCATGTCCCAAAATGGTATATATGGGTGAGATGTGTCATCCACATGGCATCCCCATGTCACAACTTGGGATGTCATGTTATCATAATCCTACCAAATTCTTGATACTCCAATATATAATATCCTAAGGGCATTAGTTGATGGCACTGATAGATAATAGTAGGGCCATCATTTGATAATTCATTGTCCAAGCCATACCATTTCAGGAAATCCTCTATAATGCATTACATGTATCTCAAAAATTTTAAGGGCTTGATATCTTAATAATCCACTTTTGTAGCCATCTCTTTTCCCTACCTCTTGTAAGTCCATATGACTATGGGCTAATGTTGGAGCCATCCAAATCCCGATTTTTTCATTTCCTTACAAAATATAAAGGGGAAATTCCATTGCAAAATTTCAAGAATTATATGTTAATAAATCAACCCTATATTTCCATTGATAACTTGGTAATACAGGGTTTAAAACCCAAATTTTTCCCTTCACCCAAAATAAGGGATCAAACATTGTATTTTCTAAAAGGTCTCGGATATTATGCCCCAAACTCACTTTCATTAATCTCGATGGTTCTCAATCACCTTCAACAAACAAACACCTCCTTTAACTAGGTTTCCTTCACACCTCTAATAAATAAAAGCATTCCAAACAAAGAAAACCTTTCCAATTAGGAATGTCGAGCACAAAGAGATTCCCACTTACCATAAGACAAGTGCTTCCATTTCACATAACACTTTGTATTCATATGGATTGAATTTTAACAACCATGAAAACAATGTTAATTACTTAGCACACTAATCAGGCATATTCATTACAGTCGTACAAAAATTATTAACATATCAATGCAAACATACACATTATATCTTGTATATTGCTTTAACATGAATTATTGTGCAACATTTGCATTTCATTTGCACAGAAGAATACATTTATATGTTCCACTTAATTTTGGTAGAAAATGAAGAAGAGACTACCACTCTCCACCTAGCTATATGCATAGCTACAATGCAATTTCTTCCATTTGGCCACCCCTGAGTTGGATCTGATGTCAGAAGGATGCTTCACTAAGGATATTACATCAAATTTCATGTTAAATATAAAGAATAAAAAGCAATCTAGTTCACTATCTAGGAAGAATTGATGCCACATCTCAAGCAATCTGTTTGGGATAAGTGCAAGGAAAATATGGCCACTGAGGGGATGTAGAGCACAAAGGGAGACCCCTTCACTACTCCATATGGTTCCTTCAATGATCCTCCCTATTTCTAGTGCTTCACATGGCCAAACACAATCAAAGGGGTTGATCCCTTCTTGATCTTCTCTACTTAGACATAGGGCATTCTCACTAGTTTCCTTAGTTAAAATGACTCAAATATGGAATCTATGATACAAGTTTTAATCACATATTATTTATACTTTCGTAGGTCTAAAAATACGTAGTTATAAGTGGGGAGTCAACCTAGTTTTCTTAGGTACTCAACCCATACTTGGTGACTCCAAAACCTTGTCCCCCATTCCTCATAATATCTTATGGAAGTTCATAGCTCAAAAATAACATTGGGGGCTAGAAAATTGAAATCAGGGAAGCTTGAAAAACATCCAAGTCTCCCTCATAGGCTTTCTAAGAAATCTATCCTTGAGGAAGCACAATTTTCCTTGGATTTAGCTCTATAATTAAAAGAAAATAAAAATTTATGTGAAATAGTCTTGGAAATATAGTCATGCTATCTTTTGAACTTTATCATCCTTTAGCTACATTGTAAGGATTTGGGATTATAAAATTGATGTTACATAATCAAAGAAAATTATGGTCCTCAATACTACACCATTGGTGTGGATTTAATCCAAAAAATATAGTGGATCTTCAACTAGACAATTTGTCATAACAGATATGCTAAAATTATACTTAAAACTACAATATCAACACTATGAATGTTTATTTCTCTTTATTTTTTTGGAAATGTAAAATATTGTTTATTGCATGTGCATGAAAA
The DNA here is from genome assembly GCA_031772625.1 of Pinus tabuliformis. Taxonomy (NCBI): domain Eukaryota; kingdom Viridiplantae; phylum Streptophyta; class Pinopsida; order Pinales; family Pinaceae; genus Pinus; species Pinus tabuliformis. The sequence goes on from CM062815.1 coordinate 194,469,512, forward strand.
ATATAATTATTAAGAAAATAATGATCAACAAAACAAAAATTCATAATCCATGATTAACAAAAGCTATATCCTAGGAAACCCTTTTAGGAGAAATCCCAACTGGCAGTTGAAGTGTCTATGCTTTCTTTTTCTGAATAGAAATTCACAATGAGTACAAAGTACTAAGGCTTGTGGCCTATGTATTACTATAGTGCATAAATACTCTCTATGTTCTCTCTCACTATCCATCTCGGCTAATGCGCTCTATTGTGCAATAGAATGTACTCGGAAAAAAACAAAAATGCTTTTCCTCCTATTGACGTAGTTATAACACAATCGGATAGCCCATGAGTGGTTATGTTTTTTTTTTCAACCAGTAACTAGAGTTACAATATGGACTTTTCTAGAGGCTTCTTCATCATGATCATATGGATAGCCCCTTTTTCATTAATAATGGAGGATGATGTGGCAATCTTCTGAATTATCGTGTTAAAAGTAATAAGGTCAACTTTCGAGTGGCACAACATTTTCACACGGGATTTACTTAAGGTGATTCTTGCACTGCTATAAAGGTATCTATGTGTAGAATAGGAAAAAAGAAACTATGATAATGTGTCTACCCACGGAAAACACCATTCAATGCCTCAAAATGGTCCCTCAAGGTTTCAAAACACAACCTACGAAACTACATCTCACTCATAAAAAAGGTCATGTGAGTTGATTCCTCCATTTTTTCCTCTATAAAGGCATTGAAACGGATGAAAAATAATATAATGATCCACTATAGATCAAGATTTTAACAAAATGACATGAAACATGTAAAATAATGGATTATAGAGATCTAATGTAGGAAAAAATTGAAGATATGATCAATGAATTGAAGCTCATGACAGTTAATAACAAACACACATAAAGCAATAAGAGATCCAATTAGGTCAACACTAGTATTCGGCTAGAAAAGCTCTTGGTTAAAAGCAATACTTTTTCTCCTTCACTATTTGATTACCGTAGTAGTATTTGACCATAAGACCATTGTAACATTTGTGGAATTTAATTTGATATATTTATGGACCCAAAACTTTGAAATTTAATCCATTGTGAATCCATAATGAATAATTCTCAGAATTTGTTAATTATTCTTCTCGGTTACAAATAAAAGGGTCCTTCTCCTTTGTTTGGGGGTCCAAAATCAAAGTGGTTAAAAATGATTTAAAATTATAGGAATTAATAATATATGTTACCCAAAATCTAGGACATGCATATTATCAATTGTAGCTAGATTAATACAACATAAAATTCAAGAAGAGGCCACTCCTAAAGGAAAGAGAAATCAACCAAATTTATGCATTTGGTAGTTTGAATGAAAGAACAAGGTTGGTGATATAAATCCAAAATTTTATGGTCAAGATTGAGAGTATAGAATACATTTTTTCTTAATAAAAGAAAAATGTAAGGTTGGTTAGAACTATGTTTTAACACATTCTTGCTATTATATCCAATGAGGAAAACCCAACTTTTGTAAAGGAAATGAATTATGGAGAAATCATGCAAGCACTATGGAGTTTAGAAAAGGACAAAGCCCCAACTGCTCATGGATTTTCTATACATTTCCTCATGGTCTTATGGAATACCGTGAAGTAGGATTTAAAAAGGATGTTGAATTACACTTTGAAAATAGAAGGTTTGGAAGATAGATAAAATCCACTTTTCTTTCTCTCATTCCATAAGTATTTTAACCCCTCCTTTATTGTGGGCTTTTGTTTAATTTACCTTTGCACCTCTACTTATAAAATACTAACCAAATCAATAAAAACAAGTTCAAAAAGTGAGATTTTGTCTTATTTCTCTCCGCACCTTTACTTATAAAACACAAACGGAAATCATAATAAATAAGTTGAAAAAAGGTAACTAACAAGATAATTTTAGATAACTAAGGCGGTTACTGCACAATATCATCTTAACGTGATAGGAAATCCATTCAAGCACAGCAAAAGAATAAAAAGGAATTCCATTTTCAATTCCTGTATTTATGTTGCTTCGAAGAAATTAGATTTTGCAATAACTTCATTAACTAGGTCCAAGTGTCTGTAGTATCTCTATTGATTGCCATTGCCAATAAAATCCATCAAATTTCCTTTCTTAAAGCTCAGAGAGGAATAAGGAAAAGTATGTCCCTATTCATAAACTTTATTATTATTATGGTAGAATCTTTGAGCTAAAAACTCAAATAAGAAAGAAGAGTAGGTAAATTTCACGATCTTAACATTATATGAGTAACGGAGATCATCCATTATCAATTTGAAGATGAGATATTACTCTTTAACTATTTCCTAAATGGTTCAAGATGCAAAGTTAATTATATAAAATGCTAGCTACACATGATTTCCTTAATACTATGTTTTTTAAGTGTTGAGGCATGGTATTTTTTCAAATATTCAGGAACTCCCAGCCCTTTTGAAAAATCTCTCCTCTCATTCTTGGTAGGAAATTCTCAACAAAATGGACAAAAAGTGTAGGAACTTGAATGCAACAATTAGAATATTTAATGTAAATGTGAATTACATGTAAATGTCAATGATATACACATGTAATGAAATGTAATGAGGTGTAAATGAAAATGCACCCGAGGTAAATTTGGTTACGGATATTTCATAAAAACATTAAAATATTCCTCTTACGATTCTATGGTTAGGGGCTATATCGAAGGAATTCAAGAGGTTTCTCATAAATCTTTTTTTAAATAGAGAGCGAGATACAAATGTTCGTGGGAGCAGAAGGATTGTCTAGCCTCCCTACAACGATGGCAGGGAGCGCTACATATTTTGATGTAAATTTCTCTGTGTTATCGTGAAATGGAATCAAGATTCAGGTGTTTGCAGCATTACGTTTTTATTGGAAACCATTTTTGTGTGTAATGTGGACTCGCGTAGTCTCTTGTCTCGTTAGGTGTTTTTAAGTTGTTTGATGTGAAGCTATGTAGTAGTTCTCTTATTTGCAACTGGTTATGCAGTGCTACTCGGTGGATTAGTTTGTTTTCCCTTTGTTTACAGTAGTCTATCTATAGCAGTCTCATGCGGATGGTTGGTTTAACTAGTTATTGCTGCTAATTTGCTTTCAATGTATGGTGTTTATTTCTACAGCTACTGTTTGGTTTTTTTTTAAGCTTCTTTTGTTGGCCCTCCTCACAAGAGGGAAAGAAAATGTGTCCAACAATTTGCACCAGCTACACACAACTTGATTCCCTCTCCATCCACGTGGCAGAAGCTATGGAGAGAACCCTAAGTGAATGAATTTATGGTCGGAAGGAGGTTTTGGGTTTGGATAGCTTGTAACTTCAAGAAGAGCCCAATTTTTTTTAGTTCTCTCGCTCAAGATTTTTTTGGGTTCTAGAGATGGAGGCCGATAAGATAGTTGGGGTGGATGCAGAAGCTTTCTGTTTCTCTTCCTCAGAAAGTTTGGTGGGCATAATGAGAGGATGTTACTGGATGTTAGTGTAGTGATGTTTGAAATAGGGCTCGAGGAGTTTGATAGATTTCAGTTCCTTGAGGGATGGTACACTATATGTAGGAAAGGGTGGGTCCCTGTTAAGTTTCGAAGGTTAGGGCATAGTCCCAAGAAGGGTTGCCCATAGGCCTACGCAGAACTTGGCGCTGGTGTCGTAGGCGTGCGCAATGCACACCATGAGAATCTGCAAAAACAAAGTTTGTGATGCGGGGAGAGGGATGACACGAAGGTTGTTGTCTAGGTAGTATTTCGATGTCTCGTGGTGCTTTGCATGGTATGGTAACACTCGTAGGAGGGTGGTCGTGTCATTGTATTCTTCGTAAACCGAAATATTGAATTCGAATGTCACTGCAAGCGCCATCAACTCGAATGGAGGGCAGCATGATTCTGTGTTGGAATTCACTATACATTCTCCGGACAGTTAGATTCTACTGTTCGGTGAGTATTGATTAAAGTATCCCGTAGGAGAAGGGCCAGATGCCCTACGATGAGGACATCCAATGTTGTTTCTGTCAATCGCTTCTGGGATAGAAAATTCTTATACCGCAGACCCAACAAAATGCAACTTTGTGATGCGCAGGAATATGGATACATAGGATGCACACTATTAGAGCATTACAAGGCATCATAATAATTTTTATATTGCTCAAAGCAGGTGGAAAAAAACGCACGTTATGGTGGTGATGATATCGAAATCACATGACTATAACGATTGTGCCTTACCATGATTCCTCCCTACGCTGTTAGCGGTTGAAACTATCGTGCGCAGTGGGACCTAACATCAGCATAAGAAATAAGAGCCCCCAGTTGACTAAGACCTCTGCGTGATGGTGTAAATCACGCAGGGCTTGAACAGAATATGTGGTGATTTCACACCATACTCTAGGCTCTCATCCAACATATCCGACTGTAGAATATCTAAGTTGGCTTTGAATTTTGCGTGTTTTTGGAAAAGAACGTGTGTGTGACGAATTTCAGAAACGGAAGTGAGGGGAGCTTGAGGAGTAGTCGGGTTTTCCATCATACTCGGCATAGAATTTGCAGTATACGAACCCCAGAATTACAACGTGTTAGGAAAATAGAATTTACGCGCAGAGGGGAAAGATTTCGCATAGCTATACAAAACTCAGTTATAACAAAAACATAGAGTAACGCTTGGAGCAACACAATAAAACTTAGGATTAAATTCTAATTCATGAAAATACATTTATATGAGACTACGACTTATTCACCAAGTAAAAACAAGGTTTATAGTGAGTTTCACCCAGGGTTGCAGAGCAGTGAAACACTGTTGTTTCCCGGGGCCCACCAAAATTTGCTCCATGATTTTCTATTCATTACCTCACAGAGTCTCGCTCTCTTTCTCTATTATTTGCAAAATGACTTTTACATCCATATTTTTCTCAACATACAATTTTACATTAATACATGACAGAGGAACATACAATTTTACATTAATACATGACAGAGGAAATAATTAATATGGTGTTGTTGTTGAGTGTGGAAAGTAATTGTGCAAATAATTAATATGTTGTTGTTGTTGTTGAGTGTGGACAGGCAGTGGTTTGTGGAGTATGGGCAATAGTCACGCAGTAAATGCTTGCTTGTATTTACTAAACTTCATTAAATTCCTTAACTTCTCTGATGTGCTGCGGAATGGTTTATGTGGTACTTTTGTTCTGGCTTCAGTGCTTCCATCTTCAAACAAAGATGCAACTTGCAAAAATACTTCTGACAAGTATGGCTGTTGTCAGGGTGTTTAACACGATGGTTGGGATTAATATATCCAACACTCCCCTTAATCACAATTGCCACCATTGACAATTCCCAAACAGTTTTTGAGATAAACAAAACTTTCACGTGCTAATGACTTTGTGAAGATATCAACAAATTGTTTCTATGACCTGCACTGCTGCAACACAATTTCATCATTGTTAATTAGCTCTCTAATAAAATGATATTTAGCATCAATATGCTTGGTCCTCTTGTGAAGGACAAAATTCTTTAACAATGCAATTGCTGAGGTGTTGTCGTAGAAAATAGTTGTCATTCCCTCTTGGTCATGACAAAGATCCCTCAACATCCTTCTCATCCAAACTGCCTGACATGCTGCTACTATTTCTTTGACATATTCAACTTCTGCTATTGACAGTGACACTATTGGCTGCTTCTTGGAGGCCCATGAAATGGCTCCAGAACCCAAATGAAAAACATATCTTGACGTGCTCTTTCTGTTATTGACACTTCCTGCCCAATCATTGTCAGTGTAACCAACGAGCGTGAAATCACTTTTTGCTGCGTACAAAATGCCATACTGTTTTGTCCCATTGACATACCTTAGAATCATTTTCGTTGCTTGCCAATGTGTCTCCTTGGGTGTCTCCATGAACCTTGAAACAAAACTTACTGCATACATTATATTTGGCCTAGTGGCAGTCAAATACATCAAGCTGCCTATCATGCTTTTGTATAATGTCGGATTGGCATTGCTGCTGCAATCTTCTTTGCTCAACTTCAACCCCATGACAGTTGGAGTTGGTGTAGGCTTGTTGTTCTGCATTTTAAACCTCTCCAAAATATCTGCCACATACTTCGCATAAGAGACAAAAATGCCATTTTTTGTTTTCTTCACTTCTATGCCAAAAAAATATCTTAGCATTCCCAAGTAAGTCATTTCGAATTCATTCTTCATGACTTGTTTGAAATCAGCGATGAGGAAATCATCACTACCCGAAAAAATCAAATCATCTACATATAAGATGACAATAAGTATCTTACCATCACTCTCTACATCAGTGGATTCACCGTCACATTTGTCCAAACCATTTCCAACAAGTTTCCATCCATCGTGCTATACCATGCACGTGGTGCTTGCTTCAACCCATAAAGAGCTTTCCTCAACTAATACACTTTGTCTTCTTGGCCTTCTACCTCATAACCAGGCAGTTATGTAACATATAATTCCTCTTTCAACACTCCATTCAAGAACGTTGACTTTATGTCCATTTGATACATTTCCATTTATGTTGTGCAGCAATTGCCACCATTGCATGCACTGTCTCCATCCTTGCGACTGACGCGAACATCTCCACATAATCTCTTTAATGCTACTGCTTGTATCCTTTGACAACTAGCCTTGCTTTGTGTCTTTCAATCTTTCCCTCAATGTTGCTTTGGGTCTTATAGACCCACTTCACTCCAATGACATGTTTTCCTCTCAGAAGATTCACTAACTGCCATGTGTCTTTCCTCTTTATTGCTTCTATTTCTTCCTCCATTGCCGCAACCCATTTTTATTCTTTCATTGCATCCTCAAAATGCTTTGGGTCATCTACATGACAAAGAAAGGAAAATAAAGAATTTAGACTAGCGCTACTATCGACTTCATCTTGCTCATAAATTTCATTTAAATTTATGAATGTTGGTCTTCTTGTGCTTGTTGAAGATGGGCTCGACATGTCACTTGGTGTTGGACTTTGTGGCCTGCTTAGAGAAGCACTTGCTTGGCTACACAAAACTTTCCTATTATTTGTTGATGTTGTTTCTTACTGTCTGCTTTGTTATGCTTGAATAGGAGTAGAGAGAGTCATTGTTGAGGAATTACTTGCTGCTGTTAATTCCTCTTTGTCCTCATGTGGTATATATGCTTTAACATTGACTGTATTTTTTAAACTTCCATCCCATGCTTAATCTTCTATAAACTACACATCTCTGTTGATTATGACCTTCTTGGTTAATGGATTGTAGAGTTTGTATGCCTTGGATTCATCATTGTATCCAAAAAATATACATTTCTCCCCCTTGCTGTCCAACTTCTTCCTCGACTCATCTGGGACATGTGCATATGCCACACATCCACTATCATGTGAGTGACACTATGCTTTCTTCCACTCCACGCCTCTTCAGGAACTATGTTCTGGACGCTTTTGGTTGGACATCTATTCAAGGTATATGCTACACAAGCGACAACTTCAACGCAATAATCATTTGGAAAATGATTTTCCTTCATCATAATCCTTGCCATTTCCATAATGGTCCTATTCTTCCTTTCTGTGACACCATTTTGCTGAGGTGTATACCTTGTTGTAAATTTCTTGTGAATTCCATGCTCCCTCCAAGATCGAAGGAAGTAATTTGAGATGTATTCGCCACCTCTGTCAGTCCTAAGGACATTGATGTAGTGTTTGCATTGCTTCTCAACAAGAGCTTTGTATTTGCGAAAGTGCTCAAACACTTCACTTTTCTATTTTAGGAAATAAACGCATGTCTTCCTTGTGTAGTCATCTATGAAGGTCAATAAATAGTGGCTGCCACCAATTGATGGTGTCTGCATTGGTCCACATAAATCTGAGTGGACAATCTCCAAAGGTGCATTTGCCCTTACTGACTTTCCTACTGGAAATGTCTCTCTATGTTGCTTGCCCATGATACATCCTTCACATAGGTTGTTCGGTTTTTCTATGAGTGGTAGTCCCTTCACCATGCCTTTCCTATGCAGCAAATTCAATCCTCCAAAGTTGAGATGTCCAAATCTCCAATTCCATAACCAATTTTCATCTTGAAGCTCTGCTTGAAAGTTTACTTGTATGACAACTACATCTCTTCTTGCATCCCCTTGTGAGTTCATTCAGAGTTGTGCTTATGTACCTTCTCTCTGCAAATCTGATCTTAGTTTTAGGGGAAACATTCTATTGTTCGTCATCTGAACCTTTGCAATCAGTTGTCTGCTTGGAAGTCTATTCAAAATTGTTCACACATCATTTTTGAAAAAGACATTGTAACACTTTTGTATGAGTTGTCCAATGCTCATGAGGTTATGCTTCAGAGAAAGGACAAAGTAAACATCTGATATGTACTTCTTCTCCCCCTTCTTTGTTAGGATATTAACTCTTCCTTTGCCCATGACAGAGACTTTGCTATCAATCCCTAATGTCACTTCAGATTTCAGACTTTCATCTAGATTGGAAAACATTTCTATGTTTCCTGACATGTGGTTGCTACACCCTAAATCTAGATACCATATATCACTTTGTTTTTCTTGTGCTACATTACAAGATAAGAACATGTTATCATGGTTCTGACTTTCTTTTGTGAAATTTACACTTGTTACTAATGTCATATTGCTTCTTTCTACATTCATTTACATAATGACCATACTTGTGACAGTAATGACATTGAACTTGAGATTTATCATACCTCTGACCTTGTGTTTGATTTTGGCTTGGGCCTTGACTTGGATTTTCATTGTTGCCTTTTCCATTTGAGCTTGAAGGGCTACTTCTTCCACCTCTGTGTGGGCTTCTTCCTCTACCTCTAGCATATGATCTTCCTCTACCTCGACCTTGACCAAATGATACTTGTGTCTTGAAGGCATTCTCTAATGAGGAGCTTATTGCTCTATTCAATCTATGTTCATAAGAAATCAATGATGCATTAAGCTCATCCACTGAGAACTATGAGAGATCCTTTGTCTCTTCTATGGCCACAACAATGCCATCAAACCTTGCTGGAAAGCTTCTCAAAACATTCTCAACTATTCTTCTTTCCTCAAGTGTCTCACCACGAGACCTGATTTGAGTAACCAAACCAATTACATGTGTAAAGGAAGAGTCTACATTCTCATTCTCTTTCATACAAAGTGTTTCAAAGTCTCTCCTCAACATTTGCAGCTTTGTTGTCTTAAATTTTGCCATGTCTTTGTAGGCTACCTAGAGGGTGTCCCATGCTTGCCTAGACTTTGTTGCTGCTGCAACCCTTGGTAAAAAACTTTCAGGAACTGATTGAAAAATGTAGAAGAGGGCTTTTTCACCCTTCTTCTTGTTGTCTCTTAACAAATCTCTTTTTTGTTGAGATAGGACATTGTAAACTATTGCATCTGTTGGTTCTTGAAAACCATTCTCCACCAAATCCCAAATTTCATGAGAAGAAAACAGGGACTTCATTGTAATAACCCAATAATCATAATTTTTACCATTAAACTAAGGTATTTTAGGATTAATCAAGCTTTTTCTTGATGTTTCCATTTTTGGGTGTAAGAAAAAAAAACTTTCTACCTGCTGGTAAATATGCTAAAAACAATGTACTCTCAAAACAATTTTAACTACTAGTAAAAACACTTGTTTTTACACTAACATAGTTTAACCCGCTCCAATACCATGTTAGAAAAATAGAATTTACGTGGAGAGGGGGGAGAGTTTGTTTCGCGAATCTTGATTTCGCGCAACTATATGGAGGCTTAATAAAACAAAGAATTCACTTACAGAAAAAACATAGAGTAAAAGAGAGTAAAGCTTGGAGCAACAAAATAAAACTTAGTATTAAATTATAATTCATGAAAATTCATTCATATAAGACTGCGGCTCATTCACCAAGTAAAAAAAAGGTTTACAATGATTCACACTTCACCAGCGGTTACGGAGTAGCACATAGTAAAACACAGTAACTATTGGTTTCATGTGGGCACCAAAATTTGCTCCATGATTTTCTTTCACTACCTCATAGACTCTTGCTCTCTTTCTCTCTTACTTGCAAAATGAATTTTACATCCATATTTATCTCAACATACAATTTTACATTAACACATGATAGAGCAAATAATTAATACGCTGTTGTGGTTGAGTGTGGAAAGTAATCGCGCATGTGTTTGTGGATTATGGGCAATAGTCACACAGTAAATGCTTGCCCATATTTACTAAACGTCATTAAATTCCTTAACTTCGGTGATATTCTGCGGAATGGTTCGTGCGGTACTTCTTTTGTGGCATCATTCCTTCCATCTTCAAACAAGGACGCAACCTACAAAAATACTTCTGACAAGTATGACTACTGTCAGGGTGTTTAACACAGTGGTTGGGATTAATATTTCCAACACAATGCACTTGAAATGTAGTAGCTCATGAACACTAGCCTCTCCACAAGCCAACCCATCAAGGAATCTTACCAGAAGGTCGAGCATAGCAGACGAATGGGGAGAATAGAATTGTCTGTGGTTTTCGTCAAGGAAACCTTATAGTTTAAGAGCATCTATCTCAATTTATAGGTTTAGAGTCTTAGCAGAAATTTGTGTCGGAAGAGCTCCACTTTAAAACGTAATAAAATCCAAAGAAGTTTTACAACTATATTTTAAATTTTTGTTACAATCCATTTTATTGTTGTTTATTTTATTATCTCACTCACCAAGACCCATCCAACATAGAAATGGAATCTAGGTAGAGTATATGGGTGGTCTTCCTTAAAACCCCCACCTAGTGCTGCTAACTGGTCATGTGCAACCGAGTTAGCACACTGTACCTTCACCTACACCATAATAGGCAAGAAAATGGAGAAAGAGAGACAAAATTTTACAGTTCAGCAACAACAAAATCAAACAACAACAACAAGTGATAGTATGCAGAGTGTCCAAGCATATGCAACAAATTTAGACCGTGGAAGAAGGGGAGAGCAACAAAGTGCTAGTGGATAGAGGAGAAGGAGAAAGTATTAAGTTCTTGCAAGTAGGAGGTTGGGACACTTGTAGAAGGAGGAAGAGGTGCGGTAAAAGGGGAGTGCAGAATAGGTTACAGTAAAGGATAAGCTTGTAGTTCAGCATTTAGAGGAAGAATTGGATTGCACAATAGCAGCATAAGTGAGTGTGGTTGTCTACCTACCACTAGATTGGAAAAGACAATATTTTAGGTCTGGGCCTACCACTGGCTTGGGAGAAGCCAATTTTTTATGTCGGGGGCTTGTTGGAGCTTGAATATAAACATTATAATGTTTACAATAAAATTTAAGGTGAGTGTGAATTACATGTAAATGTCAATGAAATGCACATGTAATGAAATGCACTAACATGAGTGCAAATGAAAATTTCTTGGAGGGAAAGTTAGTTACATATATTTCATAAAAAACATTAAAATATTCCTCTTGTGATTTTAGGGTTAAGAGATATATCGAAGGAATTTGAGAGGCTTCAGGCATCTCACATTTTTGGCTACAAAGTTGGATAAGAGTGTTACTCAGAGCTTAAGGACTGCATAACCTCCCTACCACCATGGCACAAAGGGATGCATATTTTGAAGTATATTTGTGTGTGTTAGTGTGAAAGGGAATTTGAATTAAAGTGTTTGCATTTTTATGTTTTTATTAGAAGCCATTTATAGGTCTAATGAGGAGGAGTTTGTTGTTTATTTCAGTGTTTTTAAGCAATTTGTTGTACGATAGTGTAGCAATTCATTTATTTGCAGCTAATTGTGGTAGTAGTACTTAGTGGATTAGTTTGTTGTCCCTTTGTTTCCAGTTGGCTATTTAGAGTAGTGTGATGCAGATGGTTGGTTTAACTTCTTGTTGTTGATATTTTGCTTTCATTGTATGATGTTTATTTTTTCAACTAGCATTCAGTTTTTGTTTAAGTTTCTCTTGTTGTCCCTCTTAGATAGAGGGAAGGAAAATGTGTCCAACAAAAGTATTCAATAGTGGGTTGTGAGATGGCTCAACCTAGCTAGAAAAATCATCCTCAATAATGTTATTCTTTGTTTCCTTCCTCTTTATCAATGCTGTTAAATTTCCATTACACTGTAACTACTTAGATAAATAACTAAAAACTTTAAGCTCACCAAGGTACAAAGTTTCTTAACAAGTCATAAGTAGTAGAATAAAAAAGTTGGAGTTAAAAACACATCACATAAATTGACACTTGTCTTGACTTATGAAACCCGATAGGGAAAACATGTAGTTGATTGTGGCATTTTATTGTTTGTTCTTGAGAAATTGGATCTATTACAAAACATTATATCTTGGAGAAAGCCTGCTTCTTTTAAAAAATCTCAGCAGATAAAATTGATCTTGGCTTGCCTTGATCACTGCTTGATCTTGTCCCTCAAGCACACAATTGTTCCTTTTCTTGATAGCCTTAACTTCCCCTTCAAATCCCCTCATCTTTCTCCTTGATCTTTGTGCATTTGAGCCTCCATTTACTTGCACACTATGTCCCTATTTCCTAGCTCATAAGAGGCTCCTAAATCCTACCAAAAATATGGCTCTATTTTCTAGCACACAAGTCCCTATTTTCTTGCGCACTTGAGGCTCCTATTCTCTTGTGCACTCGTGACTTCCTATTTCGTAGGAAATGAGTACTCAAATAGGTGCATAATCTCTCAAATCCTTGCGCACTTTTGATCTCCTATTTATTAGGACCCAAGATCTCAAATGTGCTCTCTTCATAATCAAACATGATCTCACAAACTCATGAACTCTCTTGAATCACAATCGTTGTGTACACAACTTATGATTTCCTATGCCTTCATCCTCCTCTTTATCATCCCAATTTGAGCATGCAAGGGGCCTATTTTAGTTTATAAACTCGAGTTTTGATTAATGAGTTAACTTAGAGTCGAACTGATTCTGTCTCCAATCAACAGTTGGAGTATTAACGCATTTTCCCTTCAATCAAAATTGAAGAGTAACTACCTCTAACTGAACTTGTAACTTCCACCTCATTTTTCATTCAAACTGATGAATACTTGACTTAACTAAAGCTCCAACTCTACACATGCCATCTTGGTGATTATTCTTGTAAAGTGGAAATAATCTCATCTTAACTGAATTATAACTCATGAGCATACACTCATGGATATATAAAAACAAAATTGTGGTCTTTATTAGCTAAGGCATAAGTTAGAAGACCTTTATTGACTACATTTTTAGAAAATGTTGATCTTTTTTTTCCAAAAATAAATTGATGATCTCACTTGTAAAATTAGTAAATTCCTATAGTACCGTGGTAAAACAAATACTAAGAAATTTCACTTGATAAAATGGTGGATAATTTTATCACCAAAGGATAGAGAAGGCATATTCATAAAATACCTATTCCTTATGAAGATATCTATGGCATATATTGTTTTATGGATATTACTTAGAGGAACATTGGATTGGTACAAGGAAATAGTATTTCAAAAAAAAATTCGCGATACAAGGAAAAAATGTTTTGATAGAACTTTGTTGCAAGCTAAAGGACCGGTCTTATAAAAGCGGTTGAAATAAAAAATAATAATACAGTCTAAATTATTCTAGGTCCCCTAAAATGTAAAGTTCATAAAAATACATTAAAAAAATAATGTTGGTGAAGTCATCATTGGAGTCTTGTGATGAATCTTCTAATAAAATTGGATCATACATATAAGCTTCATGAAATTGACAAAACTTTCTAAATGAACAAATGATGGTGCAAGGAGTGGCTGTAAATGTGTCCACATTTTCGATATTAATGTAAAAGACGCAACTATAATATTTTATATGCTTTTATTCGTGTGTGCTTCGATGGACAAAACATTCTAGATGGGTGTGGCCAGGAAGAATAGGGTAAGTGGTGAAAGAAGGATACTCCTACTTAATTATAAGACTTAGGAAGAAAATAGACAAGTGACTCACTTCTAAGAGTCAATTTTTCTGGTCGGATAATGATTTATGGTATGTTGATCACTAGTAAAAATATTCAAAAAAACACACACACAATGACCATCTATGTTCATTTTGTGTTATGAACAACTAAATCAATCAACCATCATTTCTTTAAATCAAAATGTTATCTTCATGTTTTGGAACATAGTCTTCATGATATCTTAAATCATGTCATGCTCCTAATATCTTCAAGTGATATGTTCTTGGAATGCAAAAAGAAGTATGCATAGTCCTTTCACAAAACATGAACCCGTAAAAAATTATGGATTGTGAAGGAAAAATTTAAGTATGACAATTTATCTTAGAGTGTATAAACAATTTTCAATGTTTCTAGAATTGAGATTCAAATTGTAAAATTCTTGGCTATTTTTATAAACATATTTAATTTTCTAAGGATTTTATTTAATTTCTAAAATTAATTTTATGTCTAAGGATTTTATTTGATTTCTAAAATTAATTTTATGCTAAACGTAAGTAAAAAAATGGAAATTAGAGAAATAAAATGTTAGCTCATGATTAAAATTTAGGCCCCTAAAATTTTAGCTTTGAATAGTGATTTCAAGATTTGTATAATAAGGAAATATAAAACTATCAAAATAAATTACTTTTCAATAATAGCATATCTCTCTTTCTAAGACTATGAATCTAGCTTGTATCATGAAAAATCAACAACTCTCCTCCCTAAAAAAAAGTGGGATTGATATGGACTCAATTGGGAAGAATTTGTATATTGGATGGTGTTCACCCCATGGAGACTATAATGTCCATTTTTCCTAACTTTTTCTAAGAATCAAGCGTTATTAATCAAAAAAATATTTGTTTCATCAAACCCTTATCATTCGAATGAATTAATAAACATCTTTTATATTAATGAAGAAAACTTAATGACATTTCTGAAATCAATCCTTTCTCCACCTTCACCGCAAAGGACATGTTGTATTTGGCTTAGTTCATGCCTAAACCTTCAATTTATACATCTATCATAGCAACGATTTCCAGGGGTGGGTGGGATTATTTTGGTGTGAGTGATGAGTTGGTCCCACTTGTTGATTTTTCTTATCCCTCGTGGTCAATTTATTCATAAAATTGAATGGGATATTTTATTGGGTTGATTCCTTTAAGCTTTAACTTTGGCTAAGGTTGGTGGCCTCGATCGTCCTCCTTTTTTACCCTTGCTTCTCTATTTTCTTGGATAATTGGTCCTTTTACCCCTTTGTTCTTTTCTTTTCTAGTGAAACGTTATGGTTCCAATTCTTCACTTGGTTTTAGATTTTAAAGCCCTTTGGGTTGTGGTTGCAAGTTCCTTATTATTCTTGGTTAATTATTGGTCTTTCCTTTTTTAGGGTAATACTGAACAAGATCTCTTGAAGAATTATCTTAAACTATGCTTAGAAAGTCTAGCTGTCATTTGTTTTGTTTTTGGTAATTCCCCATAATCATTTATCCTAGTTCGATCTGCACTCCATGAGGTTGTGCTTAGTTGACTCTCCCAACATTTTTGTCAACCCTTCTTATGTGCTTCTCCCATGCCCCATAATCATGTGGCAATTAAATCCATGCAATGTATCTTCGACACCTCCCTCAACAACTTAGAGGAAATTTTTAATAAGATACAATGTGATAGCAAAAGAGGACATGGTCATGTAGCTTTAGTTAAAGCGAGAACATAATGAGAATGACAATAATATCACGCATCTACATTTGACACTATCAACTTACTACTTTCTAATGTTTTTAATGTATAATTAGTATATGAGATATATGTAAGGATGTACATAAGCAAGCATTCCAAGAAATTCTACTCCCCCTTGTGTAAAAGGAGGGTAGAGAGTCTCAACCAATTTTTCGTAGTCATGACCTTGAAACAATTTTGTAGCCAATTGCTAGAAAGGTTGGTTTCAAGTGACCAAAATTCATAATCAACATTTACATAGTTTTTCTTCATGGATTATAAAGCACCATTTCATCACTATATTCATGAGCAGGGTGACCCAAAGTTAAACACGAGTGTGCTTAAACTAATGTCACTCATTGATGTACTCATACAAAAGTGAAACATTTATCTATTTATGAACAATTAATGTGTTCATATCAATGTGACGCATTATTACTATTTTGAGTTGTTGCATATGTCATGGACATGGATCATTGAGTATCATCGTTGATAATTATATTGAGAGAACTAATTTTCCCATACAAAAATAGAGTACTAATATCAATTGAAGTTTGTTAAAGTTTTTGTACATATTGATTATGACATATTAGTGTATAATTTTTTGAATGCCTACCCACTTTTCTAGATAACAATTGAGATTATGTTGGTTTGCGCCACATCTTCATAGATATTTTTTAATCATGAAGTATTAATACACAATTATAGGAAGATCTTTGCTTCAACAAAATTAAAGTGTTATTGTGTCATTTAAGTTCTTTGAAAACTGTTAATTTGTAGTGCAAGAACAATCAAGGTCAGATGCATCTTAATTCTACATTTATCAAGTTACAAGAAAAATCTATAGACATTTGATTGTGTCTTCACACCATCATAATGAGTGACCACAATGTCCCATCTCTTTCCAATAATATAAATGTAAGACAACAAGTGTCGCAAACTACATTAATATAAATTTCTTCATTTAATATAAATGTAAGACAATGAGTGAGAGAAATAATATTTAATATAAATGTAAGGAAATACCAGGTGTCCTTTGGATAATATAAACTCAAGACAATGTTCCATCTCCTTATGAATATTCAATCGAAAATACTCCATCTCCTCATAAGATAACAAAATAACCATATTTGTAGAATAATGAATCAGGAAGGAATGTTATATTTCACTCCCACCTTTTTCTTGTAAACCCTAAAATCTCTTCATACAAAAACTTTAATGACCACATAGTCACCTTGCTAAAAGTACATGCCAACTTGTGCCATGATTTCAAAATTAAGTAGTATTGTATGCCAGCAACAAAACGAACTTGAAAAATCCAAATCCAGTATGATTATGTTTTGTTGTATAGAGAGGTATAATAGGAAGAGAATCCATTTGTAACGTTCGACCTTGCTAGGCTCACCGGTGATATTGTTTAAAAATATTTGAGATACAGGCCTGGCTGGGCTGGTAGATTGGTGTCAGCCTGGCTTTAGTGGGTTGGCCTTCGTCGGCTCCAAGATGATAGGGGAAGATTGGCCATATTTTCGGCTGGAAGGTGAGATTGGCTGAAGAAAATTGGAAAGGTTAGTCCTTAATGGGCTGGCAGATTGGAGTCAGACTTGCTACGCTCTGAAATGATATAAGAAGATTGGCGAGGGTTGACCTTATTGGGCTGGGAGGTGAACTTCGGAGATGGGAGAAGGTTGGAAGAGTGGAGTTCACCTTTCTTTGATTTCTTGGTTTTCATATTTTATCAGTTTGAGTTCTTTTTCCTTAAAACATGGACATTCTCGATTGTCACTATATACAGTTTTGTTTATTTGTAGTTTTTGGTTCTCATTTTCTATTTTTGGTTTGTTTTGTTTGTTTTTGTTTTTTGTGCTTGGTTTGTTTGTATTTTTTTGGGCTTGGTGGGCATTCAAAGGTTGGCTCAAGTTGAGTGGGGTAAAATGTTAGATGAGGTCGCAGAGATGGGATGATGAATTCCATGGATGGTCAATGGGATTGAAAAGCTATTTATGCCGTGTCTGTTGTTTTTCAACATGTAGTTATGTTTTTTCATGTTGTTATGTTAAAAGTTTTATTTTGTGTGTAGTGCAGATATAAAATAACAAGAACAATTGTATGAAAATGGAGTGGTTTTTTTCATCACTATGGGTGAATTTTAAGGTTGGGCTCCATTGAAATTTAAGTATTAACCAGATAAAAATTGTTGAGATTTTTTTCTGTTTTAGACAAAATAGGAAAGAATCTCAGTGTGTGACAACAATAGATATCTGTTGCTGGATTAACTCCAGGTTGTTGGGAGCAAATTAATGCATCCTAAATTTGATGTGAGAGGCAGTTAGATTCTCTTTGCTATAAAATAGGTGGTCATACGGATAGCTGGGTGGGAGAGTGAGACTTTAATTGATGTAATCTCCTGTTTGATTAATGAGAATTGCCGATGCCTTAGTTTCATGGACGTAGCCCAGAGTGGTTGGGTGAACCACGTTAAAAGTTGTGTCTCTGTGCATGATTTTAATTGCTGTGTATATATTTTATTGTTTGTTGTGCTTCTGATCTCCAACAATTGGTATTAGAGCATGTTGGAGGCAAGATTGGACTTGCATACTGGAGGTGGAGCTGAGGTCGTTTATTTGCTGCCTGGACGTGCTACCTGGTGCGCTGTGGAGTGTGTCCAACAAGCGTGGAGTAAACCTGGTGCGTGTTAATACCTGCGTAAGGTTGCTGGTATGTATCACCGTAGTGGTGCGTTGGTCTTCAAATCGTGTATATACATTTAAAAAAGGGCGTGGAATTGTTATAAAACGGTGTGAATTACATTAAATGCGTGGTTATGTTTACAAACAGTGTGAATATACACCTGCGTTAATATATATTTTACCAACAGCGTGGATATATGTTTTTTAACCAGCGTGGATATATGTTGTTTAAAAACAGCATGGATATGTTTTGAAAACGGTGCGTATTTACATTCAAAAACCTGCGTGGGTATATGGATTAAAAACAACATGGATATGTTTTGAAACCGGCGTGGATCTATGACCAACAGCGTGGAGATAGATGCGGATAGATGCGCTGTTATATTTTTTAAAAAACTGCGTAGTTATATTTTTTAAAAACTGCGGATAGATGCGCTGTGTATTGTATGTATATGGTGGGCTGCTGATTGGCGCGAGTTTCATTAATAACAGTCGTGCCAATAAATCAATTAAGTGCGCCAACCATTAAATTAGCGCGAAAACGATTTAAGTATGTGCGCCAATGCACTAATGGGCCGATTGGCGCACATTTGAGTGCGATTCTCGCGCCAATTTGTCGTTACTTAAAGCGTTTTTTCAAAGGCGTGGTCCAGGTGCTGATCAGCAAGCGCCAAGTGTTTTTTAATTTGAAATCTGCGGTTTAAACAGCAAAAGCACCGGGGGTTGTTGTTTTTTGTTTTAAAGGCTAAAATCATCTGAGGCATAGGCATTTATTGACATCAATTTTGTTTTTTGTTAAATTGAAATTGGAGATTCTTTGTTTTAGACGAGATGGCGAAAACTCAGAGTGCCCGATTCGAAATCGAGAAATTTAATGGCAAAAATAATTTCGAGATCTGGAAGGTAAAGATGCATGATCTGCTGGTACAACAGGGCGTGGTGAAGGCGTTGCTGGGCAGGTCCAAACTGCCTTCCCCCGTGACAGATGATGAATGGTCTGAATTGGATGGAAGAGCCTTGAGCGGAATTCGGTTATGTTTGGCTGATGATGTTTTATTTAACATCATGTCAGAGAAGACTTCCGCTGGTTTGTGGACGAAGTTGGAGAAGCTGTATATGACAAAATCCTTGACAAACCGGATTCTCCTGAAGCGGCAGCTTTATGGTTTGCGGATGAAAGAAGGTACCTCGATTACTGATCACCTGAATGTTTTTAATACCTTACTGGTGCAATTAGACAGTCTAGATGTGAAATTTGATTCAGAGGATAAGGCAATAACTCTATTATGTTCATTGCCTGAATCCTGGGATCACGTTGTTACTTCCATAAGCTTTAGTACAACAAACATTCTTGAGTTTGACGATGTTGTTGGAGCCTTGTTGTCTGAGGAGACGAGGAAGAGGTCGAATGCAGACACCTCTACATCAGAGGTAATGATGGCCAGAGGTCGCTCAAGTGAGAGACACTCCGGGGGCAAGCATAGCGACTCTCGTTCAAAGTCCAAAGGAAAGAAGACAAAGGTAAAGTGCTGGCATTGTGGCAAGGCTGGACATCTGAAAAAGGATTGCTGGAAGCGAAAGAAGGCTGCTAAAGATGGCTCTTCGACAGAAAAGAAGGAAGCCAACACCACAGATACAGGTTCAGTATCTGGTTCAGGTATGAGTGATGAGGTATTATCTGTTAATATGTCAAATCATGGTCAACATTGGTTGCTAGATTCCGGTGCATCAAACCACATGTGTATACATAGAGACTAGTTTAAGACATATAGATCAGTGAATGATGGAGTCGTGTACATGGGTAATGATGTCACGTCTAATATTGTGGGGATAGGAAGTATACAACTGCAAATGTTTGATGGCACAACCAAATTGTTAACTGATGTGAGACATGTACTAGATCTAAGAAAAAATCTAATTTCGTTAGGAGCACTGGATACGAATGGATATAAAACTGTAATTCAAGGTGGAGTTATGAAAATCTATAAAGGTATCTTACTAGTGATGAAGGCTAAGAAGATAGGAAATCTGTTTCAATTAGAAGGGAGAATAGGGTCAGTTCATGTGTCTATGGTGTCTGAACAGGACAGTAGTTCCATTCGCCTATGGCATCAAAGGTTGGGCCATATGAGTGAACGAGGGTTGAAGATTTTGGCTGACCACAAGTTGCTTCCTAATCTAAGATCTGGAAAGTTAGATTTCTGTAAACATTGCTTGTTTGGAAAACAGAGTAAACAAAAGTTTAAAACAGGCAAACATACTGGTAAAGGAATACTTGATTATATTCATTCAGATGTTTGGGGTCTAGCCCCTACAACGTCATTTAGTGGCTCGTCGTATTTTGTGTGGTTTATTGATGACTTTTCTCAGAAAGTATGGGTCTACATGTTGAAAAAGAAGTCTGATGTTTTTACAGTTTTCAAGCAGTTTAGAGCATTGGTAGAGAACAACACTGGTAGAACTATAAAATATTTAAGAACTGACAATGGTGGTGAGTTTACTTCCAAGTAGTTTGACAGCTATTGCAAGGATGCAGGGATTGAGAGACATAAGACCACAGTTTATACTCCTTAGCAAAATGGAGTTGTTGAACGCATGAACAGGACATTTCTAGAGAGAGCAAGGTGTATGCTGAGTAACACCGAGTTGCAGAAGGAGTTGTGGACGGAAGCGATAGCAACAGCTTGTTATGTGATAAACCGATCTCCATCAACGGCGATAGGCTGCAAGATTCCGCAAGAGGTATGGAAAGGACACCCTTGTGACTATTCTAAACTCAGAGTGTTTGGTTGTGATGCATATGCTCTAGTGCCTAAACATTAGCGAACTAAATTAGATCCGAAATCGAAAAGGTATGTCTTTGTTGGGTATGGTGATGGAACAAAGGGATTTAGATTGTGGGATCCTACTACCCGTAAAATAATCATTAACAGAGATGTAAAGTTTAATGAATCCTCTCTTGTACAGTTAGATGTAGATAATAAATTGAAACAGGATGATGTATCTGATTTTCAACACATTCAGTTTGACAGCACTTCTGATGATAGTCGTGATGACCATAGTTCAGATTCTAGTCATGAACAAGTTTCAGAGTCAGATTATGAACAGGGTTCAGATGGAGGTCATGAACAGGTCTCAGATGGTGATCATGAAGAAGTTCCTACAGAGGGTAGACAACCAATTGTGAAAGCACCAGAAACATCCTTAAGGAGGTCTACAAGGATCAAATGTCCTCTGAGAAGGTATGATGATTATGTTACCTCCGTTGCTTTGACTGCTAATGATGATGAACCTTTGTGTTATCAGGAAGTTATGGAAGGCTCAAAATGTGACAAATGGAAAGAAGCCATGAAGGAAGAAATGATGGCCTTAGGTAAGAATGGCACATGGGATCTGGTTGAACTTCCCAAAGGCAGGAAAACTGTGGGATGTAAGTGGGTGTTCAAGGTGAAACGGGGTGTGAATGATATGGAAGACAGGTACAAAGCGAGGCTGGTTGCAAAAGGGTTTTCTCAGAAAGCTGGCATAGACTTTCATGAGATATTTTCACCAGTGGTTAAAATTGTTTCAATTAGAATTGTGTTAGCATTAGTGGTTTTGCTTGATTTAGAATTACAGCAACTAGATGTTAAGACTGCCTTTTTACATGGTGATTTAGATGAGGAAATTTATATGGAACAACCGGAAGGGTTTGTTCAGCGTCGCAATGAGAAATTTGTCTGCAGGCTCAAGAAGTCATTATATGGCCTGAAGCAGTCGCCTCGGCAGTGGTATAAGAAGTTTGATTCTTTCATGTTGAGTCAGAAATATGTAAGAAGTGAATATGATCATTGTGTTTACTTTAAGCAGTTAAGTAATGGCATGTTCATTATCTTAGTGTTGTATGTTGATGATATGCTTTTAGCAAGCAAAAGCATTGAAGAAATCAATAGGTTGAAGACTCAGATGGCAAGGATGTTTGATATGAAAGATCTAGGAGCAGCAAGACAGATTTTGGGCATGGAGATTTTCAGAGACAGGGGCAATGGTAAGCTGTGGCTATCACAACAGAAGTATGTTGAGAAAATACTTTTGAGGTTTGGTATGAATAATGTGAAGCCTGTTTCAGTCCCTTTACCTTCCCATTTTAAGCTTTCTTCGAGTTTATGTCCTAATACAGATGAAGAAAAGGATTATATGTCTCGAATTCCGTATGCCAATGTAGTAGGATGTTTGATGTATGCGATGGTGTGTACGCGACCAGATATTTCACATGCAGTTGGGGTTGTCAGCAGGTACATGGAAAATCCGGGTAAAGAGCACTGGTCAGCAGTAAAATGGGTGCCTCGGTATTTAAGAGGCACAAGTAGTTATTGTATAACTTACAATAAGAGTAGTGAATCTATTTGCGGATATGTTGATTCTGATTTTGCAGGTGATTTGGATAAGAGAAGGTCAACTTCAGGATATGTCTTTACTCTTGTAGGTGGAGCTATTAGCTGGATGTCAAAGCTACAAAACATTGTTGCTTTATCCACTACTGAAGCAGAATACATTGCTGCTTCGCATGCTTGCAAAGAGGCGGTTTGGTTGAAAGGTTTGCTTGGTGAGTTTGGTAGGTTACAGGACAACATCAGGTTACTTTGTGATAGTCAAAGTGCAATACGTTTGGCTAAGAATCCGACCTATCATAGTAAATCAAAGCATATTCCAATTAAGTACCATTTTGTAAGACAGGTTATCACTGAAAGAGGTGTTTCTCTTGAAAAGGTGCATACGAAGGAAAACTGTGTAGACATGTTCACGAAACCAGTTTTGTTAGAGAAGCTACGTTGGTGTTTGGCTTCTCTTGGCTTGCAGAAAAGATAAAAATAATAAACAAATAGGGCATCAGGCTAATTGTTGTCAAGGTGGAGATTGTTGAGATTTTTTTTTGTTTTAGACAAAATAGGAAAGAATCCCAGTGTGTGACAACAATAGATATCTGTTGTTGGATTAACTCCAGGTTGTTGGGAGAAAATTAATGCATCCTAAATTTGATGTGAGAGGCAGTTAGATTCTCTCTGCTATAAAATAGGTGGTCATACGGATATCTGGGTGGGAGAGTGAGACTTTAATTGATGTAATCTCCTGTTTGATTAATGAGAATTGCCGATGCCTTAGTTTGGTGGACGTAGCCCAGAGTGGTTGGGTGAACCACGTTAAAAGCTGTGTCTCTGTGCATGATTTTAATTGCTGTGTATATATTTTATTGTTTACTGTGCTTCTGATCTCCAACAAAAATTAGTGAATATATTTAGTGGGCGTAAAAGTTAGGGTTCAGAAAGATGTAATAGACATTTTTTTTTTTTAATGTTTCTTTTTATTAGATGTTTATACAGAAGTTTGGAAAATATATGGAGAGTCTTTTATGCTTTATGTAAGCGCTTGGAAAATTTGTTGAGAGCCTTTGATTCTTTAATTTTCTTGGGATTTTAGTCTCAAATCTTTTAGGATTTTTAGAATTTTCAAATTTTCTTGGGGTTTTAGCCTAAATCTTTTAGGATTTTTAGAATTCTATTTTTTAAATATGGTTTTCTAAACTTTCACTATGGTTTAATCTTGCGAACTCCTTACCAAATGTCCAAGAAAATCTCAACCTTGGAAGTTGTTTGTTAAATTTTACTTTAATTTTTGTGTTAAACACACCCTGCCTGAAACTTTTCTTTCCACCCAAATCTTTGACATGAATTTAAATTTTCTATCAAACCACCCCCACACTTTATGTAATCAAAAACTTGATTTTTAACCCTAATATTTGACACGAGTTTATTCATAATTCAACTAAATATAGGAATGGTAGGGAGTGATACCCATTTTTCACCTTAATATTTGACATGAGTTTATTCATTATTCAACTGCATATAAGAACGATAGGGAGTGATGCCCGTTTTATCAACCAGCGAAGAATAACTGGTTTTAGGAAATTGGCAGATTTAAAACATTTTGTCTATTTACTTTTCCTTTCCAAAGTAGAAGCATCACATTAAGCCAATGAAGTGCTAAGTTATCGCCTTTAAGTGTTTACATAAATTCTTCATGGGCCGCTTGTTTGTTGTCCCTTTGTTGGTACAATTAATTTTGAACGGCAGCTTCTTTTCTATCTCATTAGCAGAATTAATTGAGGAACTAAGCATAGTCCCTTTATAGGAATGTAGCAACTTATTTTTTCTTCAACGAGTATTGATTTAGAATGTTTTTTTTTTTCTTTTTCCTTTATAATTATTAAATTTTCATAGTGTCATATTTATTAGTTTTTCATATCTACTTATTTGTTACATTATGACTTGAACATAATTCTTCTTATGATTTTTGATATCTTATTTCATGATAATATTATGCTATTTATTTTTCATAGTTTCAAAAATATTGTAGATATTCCAACTTTCTGCCACTTTGAAAATTATGCCAGCCTTGAATCATTTATTTTTTTGCACTAAACAAGATGATTGCAACATCATAGGTATGTGTTATAAATGAAATGATAATATATATATGTTTTTGTGATATTAAATGTTTCCCAAAGAAATAAGAGTTAATTTGTAAAGTAAAGAAACTATTAGTAATTATTATCTTCCAATTTATAATTTCTTATGATATATTAGTTTTGATTATATAATAATTATTTATTTTTGAATTATATCAAATCTTTTAATTATTTATTTATTATTTAGAAAAATAAAATTATTATTATAAATTGAATGTTTTATAACGAAAAATAGGTAGGGTGGAAGGTGAGATTGCTTTGACAAAGGGAGATTTATATTAGAATAAAGATGAAGATGAAGAGTGTCACGCAACATAAACGTAATCTTGTTATTTGTTATTTACAGATATGGTTGCTATTATAAATTTTATGCTTTTATAACATTAAATAGGTAGATGAAGAGGTTCCTTGATAAACAAAGATAAAGATGAAGGTGAATTTGAATCATAGACAACATAGTAATTAGGAAAGATGTTATATAGATTTTGAAATTGTAAATTGTATTATTTTTTTCCATGCACATACTCAAACATTATATATTGATACAATAATTTCTTTTTTATTTGAGAGGAGGCCACATCCTTTTAAATATTTATGTAACACCCTCCTTCCACTTCTACCCAATCAACGAGCCAATTGGGGTAAAGATGTGACAAGAGGTCACTATGATATGATTCGACCTCCTAAATCAAATTAAGGAAGTGGAATTGATGGAAACACACCATACAGACCTTCAACATTAACATTAGGACCCTCAAGAACCAACCCAACCTTTCTTCCAACCAGCCCCTCGGTCCCACTAACATTTTGGACCACTTGACCCTAGACACTCCCATGCTATAGGCCTACTAGCATCGAGGAGGCTCTGGATGCTCTCATGAAAAGGCATGCCAACATCTACAAACTATTTTTCGAAGTGTTGTGCTAGTGTCCCAGGGATTTGAGCCACTTTTTCAAACCGAGAACCGAGGTCACTACCCAGAATTGAAGGACACCTTCAGAGCATTAAGATAACAAGGAAATGACAATACAAATATAATTACTTGAACAAGACCTTAACTAGACCCTCACTAGCTATGATAAACATTTCGTCAAACATATCGCAAATATGTGATCTACATGTGTAAATAACAAATATGTGCATAGGGGTCTCATACTTAGCTGAGAATCGCTAAGAAGAATTGATGCCTCAACACATTAACTAACATTTCATCCATTAGGTCATTGATACATTTTTCATTCATTTAAAAGTAGAAACATGATGAGAACCATACATAGCTATTGTCATAAAACATATACATAACTGACATGATAGAAACAAAAATACCAAGGAAATCACATCCATATAATCCACACATAAACGAGTATAATACTCATAGAAATACAAGGAGAAATAACCTCATATTGATGATGAAAAATCCAAACCTGAGATGGGACTTCCACGTTCCTCGACCATAGAATGGTTGAGCCAAATCTCTCTTCAGCCATTCACCCTTGTGTCATATTCCAAGCATGAATGGAGAATCTCATAGAACACATCAATCTAAAACCATCCATGGCTTCTAGAGACCATCCACCTCAACCCATCAAAATAGTGATTCCACCTCATGGTTGAACATCACAAAACCATCATCAAATTGGTCTATATCCAAGCCTTCTAGGGCTCCAAACCATTTTTCCAACCAAGCCTTCTAAGACTAGTAACTCAACCCACATCTTATTCCATGCTTTTAGAGTTTTTTTCCTCCCAGGGCTTCCAAGAATAGTAAATCAATCCAGTAAGGGCTTCCAGAGCATTTGTTCAACTAAGGCTTCCAAGACTAGTAACTGAACAAAAATTGTTATACGGCTTCCAGAACATTTGTCCAACCAGGGCTTCCAGGACTAGTAACTCAACCCAAGGTAAGGAAACATGAGAACCAAGAAAAAGGGAAATAAACCCACAATATCCATGTCTATCCAAGAAATGGAAAGGTTAGGCAATCTATTCTCAATCCAGGCAATCCTCCATGCTCCAAGAAAACTCTAAGTATACAATAAAGAGAGAGAGAGAGAGAGAGAGTGTAATAAGTCTCCGATACTATTGAAACATTTTATTTGTGTCTGACTATTTATAGTATGTTGACTGATGAGCCATGGTGATATGATTAGTAGGAAAATTTATGTAAATCAAATAAATAAATTTGATGAATAAAAAATTGAAATTTTGAGAAAAGAAACACTGGAAAAAAACATGATTGCCTAAATCTAATTGCCAGTGGAATGGATCAGGTTGTAATTAAATATTCCTTAGATATACTCAGTTGAAGATAATACTGAGAAAAAGTACTGCGGGAGAGAAAAGCAGACTTTATGAGGAAAAAAAACCTAGGGTGAAGGAAAAGCAAATCCTTGAAGGGTAGGATATTACTAAGGAAAAATATGTTGAAAACTAATGCTAAATAGGCATTAGGATGAATCAAAAGAGGTTATTGATTCCAGGAAAGGCCATCGTAGCTTGGGGGTATCATAGGTTGATTCATGGTTGGGTGGATTGGTGTTTCTGTGACTCAATTTCTAGAGCAAAGTTGATGGTTTGAGGACCATATTACTGTCCTTACTCTGAATCATTGGTTGGTAGGTGTTAAGAATTGGTATTAATATATGATTTTAATGATTCTGCATTTAGAAGAAAACTTTATGTGCCAATAGTAAGGATGATAAATGTAATTTTGAGGTTACTGGAAAAATAATGTGTATGTTATTAATAATTATGATGTTTTACATGATGAGAATTCTCTTAGTACAATTTACAGGATTGTTATAAGCACTGTTATTTTTCCGATTCAGCAATAAACAAGCATGAGTATTGTTTGTTGATATCTAGCTATGATTGAGATTGCATGTGTAACCATATAAAGGAATATTTATTTGTGTTCTATTTAAGTAGTTATTTTAACAAAAGTTGTAGGGATGGATTGGATATATCAACAATGGATAAAGTGTGAACTATACTTGAGAGTTTAGGGATATCCAAGATAATATCGTGATGGGTCTAGAACCTTAATCACTCGAGGTTAATAATAGTTGCGATGCAAATTTATAATCCATCTACGTTCATCTAAAATCCAAACTCTACAGAGAAGTGAACACTTGAGTTAAAACCGATTTGCATCGGATGTGATGTGCACCATTAGTCGCCTACAGAAGGAGGTGAAATAATCATGGGAAAATTTAAAGAGGCTAGATAAAGGAAGAAGTATGTAACAATATTATCAACAAAGCATAGTTAAAGCAAGTGTACAAATGCCAGGAGAAGTATTTAGTGGGAAAAATCTGAAAGGAAATTTTGCATGTCTCTTCTTGAAGATAGGAGGGGACTATTTAAATCAGTAAGGTTTAATTGGTACCAATTTACTAGGAGCGTAGGCACCTAAAGTGATTAAAATTTAGCTACTAATGTACCACAATGAATAAACAAAGAGAGATTAATCACTAGAAAAACCGGTTTCCACTCGCAACAATGGGAATATTAAGCCTCGGAAGTGATGATTGATGCTATGTGATTCGTTCTCCACATTTCACTAGTTTCAATCCCACTTCTTCACCCCTGTGAGCATCACCCGATGCAATGAGTGCTAAGTGAACTATTCAAAAATCATGAGAAATTAGTCAGTTACGACTACCTCTCATGGAAATGGTCATACGTTTGAATGACTTACTTAACGCAGTTGAATCCCAAAAATGATATCTAATATAATGCACTGCGTAAATCCCCCATACTTAAATTCAAAAAGAGTCAAGGGATCTCTACTTGAATGGTTCATGAGGCACAATACTTGCTAAGGTTTTGCAAATGGGGTAGCAAGCTAAGTGGGCTTGATTGTGGGAAAAACTCCACAGTTAAGCGCGCTTGAGCCAGAGGAGTTCTAGGATGGGTGACCTCCTGGGAAGTCCAGGTTACCGGCTGCAAGCCCCGGAAGTGATGATTGATGCTATGTGATTCGTTCTCCACATTTCACTAGTTTCAATCCCACTTCTTCACCCCTGTGAGCATCACCCGATGCAATGAGTGCTAAGTGAACTATTCAAAAATCATGAGAAATTAGTCAGTTACGACTACCTCTCATGGAAATGGTCATACGTTTGAATGACTTACTTAACGCAGTTGAATCCCAAAAATGATATCTAATATAATGCACTGCGTAAATCCCCCATACTTAAATATTAAACTTACCATTAATTTTATATTGAAACACATAAATTCATAAAGGAAGTGGGATGGTAAACACTAGGAATAAAATTAAGGTTTAAGGATTGTAATTCCATTAAACATTTCCATATTAGCAGTAAGTCATATCTCATATGCAACGAGATAATTAGAAAATTGGAAAGCAAGTTGAAGTCTATGTTGTAGTCATATATAAACATACCTATAGAATAATAGTAGAAGCATTTTGACCTGTAATACAACCTTAAATAAACTAGTAAAGAGGTCTGTAGATTTTCAACACAATTACATAACCCATAAACTTATTTCCATGTCATACTATAATTTGAGCAAACATGAAATATCATAATTGATAACTATTTCTTGTGGTGAATGTGAAATGAACAGTGAAAGGAGAAAATCGAACTCATATTTTGAGTAGTTACTTATATCAAGTAGAGTATTAAAAACAAAAAAGCCACATTTCTCCATATAAATAATAAATTAGTTGCCATTGGTAACATCATTGCACAACACTAAAAGTGGGTATAATAACTGAAGTAAACCGAGCTCAAGCTCTGAATAAAGAATCCATATCAACAAAAAAATTGAAATTAGGTGCACTGTTTTTTAATGATGAACAATACAATAATTTTCACTTATAACCCTGGCATGCAACACTATCAACGAGCATATGAGCATTAGGGAACCACTCCAGAACCAGGAGAAAAATATTAAACAACAACTTAAAATATGTTTTGTACATAGATAATCTATAAACAACAAAGATGTTAGGTTCAAAGGCCAGATATACGACCCTAGACACACAAAACACTTAAACTGGAAAAAGAATCGGTGATTCCAGAACTTGAAACATCAAGGCAAGTTCGAGAAAGGTGTGGAAACCCTTCCATCTACCCAATGGTGGTAGAGGCGTAAAGGACAAGAAGAATGGTCAAGGTCACCAGCATCTAAGTGTGAAGATCGATGTTAATAACCATCCAATGCTCAGGATGATGCAAGTTTTGATTCCATAGGTAGGCCGAGAGCTTACCTGCAAAGAGGAAAAAAACCCAGTGAGTATAAAATTCGCAAAGTGGGAAAAAACTCCAAATTGCATGTAAACTTAACCGGTAATGAAAATGATATAGCCATATAGGTAGAACATGGGAATAAGGACAACACCTTACCTGAAAAAGAGTTACCGAATAAGGTTTCCCAATCTTGATGCCAACACAAGCTTAAAACAAATCCATACCATAAGTTAGGGGTGTCATGGAGCAACTTGGAGAATGAAGGTGGATAAAATATTAATCCAATGGGTAGTAGGGAATTTACCTAAGAGCGAGGTTCTTTATCTAGAGGTGTCCATACCATTTTCTCCGGCCATTGTAGCCAACTCACTTCTGGAACCCGCATGGTTGATCCTGCTTCAAAAAGATGCTGAAACCCTTGTGGAATTAGGCAGGAAAATATTAGCAGAACTATAAACTAGGTGTGGAAAAATTATGAAGGGAAGAAGAACCGAGAGGTAGTTAGCTGGTAAGTGGGATTATCCATTACAATGGTGTTTATAATCATCGAACTGCAGGGGGGAATTTTGAAGGGAAACCTCAACACAGAATGACCTGAGACGAGAAGTAAGGTGTCGACTGAACGAAGTGCTAGGTGTGGAGAGATATTGGTTGGAAAAGGTCTAAGTGGTGGCCACAGTGGAGGCCACCTAACTCCATGTCCAAGCCCTAATCTCAAGGGGCCATAAAATAATAGAAGCTAAGAGTAAGAAAGAGAGGGTAGGAAAACTTAGGGTTACGAGGATGATTCCGAGTTGTTGATTGACGAAGGAGTAATATGGAGCATTGTCATATTTTCACCTCGAGACTAGAGAAAATTCACATGACCAAGTACCCCAAGCACATGGACAGCTCTAACATGTAAGGTCGGGATTGGTGGTAACATCACAATTGAAAAACTATAACCAATTATCATTCTCGAGAAAAACACGTAGAGTGGACTAGTTAATGTAGCATAAACAGGCTCGAAACCATTAAAATATCGCTCATTCTATGATGTTATTAAATGGATTCATGTGGGAGGTGCAATTCATAGGTGGAATTACAATACAGTGCATCTATGTAAGGTAGCTATATCATGTTAAAAATATCACCACTAAACCTTATGAATATAAACTCACTGAATTCCATATGTGCGTGATCATAAAATTTATAAAGGGTTATAGCATGTAAAGAAATATTCAAAAAAAAAATCCACACTACCTATATAGTGTCAAATAGTGCAATCGACTGTAAAATATGTTTGATGGGAAGAGGGGTGTGAAAAGTGGTATCAGAGCCAGGTTATCACACTGGGTCTAAGATGAAAGGCACCACCATAGTTATAAATTAAAAAGTAATATAATTAAATGTAACATACTGATTGTAACTAGTTTTTTCTTGTAGGGTGTTGAATTGAAGCAGATCACAATGGAAGGATGGAGAATTATCCCCTAACTATCACCGATGGGGATGATTTATATGTGGAAATTGGGGGAAATTAGTAACCCATTACCAGCTGAACTTGTGGAGATAGTGAGAAATCTGCAACAAGAACTAGTACAGCTCAAAGTAGAAATCAACGATTAGTAGAAGCTATTGAGGAATAGGAAACGCTGATTAGAGAATGGAGTGAGAAATTTAGCCACAAGAGTGTAGAGAAGGAAGGATTAAAGAGGAAAACGAGTGATGAGCCCCAAATTTGGTAACATTTTGGGCCCATTTGGCCTAACTACCCTTGCTCAACCCTTCATTTTTCATAACTTATGCATCATTTTTTAGCATATTTATGTCATTTGTACGAATAAGGGCAGTCACTATTCCTAGGTGGCTAACACGTGCTTATTTCAAGTTTTTTGACATTTAATGGAGCAAAACCATGCAGATGAAGACTAGGAGATAGCCAAGAGGGGATTTACATTTTGTAGGAAGGTTGTCCACAGCATTGAATGGCCTTCCTCGTGATCTTCACCCCCAACTCCGAGCTCTGATAGCCACCACCACCGAGTTAGAAGGCAGCCAAACGGATTTTGAGGAAGCAGCAGTTCACTCTTAGTTTGGTCAGCCAAGCCCCACTGATTTAGGAGGCTAGCTTGGGGCCTCGAGATGTATAAATGATAGGGTTGTAGCCTTCGAAGAGGACTTTTGAAACCTTGTTGCACATTCTGGATTACGAGCTGCTAGCTCTGTTTTGCTCTTTTTTAGCCATTATTGGCATGTTATTTGACCTATGATTATTATCTTTTAATGGAAAGCAGGCAGATTTGAGTTCAGTTCAGAGTTCTTAAAGGAGCCATAGCTCTCGGGGTTGGTCCCAACCTGAGAGTCTAAGGCCTCCTTCGTTTGTATTGTTATTTTCCTTTCAACATTATGTTTTTTTTCATTTCCATGCATTCAAACACAGTTTGCTGAGTTAGATTTCTTGGTGTGATTAAGTAGGACATTGGTAGATGATAGAGTTGCTTTAGCTGTCTAGAATAAATTGAAGAGATTGGAGTTGATAAGAGTTCTAGAAAAGGGTTGTTTGCACACTCATTTTCACCTCTTTCTAGGGGCTGGAATTGTAGACAGTGCTACCCACCAAAAACATTGATTTACAAATTCATGCAATCTTTGATGCAATATTTTTGTTTGTAGAAGTGTCCATGGGTTCAGATCTCTTGGAATGTTTCTTTATTTCAGTACCATGCATGATTCTCCTTAGAAATAACGTTGCTGTTCATTGATTTTATTGAACTGTTAGAATAGGTTAATAATATTTCGGTTATGTGCAGGACGTGGATGATTTGTTTCATTTAGCATCACTACTCCCTCACTCTCTTGTCCTTCTAAGCTGTGCCCAGGCCAACTACTCATCTCCCAATTAGCCCCCTTGTCTCTCAACTATTCTATTACCCTCATTATCCTACCTTTTTCGGCCTTCCATTCCCTCTACCCTCCTTTAGACAAGCCAGCTTTTCACACCCCCTCTTCATCTCATCTCTCTGTCGCTGAGTCATTAAAAACTCCCCTCCTACCTCCCTATCCATCCATGCAACCTCTTCCACTGACCCATCACCCAAAAATCCGATTATAGGACATCCTGTAGGAATTGCTGAACTTCCTGTAGAAATTCTGAACATCCTGTAGAACCCCTGCAGACTTCCTGTAGAAGCTCATAAACACGGTTGCTTGGCATCCAAACTTTGTGAAACTCTCTGAAAGGATGTTAGGGACTCCTTAGACCCTCTCTGAGCCTTCCTGACCTCTTCCAAGCATTTCTCACCCTTGATCTACCCCTGCACAGTAAAGATCCAGTTAGAAGCACATGCATAATAATTCCAACAACTTGAACAAAAATACAAAAATATGTTTTCTTCAGATAGAGGTAGTCTAGACACATGTATTTTACCTTCATAGAAGTAATGGCATCTCTTTCAGTAGTTTGCATGCTCTCCTTTGTGTCAGTAGGACTAGCTGGTAGAATTAGGGTTTGCTAGGGTTTGTGTTTCTTGTTGGCTTTCAGTTCCTTTTTGCAAGTAGGTTAATCTCCTTTGAGTTAGCTTTCGTTCATCGGTTAAAAATATTCTTCTAAGAGCTCATAGAAGTTGGCTTGAGCCTTAGCGGATTTGTGCCAGCTGACTAAGTGACAGCTACGGCCAGAGCTAGTACTTGTGCATATAGCACCGTCGCTTCCAAGTTTGTTACGAACTACCGGGTTGATAAAATTAGAGAAGGAAGCTCCAGGAGTTGTAGCATTATTGCTACAATACTGGAGCCCACCATCTTTTTGGCGCCGTTGCCGGGGAAGCGTCAGAGTATTAGTAATTGTTGCTTTTCTTCTATTTTCCTACTCTCGCCTTCTGCTAAGTAGTTTATTTCATTTCCATTATGCAAAAGTAGCATAGACATTTCCTGATTTCATAGATTAGCATTTCAATTCCGCAATTTCATTTCTGCAAGCGTAGATTAGCATTTCAATTCTGCAAGCGTAGCTTGGCATTTCAATTCTGCAATTTCATTTGAGCAAAATAGATTAAGTTCTTTCATGCTTTCATTTCAATTCCGCATTTCCATTTCAGCAAGATAGTTAGTTGCAGTTCAATCTGTTTTAGTTTTGCAGGTACCAGAAAAAACAAAAGCAATCAGAAGTCTTTTCATTTCATGCCTCGTAGAAACCGAGATAAAATAGGCAAATTCTTACCCAACACCCCCACCACATCACTAAGTCACCCTTCTCTCTTCTTTGGTGACAGTGATCCAGAATAACCTATAGGCGAACCTCCTGAGATATACGAAGATCCTATAGCAGAAGAAGAGTTAGAGACCACTCCATCTGAAGCTATGGCTGACAATAGGGGAGAAGATGAGAGAATTGAGGGTGCCTTCCCCATCTGAGAGACCAATGGGGACATGAAAATGAAGAACATCAGCCCCTCCGCTTTACCTCACTTCCATGGACTGACTACTGAAGACCCTGATACCTTCCTATTTGAGTTTGTTGTCCTTTGTCGAACCTATGACTATACTGAGGATGAGCAGAAACTGAAACTCTTCCCCTCTACCCTCAAGGATGCAACATTACGCTGGTTCATGGGCTTACCTGGGAATAGTATCACCACTTGGGCCCAGATGCAGCAAGCCTTCAATACCAAATACCAGGACTACTGTAGGTCTAAGGAAACCAAGGGAGAAATCTTTCGGATGACCATGGGGAATGATGAGTCTTTAGAGGATTACGAGGAAAGGTTCCAGCTTAGCTATAAACAGGCTAGGTGTACACTTGACCCTGAATCTCTTAAGTTGGTCCTGCTCCGAGGAGTCCCGAAAGACCTCTTAGATACCCTTCACATGCTAGCTAGAGGAGATATTTACGAACTGCCTTATGAGGACATAAAGACTGTGTTTAGAAACCACTCTAGGGTAGCCCGGAAAAGAGGTAGAGGAAACATCCTCTCAACTGGTATTCCTTTCTCCAAACATGAGTTTGCAAATCAATTAGAGGACCTCAAGAGTGAGGTGAGACATACCATCGCCATGCAACTTGATACCTTCCGAATCCAGCAGAAGAAAGAGGAAGCTGAGAGGGCTTTGGCTATTTTCTGCCCTAGGTGTACAAGGAAACACCCTAAGAACGAGTGCCCATTACATTCGGTTGAGGTATGCTTTGTCTGTGAGGAGGACCACCCCACAAACCAATGTCCAACCTTACCTGGGCTTAAAGCCATGTATCAAGGGACAAAAGCGCCCACTAAACCTCTCTATTTCCTCAACCAAAGGAGGCCACATGGACCTAGACCTTACCAATAGGGGATGCAAGGGACACCCCAAACCTATTACAGCCCCAACCAATCAGCTCCTATGCCTTCCTGGGGACCCTCTGTTCATCCTTCCTGGTCTATACCTCCTCCATGGACTTATCCACCTCAGTACCATACTCAGCCCACTACTCCTTCGTTTCACTCACATGCCCAGCCACAGCCTCAGTGGAATGCACCTCAACCGGGGTGGAGGCCCCAGTACAATACTCCTCCTGCCATTTTTCCTCCACCACCGGCTCAACCACAACCATTACCTCCTGCTCCTCCAAGGCAACCCCAAATTCCTACTCAACCGAACCCAAACCCCAACAACCGACAGGCCCAACAGGTATATACTGGGGAAACATCATGCCCTACCTATGCTGTGGAGATCGAGGAGATCAATCTGCGATCTGGAAAGACTCTTCCAGATCGCCAACCTCCTCCCCCAGAGGACAAGGAAGATAAACAGGAAAGTGAACCAAAGGCCATTCCACCCTTACCTGAGAGACTAACACCCACCACACAACCCAACCCAGAGGAGGATGAGCTTCTGGGAGAGCTCAAACAGTTGTGTGTGAAAATACCACTTCTCCAAGCCATCAAAGATGTACCGATATACAACAAACTGGTTAAGGAAAAGTGTTTTAGACACCCAGGCAAGCGAAGAAGAGATGCTTCAACCATCAATGTCATAGGGCAACTGTCTGATCTTATGTTGGGACAAGTCATCTGCCCAAAGTATTTGGATCCTCGGAGTCCTGTAGTGGATGTACACATCAATGGCACCATCATACCTCACACATTGATTGATCTGGGGGCTGCCATTAATGTGATGACCAGAGATACAATGCTCAAACTCAACCTTCAGGGTTCCCTGAGAAAGACCTCGACAGTCCTACAACTAGCAGATCACTCCACTGTGACTCCCGAAGGGATCGTAGAGGATGTCTTGGTCTCAGTTGACTCTTGGGAGTACCCTGTTGATTTCTTGGTTCTGCAACCAAAGGCAAAGCTTACCGGATACCCTCTTATTTTGGGAAGGCCTTGGTTAGCCACTGCAGATGCTTACATAAGCTGTCGTGCAGTAAACATGACCATAAAAAATGGTCCTATGTCCAAGCAGCTAGTCCTGTACCCTCCTGCCCAACCCTCATTAGAGCATGACTTACCACTTTGGTTGGAGGAAGGGGAAGAGGATGAGGTGTACTCAGCACCTTTGTGCACCCTAGACACCACTAGGGGAGGCCTCCCAACTGAGGATGATTTGATTGAGACCTTGATCCAGACTCCATCTCCCAGTGCATTGTCCTTAGAGGAATTGGTGGAGGATGCCCAAGCCAGCACCTTAGTGGACCTTTGTGTGACCGACCCTGTCACTCCCAGAGTCAAAAATGTGGAGTTCGGCCCTGAGAGAACATTAAAGATCGGCTCCTCCCTCTCTCCTTCCCAGGAAAAGGAGCTGTGTAGTCTGTTGGCCAGTCATCTAGATGCTTTTGCTTGGAGCTATAAGGAGATGAAAGGAGTCCATCCTTCGGTCTGTACCGATCACATCTACATCAAAGAAGACTGTAAACCGGTTAGGCAACCCCAAAGGAGAATGAATCCAGCCCTTAAGGACATCGTCAAGGAGGAATTACAAAAACTATTGGATGCCGGATTCATTTACCCCATCTCGGATAGCGAATGGGTGTCCCCTTTGGTGTTATTTCCCAAGAAAAACGGGAAGTGGAGAATCTGTGTGGACTACCGCGAACTAAACAAAGCTACCAAGAAAGACCATTTTCCTCTACCTTTCATAGATCAAGTGTTGGATGGACTGGCAGGAAAGAAGTTTTTCTCTTTCCTGGATGGGTTTAGTGGGTATAACCAGATCTAAATTAGCCCGGAAGACCAAGATAAGACCACCTTCACTTGTCCTTGGAGTACCTTTGCTTACTGAGTTCTTCCCTTTGGACTATGCAATGCTCCTGCCACCTTCCAGAGAGCCATATTGAGCATCTTTTCTGAGCTGGTCAATGATTCGGTGGAAATCTATATGGATGACTTCACGCCTTATGGGTCCAACTTCCAGGAAGCATTGTCCAATCTGGGAAAAGTCCTAACCAAGTGCATTGAGATGAACCTGTCCCTTAGTCCTGAAAAGTGTGAATTGTTGATGATTGAAGGGACTGTGCTAGGCCATACCATTTCTTGCCAAGGGTTACAAGTGGATCCTAACAAAATTGCTCTCATCAAAAAGGTTCCACCCCCTCAGAAGGTAAGAGATGTTCGAAGCTTCTTAAGATTAGCGGGATATTATAGGAGATTCATTAAATACTTCAGCAAGCTAGCCTCGCCATTGTTTAGCCTCTTGGCAAAGGATGTTGAGTTTAAATGGACTGACGATTGTCAGAAGGCTCTGAATGAATTAAAGGACAAGTTGGTGTCTGCCCCAATCCTGAGAGGTCCAAACTGGGCCCTACCTTTCCACATCCACACTGATGCCTTGAACAAAGCCATAGGGGCAGCCTTAGGACAAGTTGAACATAAACTTTCATATGCCATCTACTTTGTCAGCAAAAACTTATCCAAGGCATAACTGAATTACACTGTAACTGAGAAAGAATTCTTGGCCGTGGTCCATGCACTGAATAAGTTCCGACATTATATCACTGGCTATCAAACATTTGTACATACTGGTCATGCTGCAATTAGATATTTAATGAATAAACCAGATGTGAATGCTCGTATTATTAGATGGTTACTTTTGTTGCAGTAGTTTGATTTGACTATCGTTGACAAACCAGGTAAAGAGAATGTTGTTGCTGACTTCTTGTCTAGATTGGATCTACCTACAGGTGAGGATGGAACAGTGGATGACCAGATGCCCGATGAACATCTGTTTTCTATTTTAGTACTCTCTCCATGGTTTGCTGATATAGCAAACTACCTTGTTTCAACACAGTTCCCTCCGCACTTATCCTGAAGAGAAAAGAGAAGAATCGTCAGAAAGAGTGCCTCATTCACTTGGATCGGGGGCAACCTGTTCAAGCTTGGCCCTAATCAGATCTTAAGGCGTTGTGTAAGGGAGGAGGAAGTATTTGATATCCTCCTCACCTGTCATGACGGGCCTTGTGGAGGACATTTTGCAGCAAAGAGGACTGCCTTCAAGATCCTGCAGGCAGGCTACTATTGGCCCACGCTTCATCAAGATGTCAGAAGATATATCAGCCAATGTGATCAACGCCAAAGGATGGGGAAACCGACTCCAAGGGATGAAATGCCTCTCCAACCTCAAGTGACTCTTGAGCCATTTGAGAAGTGGGGTATGGATTTTGTGGGTCCAATCAATCCTCCTTCGAGGTAGAGGTCTTACATCATTATGTGCACAGACTACCTGACAAAGTGGGCAGAAACCAAGGCAATCAAAGTAGCGACAGAAGAAAAGGTGGCTGAGTTCTTAAGAGAAAACATCTTCTACAAATTTGGCTACCCAAGAGAGCTAGTCACCGATCAAGGAAGCCAGTTCACCTCCAACTTAATTGAAGACCTGCTAGCTCATCACAAAATCAAGCATAGGACTTCCACCCCCTATCATCCTCAAGAAAATGGGCAGGTGGAAGTCACCAATAGAGCATTAGAAGGGATCTTGACTAAGGTGGTGAGCAGCAGTAGAAAAGATTGGGCAGATCGCCTGGTTGAGGCCACATGGGCTTACAACACCACTTGGAAGACCACGACCGGCTTCACACCTTATGAGCTGGTCTATGGGAAGAGAGCTCTGCTGTCAATTGAATTCGAGTACAACACTTTGAGGATGGCAGCTCAGCTGGACCTGGATCTCAGCCATGCCCAACAAGAAAGGTTATTGCAGCTGAATGGATTGGACGAGCACAGAATGCAGGCCCTTCTTCACTCAGAAGTGGTTCAACTTCAGAGGAAGGTGTGGCATGAACAACACCTCAATGACAAGCAATTTTAGCTAGGAGATTGGGCACTGTTGTATGATTCCAGGCATAAAGATTTCAAGGGGAAGCTAAGAACCAGATGGCTGGGACCATATGCAGTGGAAAAATGTAATGACAATGGATCTGTTCTTATTCAGACCATTGATGAGGAGGCCATCCCTATGCTTGTCAATGGGCATCGGTTGAAGATCTACAGAAAGCCTCTGTCAAGACAAGAATTCATCAAAACTGTGGAAAAATCAGTGTTGGTCATCGAGAAGGGTTCTGCCTTTGTTTTGGGCATACCCTGAAGATCTTAAAAAAAATAAAATAATAATAATAATAATAATAAAGATCCTTGGGTGAAAACCTTTCTGAGGCTCCCAAGGCAGATGGTAGGGGTGAAAACCTCATTGAGGCACCCCTGCTGTCTTTCAAAAAAAAAAAAAAAAGGTTTGAAAAAGACCCTTGAGTGAAAACCTCTCTGAGGCACTCAAGGCAGATGGTAAGGGTGAAAACCTCATGGAGGCACCCCTGCTGTCTTTCAAAAAAAAAAAAAAAGGGAAAACAAAAAAAACAGGGACAACAAGTTCACAATGTGGCAATGCATGCAGGTTGCAGGTATTCTATGAAGGAAAAGAGGTCCCTCAACTCAAAGACAAGGGTCCTTATTATGCTACCAGGTGACCTCACCAGCACCCCCTCCGAAAACACTCATCTTCTCCAAGGTCTGGGCACGATTTGATCACAGTTTAGTCTTCTACAAGAAGCTACAGACTTTCTACAGGAAGTTCTATATTTCTACAGGAAACTTCCTGTAGAAGTTTTGGACGGCCTAGAACTAATTGTGTGGGGAGATCTAACGACCGAGGTTCGGCATGGAGGCATGCAAGCTACTATTTTCTCCATCACACACTGCTGTCGCCTCCTTCTACCACCCCAGTTGCCATGCAATGAAAAAAAAACCTGCACAGTCAAAATAGAACATTGAATTATCAGAGGGAGCGCTTCTCAAATAAATGAAAAAGATGCAGAGATACCATGCAATACTTATCAAAGCCATCCGAGGGCCCTGCGATCGTGACTGTGATGCTACCGCCTCCGCTGTCTCAGCATGCACCCAAGGAAGAGAAACTGCTACAGGACATCCTACGAGAATCCCGTAGCAGTTCATCTGGCTAGGGTGTACACCATTAAATCGCATGCAACATGCAATAATAGAGTGGGCACATGTAGCCAAGTCACAAGCTTCGTCATCAGCGACAGTCTGCAAGGAAGGACCCCCGGGCCTGTGCAAATAGCAGCAGCGAGCAAATTTAATCACCATCGTCCTGAAACCTGGAAAATCATGTCGCGGCCGCACAGGTAAGTGCCTCGCCCTTTCTTTCGTCAAATTACATAAATCATGCTATGAAATGTTTGCAAGTGTGGGAATGAATGGGTTGAGCAGTCGAATGGCCATTTAATTGGCCACGACGATCAGTCAGATGGTCTAGTCGAATTTGGAAGTGGCGATCGTGGCAAGCAAAACAGGGAATAGACACATGAGAAGTGTCCAGTCGGGGAGAAGCGGCATTTTAACAGAAATGACGGCGGCAGATCTGCGGAGAATGATGCGGCAGTCAGGGAAACTTGCAGTGGAATGAGTAGGTGATGTCGTCCAACGGTCCGGCAGGGATAGCTCACCCCCGCGCCACGAATTCCGTTGGGATTCAAATCTATCGGCTAGATCGCCACCGCACGCATTTATCATCAGCCGTTTTGAAGTCGAGTGAGCATCCAAATTTCTTTGAAGCTCGTTACTCCAAGTCTTCGGCTTGTTCGAACGTCTGGTAGCGGCACAAAAGGCGCAGAACCACTGTCGTGCTCTCCAGAACCCGTGCGCTGCTTCTACAAGAAAGCTACGCTACAGGAACCTCGCTGCCACGAGGAAAATTGGTCTCTTCACGTCAAAGGTGGTGAATTGGAAAAGGTAAGCCTGAACCTATTCCTCCCATGCAATTGGTTTTGAGGGTGGCGGAGTCGATGTTCTCAAAAACGTAAAACTACAGTCTGATCATAAAAATTGCAAGTGTTGTCTTCCGTTTGCATGAATTGTCGCCGAAGTGTATGTAAGGTTCTCTACAGGATGTGATTTGTAATTAAGCCCTGTTAAGGCTCATCTGTAGATAGTCTTCGCGAATTGTGTGCATGGCAGAAGCGTAGTTCTACGCTCTGTCCCAAAAGGCTAGTTTTTGATACACGCCCGCCACCTCCAGCTAATATAGCAGTTTTTCACCATGCCGGGTGGATTCATCAGAAAGGAACCGACAGACTCAAAGAAACTAAGGGAGAACCCTGAGGTGGCAGAACTGTTCATTCGTGCGCGATGGATGTCGTTCTGCGACAAACTTTAAGGATATGACGATGAGGTGGCAGAGGAGTTCTTGCGAGCGCTGAAGCCAAAATAAAAAACGCTGGCCACCGTCAATTTCAGGGGTTTGAGTCTCAGACTCACCCCACAGTTCATCAGCAGAGTCACCAAACTCCCAATGGGAGTACCGTGGGACAAGGATGAGATGAAATTAGGCCAGAAGGCTAAAAAGGAGTTCTTTCCACCGGAGGAGACATTCTCAGAGGATAAGAACGAGGTTCGCAGAACTAGCTTACAGCCACTTTGGAGCGAGGTCAGCCTCCAAATTATGAAATACATCACCTGCGAAGGACGGTTCAGCATTGTATATGGGTACCATTTCCGGCTACTCACAGAATTAAGACATCAGATGGACCTACCTGCAGAAAACAAACTAAGTATTCCCTACTTTCTACTGCAGTCTATGACTGAATGTGCCACCAAGTTAAAAGAAGGCACGCCAGACCAGGTAGCCCACCATGGGCTCATTAAGCTCCTCATGGAGGATGCACTCCACACATACAAAGTCCCTCTCTCGTGGGAAGCCTTCTGAAATCTGACTAAGGATGGCGATATAAAGATGTTGACCGAAGAGCTTGGTTCCTCCAACAGCGAGGAGAAGGAGCCAGTACCCACAGAGAAGAAGGGAAAAGGCCAAGAACCCATGGCCAAAGCACCGAAGAAAGAGAAAAAAGGGAAACAAGAGAAAAATGTTGCCGAAGAGAAGGATGAAAAATCCACATTGACACCCAGGGACAAAAGGTTACAACGTAGGGTGGACAGGACTGAGCAAGTCCACGTCAGCAAAGGCACCTCGACAGCAGCCTCAACCAAGTCAAAAAGCAAAGCACCCGCAGTCAAACAAGCTAAACCGTTGCCACTTGTTTCTACAGGAAAACCGAAAACGGCTTCTACATGAAGCCAGAAATCAATTGATACAGGGCCTTCTATAGGAAGCCCTGAGAAAAGAAAACCAAAGGAAAAGAGAGCCGAAATTCTTGCAAGGGAGGCAGCAGCCATGCTGGCCGCCCTTAGTACACCTCCTAAGCCAAAAGAGAAACGAAAGAGGGAGATCCCTCTGTATTTTAAAGCCCGGAGAAGTGTGAGAATCAAAACAGGGAGGCCACAGCCTCCATCCAGCAGCCCAATTACCATAGAGGATGCCTCTACTTCGCCCAGGGAGAGGTCCCCCTCAAAAATATCAGTCACTTATGAGTGGGGGAGCCCGAAGACAACCATGTGGAAAGAGAGAATGGACAGGTTGGCTTCAGAAGCCCGGCTACAGGATGCTGAGGCTGCTCTACAGGAAACCTTAGCCCGGCTTAAGGAGACAGAGAGAATGGAGGGAGAGGCACCCTCATCACCTCCGAGGGAAGATGGAGTAGAGCTGCCAAGAGAAGAAGAGAAAGAGCATATTCCGGAGCCTAGTCCTCAGCCAAGTCTGAGC
This sequence comes from Pinus tabuliformis, assembly GCA_031772625.1. Taxonomy (NCBI): domain Eukaryota; kingdom Viridiplantae; phylum Streptophyta; class Pinopsida; order Pinales; family Pinaceae; genus Pinus; species Pinus tabuliformis. The sequence continues at coordinate 194,512,590 of CM062815.1, forward strand.
TCATATTATAACTTCTTAGAATCTGGGAAAATTATCCCACAAAAATTCACTGTACCGCTTTTCTTTGCATTGGAGGAAGAAAGGGTGAGAACCCACACGTGGATGAAAATAGCCAAATCAAAAGGTGTGGCAGATATGGGCCCCTTGGAGGAACAACTCAAGGAGGCAAGAAAGGAATTGGCTATGGCTAAACACGTGGAAAACTGCCAGCGGGTGTTCCTACAGGAAGAAAACGAGAAACTTAGATTGCAGCTACAGGAGCTGAAGAAGGACAAGGGCACATCCTCAGGGGACACTACAGTAGAAAATCAAGGCAGAGAAGGACTGCAAGTTGGTCTTCAAGAGCAAACCTCGCATCTACAGGAAGGGGAACTGCAAGCACAAATCGAGATACAAGCTCTCAAATAGCAGTTGCAGCAAAAAGAGGCACAACTGGCTTGCATGGCCAGTTGGGCCATGGATGCTATACAATGCAGACAACCGGCCAAATCCTATGGCCTGTACCTACGAGACCAGTGGCTGCAATTTCATATCAACGCATTAGCGTAGAGGGGTATCTCCCAACTCCAAGACCCGCAGCAGTTCACAACATTATGTGATAGCAGCTCATCAGAGGATAAGGCCAAACTCTCGGAGTTCTATCTCCATAATTTGGCCCTTCCTAACGTGACTACATGGGATCCCAACACAATTGTAGGGGATATGCAATTGATGGCATTTGCCTCATGGTTGAACCATGAAGAGAAGAGGGCAGCAGAAGTCAAGGAGGTCATGGACCGAGAATTACATGAGCCACTACTGATCAGAGCAGAGCCAGGGGATCCCACTACATTGATAATGGCCCACCAACACTTAGCCACCAACCCTCAAACTTTATTGAAATATATGGATCAGCAGGCACAGGCCATAGCCCATTTCGAGGATATGGAGCGACTATTAGGGGACAACTGTGTTCATGCTTGCACCCGCCGATGGAACTCATTGTCCCACAGCCTTAAAATCAGAGAATACCATACTCCAACTCGAATGAGGGAAGCTCTAGCACGGGTGCCCCTTTACAAGAAATCCATACAGAACCTCCAAGCCAATTGGATTGGCCTCAAGCTAAGCCCACCTCTGCTGTTAGGATTGATGGAAGGCAGCACAGAAAAAGAAGAGAAAAAGCAGTGGGAGGAGGTGGAAAGGAAGGCTGGGTTCCATGCCAGTGAGGAGGAGACCACTTCAGAGGCCTGGGATGTGAGGGTGGCAGTGAAAGAAATGATGGACGAGGAGCTGGATTAGCTGCTCAAGGATGAGCAATCATTTTAGCTGGGGGGTGATGATGAGCCCCAAATTTGGAAACATTTTGGGCTCATTTGGCCTAACTACCCTTGCTCAACCCTTCATTTTTCATAACTTATGCGTCATTTTTTAGTATATTTATGTCATTTGTACGAATAAGGGCAGTCACTATTCCTAGGCGGCTAACACGTGCTTATTTCAAGTTTTTTGACATTTAATGGAGCAAAACCACGCAGATGAAGGCTTGGAGACAACCAAGAGGGGATTGAGATTTTTTAGGAAGGTTGTCCACAGCATTGAATGGCCTTCCTCGTGATCTTCACCCCCAACTCCGAGCTCTGACAGCCACCACCACCGAGTTAGAAGGCAGCCAAACGGATTTTGAGGAAGCAGCAGTTCACTCTTAGTTTGGTCAACCAAGCCCCACTGATTTAGGAGGCCAGCTTGGGGCTTCGAGATGTATAAATGATAGGGCTGTAGCCTTCGAAGAGGACTTTTGGAACCTTGTTGCACATTCTGGATTACGAGCTGCTAGCTCGGTTTTGCTCTTTTGTAGCCATTATTGGCATGTTATTTGACCTATGATTATTATCTTTTAATGGAAAGCAGGCAGATTTGAGCTCAATTCTGAGTTCTTAAAGGAGCCATAGCTCTCGGGGTTGGGCCCAACTTGAGAGCCTAAGGCCTCCTTCCTTTGTATTGTTATTTTCCTTTCAGCATTATGTTTTTTTCCTTTCCATGCATTCAAACACAGTTTGCTGAGTTAGATTTCTTGGTGTGATTAAGTAGGACATTGGTAGAAGATAGAGTTGCTTTAGCTGTCTAGAATAAATTGAAGAGATTGGAGTTGATAAGAGTTCTAGAAAAGGGTTGTTTGCACACTCATTTTCACCTCTTTCTAGGGGCTGGAATTGTAGACAATACTACCCACCAAAAACATTGATTTACAAATTCATGCAATCTTTGATGCAATATTTTTGTTTGTAGAAGTGTCCATGCGTTCAGATCTCTTGGAATGTTTCTTTATTTCAGTACCATGCATGATTCTCCTTAGAAATAACGTTGTTGTTCATTGATTTTATTAAACTGTTAGAATAGGTTAATAATATTTCAGTTATGTGTAGGACGTGGATGATTTGTTTCATTTACACTGTGCAGCACTACTCCCTCACTCTCTTGTCCTTCTAAGCCATGCCCAGGCCAACTACTCATCTCCCAATTAGCCCCCTTGTCTCTCAACTATTCTATTACCCTCGTTATCCTACCTTTTTCGGCCTTCCATTCCCTCTACCCTCCTTTAGACAAGCCAGCTTTGCACACCCCCTCTTCATCTCATCTCTCTGTTGCTGAGTCATTACAAACTCCCCTCCTACCTCCCTATCCATCCATGCAGCCTCTTCCACTCCCCCATCACCCAAAAATCCGATTACTGGACATCCTGTAGGAATTACTGAACTTCTTGTAGAAATTCTGAACATCCTGTAGAACCCCTGCAGACTTCCTGTAGAAGCTCATAAACACGGTTGCTTGGCATCCAAACTTTGTGAAACTCTCTGAAAGGATGTTAGGGACTCCTTAGACCCTCTCTGAGCCTTCCTGACCTCTTCCAAGCATTTCTCACCCTTGATCTACCCCTGCACAGTAAAGATCAAGTTAGAAGCACATGCATAATAATTCCAACAACTTGAACAAAAATACAAAAATATGTTTTCTTCAGATAGAGGTAGTCTAGACACATGTATTTTACCTTCATAGAAGTAATGGCATCTATTTCAGTAGTTTTCATGCTCTCCTTTGTGTCAGTAGGACTAGCTGGTAGAATTAGGGTTTGCTAGGGTTTGTGTTTCTTGTTGGCTTTCAGTTCCTTTCTGCAAGTAGGTTAATCTCCTTTGAGTTAGCTTTCGTTCATCGATTAAAAAGCTTCTTCTAAGAGCTCATAGAAGTTGGCTTGAGCCCTAGCAGACTTGTGCCAGCTGACCAAGTGACAGCTGCAGCTTGTGCATACAACACCGTCGCTTCCAAGTTTGTTACGAACTACCGGGTTGATATAATTAGAAAAGGAAGCTCCAGGAGTTGTAGAATTATTGCTACAATACTGGAGCCCACTAACGAGTGGGACAAAATATGAAATATCTGAAAGTGGAGAAGAATCACACCATGATTCTCCAAAATCTTGTAAAGGGACAAATAAGATGGAGAAATAGGGGGATATTAGGAATATGAAGCCCCTACCTTTGATGGGGAAAAGGAGGAGGATGAAGAGGTGTGGTTGCTAAACATGATTAAGTATTTCCAAGTGTATGAATATGAGAGTAATCTTAAGGAATGACTAGGTATTTATCAGATGCATGGTAGAGATACCCTCTGGTGGGGTGATGTAAAATGTGTGCAAAGGCTTGAAGAGAGAACAGTCCCTTGGGAGGAATTCCAGAAACAATTCAAATCACAGTATCTTAGTGAGTATTGCTATGATTACAGGGCTAAGGGAAATCATGAATTAAAGCTTGGAAAGCTAACTATGGACGAGTTTGTGGCTAAGTTTACAAACTTATTGCGGTATGTTGCATATCTTAAAGAATAAAAGGCCAAAGTGAAACAATTCCTAGATATTTTACCCACCCCATACAAGGAGAGAATTGAGTTTGATAATCCAAAATCTATGGATGAATTGGTGGGGAAGGCTTGACTGTGTTATCAATAGTTCAGGATTAGAAGTGAAAGTGGTAAGTTGTGAAAAAATAAAGAGAGGAGCAAGGTAAGTGGGAGTGGAAGAAGACAAAAACCTTTCTACCTCAAGAATTTTGATAAGGATCATTAGAGGAACAAGGTCTGTAAGGGAAATGCACTTTCACTTGCACAATCCTATATAGTCCAAAAACCACTGAAATGAAGAGTAATAAGAAAAACATTGTAAAGAACAGAGAACCGATGACATTTTGGGGTTGTGATGAGCCACATTTGGTAAGGGATTGTCCACATAATCCTAGGTCTGTCCAGAACATTCAGGCCATCCAAGTGGCAACCACCGTGAATGACATTGACCATAATATGCCTAGAATCAGTGCATCTTTAGAAGACAAGCACGTGAAGAATCAATATACTATGGTTGGGACCGATGGTATTATATTAAACCAAATTTTGTCTTTTTTAATTTATCCGAGGGCTAGTTTAAGTTACATTAGCCCCCAAATTATGGAGAAATGTAATGTAAAATCTGAAAAATTTAAGAATGCATGCCTGTTCCAGCTAGCAGTAGGAACCAAAAGAAAAGTAACCAACCAAATAAAACAGTGTAACATTAATCTAAATGGTTATCTTACATCAACAGATTTAAACATTCTTGCTTTAGGATCATACGATCTGTTGATAGGCATGGAGTCACTAGTAAAGCAGGCAACAATTATAAATTGCCTAGAGAAAATGGTTGCTTGTGTTGATCAAAATGGACACACCAGGCTAATTAGAGGGAAGCCAAAACCAGTATCTATTTCAAAAATCTCAACTTTACACTTGAAAATAAGTACAAGAAAAGGATGCCCATTGTACATGGTACAGGTGGAGAATAGTAATTTGTTAACTGAAAAAGAAAATTTAAATAAGATACCAATCATCAAGGAATTTCGCGATGTATTCCTAAAGAAATTTCAGGGTTACCTCCACATAGAGGCATACCATTTACCATTGATATAGTAGCAAGTATCCTTCCAGTGTCTAGTGCCCTGTATCGAATGAGTACACTGAAATTGCTAGAATTGAAAATGAAATTACACGAACTCTTGAGTAAGGGCTATATGAAGCCCAATGTTTCACCATGGGGGGCACTTGTACTTTTTGTAAAGAAAAAGGATGGCACATTCAGGATGTGAATTCACTACCATTAGTTGAATAAGATGACAATAAAAAGGAAAAATAAATGAATACATCATTGAAATAACTACACATGCAAATGAAGACGATAGATCAATTTTCCTCTGGAACTCCCTCGATGGAATCCACTTCAGCGAGATTTTCTGTGGTTCGGGTCATAGAAGTGCCATCATGGAACCAAAGACAGGACGAAGATGGAGAGAGAGAAATGTCGGAAGAGAGCATGCAGCTTCTTTATCTGGCCAATGGAGGGGACATTGCAGCCATAGAGGCTTTGCTTGACTCAGGAATAGATGTCAACTTGGCGGATTTTTATTGCTAGATTGCCCATCATGTGGCCACTTGTGAGGGTCGTAAGGAGGTGGTCACTCTACTTCTCAGCAGATGGGGCAGCACGCAACGGAGGAGAGACCACTGTTCTAGGGTTTTAAGAGTAGTAGGGTTTGAAGCCGCAATGGCGATGGCACGCCTTCTACGAGAGATTCCTCTCATCCAACCATTGAACTCTGATTCACAAGCCCGTTGGAAAGCCCCATCAAGTCAACCCTAAATTTGTCTTCTGAATAGCAAGAAACCCTTACTTCAAAGGGATCCGAAAAATGTCTCTTCAACGGAACTCTCAAATACAATGGTCGGATTCGAACTTGGGGTGCGGAAATAACCGAGACCGATAGAGACGCTATGAAACAAACCTTGGAAATGTTCGAGGCCCTTCTAGCTAAATTACCTGATGCCAAAAGAGGGGCTGTACATAGGTCCATGGGGTTGAAGATGGAACAACTTAAAGCAGAGTTATTGCAAATAAACAATCATTAGGAACAGGGCACCAGAACCCTATTAGGGCATAGAGCCCACATTGTGGGGAAGCGCAACTACTACTGCTTGGACAAGCTACCCCCAAATGGCAACAAAACCTGGATCCTTGGTAAGTACCCTCTGTTTCCAAGTTTTTATCAAAACCCCTGACAGAAAAACACATTTGGTTTGGGTACATGGAACCGATTGTGTGAAGAATTTGAAGAATCTTATCTCCCAACAAGTGGGATATCCCACCAGTTTACAAAATTTGATACATGGGGGCAGAGCACTCCAGGGCTCCAAGCATCTTATGGACTACAAAATCACACCTATGTCAACCATAATTCTCAATCTGAGACTAAGAGGTGGCGTGGCGAATAATAGTAAAAATCCTTATAGGGGCGAAGGAATAGGTAGTTGCTCAGCAAAAAACGCAGAAACACATCAGGGGAAAAAATGGAGGACTATCCTTCAAAAACATTCTCGTAGGGAAAAATACATCCACAACAACACCAAAACAAGAAGGAATGGAACGAAGGCCATATATTGTGGAGAAGCTGAATTATACCCCAGAATTAAACATAGATATACCAGAAACAAATGAGCATTGTACTATATTTGAAAATCAAGCAATAATTTGTATATTCAACTATTTTTGGCCCAAGCATGTTGAGCTATTTCATTGGATTTTCACAAACTGGACTACACAATGTGAAATACATCTCTGTTCCAAGGGGTTATTCATAGTGAAATTCCCTTTAGCAGAGGCTAGAGATATTATAATTCGGGAAGGACCTTGGGTCTCGGGCTCCACAGGTCTCCTCATCACACCATGGTTTCTAGAATTTGATGCAAACACAATGGTTGTTTCAAGGATGCCAGTTTGGTTATGCCTGAACAACCTCCCAATACATCTTTGGAATGAACTAGTCCTTGTAGGAATCGTTAATACCATCGGGCGTTATATCAAAACGGATACCTAAAGACTGGAGGAAAGAATCTACACATTTGCTTGAATTTGTGTTTAAGTAGATCTCAGCAAAGGTTTTCCAGATTGAATCCAACTGAAGCATAAACAAAGGTGCTGGACACAGGTCTTAGATTATGAAAATACAACATTCAGATGCAGAACTTGCTGACAAATAGAACATCTACAAAACACATGTCTAGAAGCCAAAAAAGACATTTGTAAGAAGAAGAAATCAAGGAAACAAGCCAAGGGATGGCAATTTCCTCCACCACTCTCTGATGAGGAGGACAAAGAGGATGTTGAACATGTTATACCCAATAAGAAAAATTAGATGAATAAAGAACCAGAAGCAGAGGATTTAAATCCACAAGATCTGATGGACTCACAACCAGTAAAGATACCAGAAACAATGGATACCAGTGGATCCAAACGACATCACATATCAGACACCTCAGATTCTGATAAGGAAAACCCCCAACCTGTGGCTGAAACTTCACTAGAACTTGTATCTACATCACCGACTCAAGGGGAGTGGTAAAAGGTTGAGAAGAAAAAAGGGCAAAAAGCATGACTTTCCCCACCTGTACATTATTTTTTTGTTTTCATGAACTTTGATCAGTAGTCAAAAACTGCTGATGGAATGCACCACAACATCTGCAACATGTAATTTTGTTTTGATTAATCAAATTACGATTTTTCTTTTGGAAAAAAAAAGATGACAATGAAAAGAAAATATCCATTTCCTCAAATCAATGATATGTTTGATCAAGTAAGGGAGACAACGATTTTCTCAAAATTTTATTTAAGAACATGCCACCATTAGCTACACATTAAACATGAATATATAAAGAAAACAACCTTTAGAACCAAGTATGGCCATTATGAGTTTGTGGTGCTACCTTTTGGCCTCATGAATGCACCAACAACTTTCATGTGTTTGATGAACAATATACTACACCACTACCTTCATAACATTCTACAAGTGTTCACAGATGATATTCTAGTGTATTCGAAGAATAAAGAGGAGCATCAAGAACATTTGAGGTTAGCGTTGAACACATTAAGAGAACACCAACTGTATGACAAAATCAACAAATGTTAGTTTTATAAAGATAGAATTCAATACTTGGGGCATGCTATTTCCAAGGAAGGATTTTTAGTGGATCTTGAAAAGACTGAAGCTATCTTGAATTTTCCCATACCCAGGGATGTATCCACAGTCTGCTTATTCATGAGAATTGCGAGATACTATTGGAGGTTCATAGAATTTTTCTCAAGACTAGTCTATCCCATCACTTCTTTGCAGAAAAAGGGGGTGAAATTTGAATGGGAAGCCAAATGCCAAAAAATCTTTGATAAGCTAAAAATATTATTAACCACAACTCCTATATTAAAAATCACAGATATTAGTAAAGAGTTCATTGTATGTATTGAAACCTATTTGGAAGGATTTAGGGGGTATTGATGTAGGATAATGCTATAATAGCTTCTAGGTCCAGGAAGAAGAAAGTACACTAGGAGAAGTGTGCAGTGTATGAATTAGAATTAGCAGTAGTGACACATGTGCTTCAAATGTGCAGGCACTATTTACCTGTGAAGAAACTTTTATTGGTAGCTGGTGGGCATCCATTGATTTTAGGAAGATAATGGCTTGTGATCACAGATGCTTACATTAGGCGTCGGTGAGGAAATATGGTAATATCAAATGGAGAAGTTACAAAGAATCTTATCCTTTATCCCCATGTAGAACCAAGTTCACCAAATAAACCAGGATTTACCTTAATACAAAAAACTCTACCTACGAAAGGGTGTGAACTTGAAAATGAAGAAATTAGAACAATTCTTACCATTGGTGAGGCCTTCTATTTTAAGGATGAAATAGAGGCTGATGCCATTATTACCTTTATCATCAACCCCAACTCTGTTTCTGATTCAACCCGCTAGCTATTAAAATTTGTTATGAGTTGTAATGTCTAGGAAGCCATTGAATGAGAGAATGAAGTTGATAACGTTCCTGTAATTTTACCCCGTAACAATGTTCCTGTAGAAATAAAACAAGGGAGGACACTAAACATTAATCTTGATCTTTCATCTTCCCAGTATGAGCAGTTACTGATAGTCCTTCGGTAATAAAAAGAAACCTTCTCTTGGGAATATACAGATATGAAAGGAATCCCTGTTGACTTATGTAGTCATCACATATACATTAAAGAACAATTTAGACCTGTTAGGAAACCATAGAGAAGAATGGATTCTGCTTTAAAGAACATTGTCAAAGACAAACTACAAAAACTATTGGATGTGGTATTTATGTACCCAATCTCGAATAGTCAATGGGTATCCTCACTAGTCATTGGTCTGAAGAAGAATGGAAAGTGGCAGATTTGTGTTGATTACAGGGAATTAAATAAAGAAAATAAAAAATATCATTTTCCCTTACACTTTATTGACTAGGTCTTTGATACATTAGCTAGAAAGAAGTTATTCTCCTTTTTGGACGAATTTAGTGGGTACAACGAGATCCAAATAGCTCCTGAGGATCAAGATAAAACTACCTTCACATGCCTATGGGGAACCTTTACATATTGAGTCCTCCCATTCAATATTTGTAATGCACGTGATACCTTTCAACGAGAAATATTAGGAATTCTTTTTGATCTAGTCAATGATAGTGTTGAAATCTACATGGTTGACTTCACCCCATATGGGGATTATTTCAAACAAGGTCTAGAAAACTTAGAGAAACTACTTAAAATAAGTAAGAAAACACATGTTTCTCTCAGTACAGTGAAATTCCATACGATGATGAAAGAAGTAATAGTGTTGGGACACCTTCTTTCAGCTGTAGGAATTCAGGTTGATCATGCCAAGGTAGAGGTAATATTAAATTTTCTCACACCTAAGACACCAACACTGATGCGTAGTTTCATCGGTTATGTTGGCTATTATAGACATTTTATAGAAAGTTTTTCTAAGATAGCATTCCCACTTTTTCAATTGTTACCTAAGGATGCAGAGTTTGTGTGGACAAATGAATGTGAAACAACCTTTGTGGAAATCAAAGAACTAGTTTGCAAAGCTCTGATATTACATGGTCCCAATAGGAAGGGACGGTTTCATATCTCTATAGATGATTCTCATACAATGGTAGGGGAAGTCTTGGGACAACAGGAGGACAAGAAACCATACATGATCTATTATGTTAGAAAGAATATGACACATGTTGAATTGAACTATACGGTAATTGAAAAAGAGTTTTTGGTTGTTATCTATGTTATTAATAAGTTTTGGAATTACATTACAGGGTATCCCACTTTCGTGCACACTGATCGTACAACCATCAGGTATCTAATGAATAAAATGATAACTCTTGGTATTATTACAACATGGTTATTATTAATTCAAGAATTTGATATTACCATTGTAGATAAGCCAGGGAAAGATAATGTAGTTGCAAATTTCTTTCCTAGGTTGGATACTAGTGATGAAGGTACACCTATAGAGGATAGTTTTCCAGATGAACATCTTTTTTCAATTTCTACTCACACTTTGTGGTATGAAGATATTGCTAACTATATTGATACAAGAAAAGTACCTCAACACTTGCCATACAAAGAGCGATGAAAGGTTATTCATCATAGTTCCCGCTATTTGTGGATAGAGAGATACCTATTTTATACAGGACTTGATCAACAAATTTGGTGCTGCATAGGTGAAGATGACATATATGATGTCCTAAAAGTTTCTCACTATGGTCCCTGTGGAGGGTATTTTGCAGATAAGTGGTCATGTCATAAGGTGTTATAGATGGGGTACTAGTGGCCCTCTATTTTTTGTGATGCAAGGAAATATGTTTGAGGGTGCGATAGCTGGCAGCGGATGGGACAACCTGGTCAGTCAAATGAGATGTCATCATAGCCTCAACTAGCTCTTGAGCCTTTTGAGAAATGGGCTATCGATTTCGTTGGGCCATTCAATCCACCTTCACATCAAAAATCCCACACTCTAGTCTTCACGGGTTATGTGACAAAGTCGATAGAGGCCAAGGCACTTGTGAAAGCAACATAACATGTTGTCTGAGACTTCTTATTTGAAGAAATTTTTTCTTTGCACAGAGCTCCGAGAGAGATAGTTTGAGATGGAGGGGCAAAATTGACATCACATATGGTAGTAGGATTTAGGAAGAAAAATGGAATCAAGAACAGGGTAACATCTCCATATCATTCTTAGGCTAATGGTCAAGTTGACAGTACAAATAAAGTGATGGAGAATATCCTTACGAAGACTGTAGAAAACCATCACCAAAATTGGTCTGAAAATCTTCTCGAGGAACTTTGGGCATATAAAACAACATGGCAGAATACAACATGATTTTCACCATACGAGATTGTCTATGGGAAATCCCCTTCGTTTCTGGTGGAATTCAAAATTAGGACACTTAGCAAAACCCTTGAAGTAGCTTTGGATCTTTTAGGAGCCCATAAACACCGGTTGGGAAAATTAAATGAGTTGGATTAAATTTGTTTGATAGCTTTCCAGAACATCACTGTGATTCAGTAGTAGCGAATTAAATGGCATGATAAATTCATCAAGAAAGAGGTGTTTCGACCAGGAGATTAGGCGTTTCTCTATGAATCTCGGTTCAAATATGTTGAAGGAAAACTTTGCTCTAGATCATATGAAATTGACATTGTGTTTGATATTGGGACTGTTAGACTTGTAAGAACCGATGAGGCACATAATCCCCTGATTGTAAATGGACATCACCTAAGATTGTATCACCATCTAGTTTATAAAAACTCCTTTATTAAACACCTCTATGATAATTCTTGTTTTGAAAGTGTTAGTGAAGAGAACTCTTCCTCTGCACCTCTTGTTTAATTAAAAATAAAAATAAAAAAATACATACATACACACATACATATATATATAATAAAATTTTGTTACTACTCTATCATTATTTTTCTTGTAGGTACTTCACTAGTGTTGCTAATCCACTAGTGTTGTTACTCCCTCGGTGTTGTTACTTTGCGGATGTTGACTTCATCTAAGTACTTCACCGGTACTATTACTCCTTCGATGTTGTTACTCCTCTAGTGTTGTTACTCTACGGATGTTGATTTCGTCTAAGTACATCAATGGTGTTGTTACCCCTTTGGTGTTGTTACTCCTCTAGTGTTTTTACTCTGTGGATGATGATTTCTTCTAAGTACTTCACCGGTGTTGTTACTCCTCCAGTGTTGTTACTCCTCTGGTGTTGTTACTTCGTTCATAGTAGTTTTGTTTAAGTACTTCACTGGTGTTGTTACTCCTCCAGTGTTGTTACTCCTCCAATGTTGTTACTTCGTTCCTAGCAATTTGGTCTAAGTAATCATCTAGTGTTGTTACTCCTCTAGTGATGTTACTCCTCTCGTGTTGTTACTCCTTCAGTGTTGTTACTCCGTTCATAACAATTTGGTTTAATTACTCATTTGGTTCTATTACTCCTCACGTGTTGTTACTCCTCTAGTGATGTTACTCAATCAAGGTAAGTTGGTAGGTACATCCCCAATTGATTTCATGGATTTGATTGATATCTGGTCTATGACATGACTAGACATGACCATGGATGGTCATCCCTTAGTTGTGGGGAGTATCATATTTAATGGTAAAGATGTCGTATTTAATAGAAATGATGATTCGTCATTATCGTTGTTAAACCTCATGCCAACTCATACATTCCACGATCATTATTCTAATCCCCACCATACCTTGCACATTTATCCATACGCATTGGAACTTGAACTACATATGATTGCATTGAATTACAGTCCTTCCCAATGCTTTGTAATAATTGTCATTATTACCACAATCCACCATCTATTTTCCCCATAACATTTTCCCGGATTTCCCTATCACCGCATCCTTTTCCACCGCAATCCCTGTCATCGCAACTTTACTGGCAAACACTCTCCTCAACGATTTTGTTGCTACTCCGAGTGATGCTACAGAGAAACTGGCAGAATGGGTGGGCAAACTGCTTGGCATGAATCAGAAGACACAATGCAAGTCTGGTGCCATCAAGATGTATGATAGGTTTTTCAATATGCAAGATGGCACACCTATTTTGAGTAGTTGCAGGGATTCAATGAAGCTGTTATAGTCAAATTTCCATTGAATTTGGATGGGAATTATTCCAGAGTCTATGGGTTGGATATTCCCATCACTAAAGAAATTATCTTGACTACAGCAGATTGTCGTAAGGAGGGCATAAATGGTTCGCCTAGAAATTTCTGTTAACAGAATTTACGGAATTATTCTTGGAGGTAGGAGAAACCTTGGTTCAAAAGGGAAGGGGATATCATTCGAAATACCTACTGCATCCATGGTCTGAGGTTACATACATTGTACGATACATTACTTATGAAGGTCGTCTCTCTACCTTGCTCAAATACCATTTTAAACTTCTTGCATGCCTTCTATTCCATCATGTGCATTCTCTGGATATGCCATATTTCTTATGGAATTGCATTCAATTAATATCATGGTCTGCACTTTGGTCATGCAAACCATTGGCTGTCCTCACAAACCACATGCTTGTTAGGATGATGCTGGTGCATGCCCTGTCACAAACTTCCTTGGCTTGGCCACAATTCACTGAATTCGCAGAAGAGGAACTTGTGTCCATGATGCCAACAAGAGTGGAAGAAGAATTAGTGGTAGATGAAGAAGTTGTAGACAATGTTGTTACATAAGAACTAGCATCAGCTACTAAAAATTTGGAAAAATTGCGATGGAATAGGCTACAGCAAAATCGCCAGTAGAGGAAGGGATCACAGATGATGTTGTTACACAAGAACTAGCATCGACTACTGACCTGGAAGCTAGAGCAATGGAAGTAGAAGGAAGCATAGGTGACGATGTTACACAAGAAACAGTGTCGACTCCTAAATTGCTGGAAGAATTCTTAGCGGTGGAAGAAACTATAGGTGACGTTGTTAGACAAGAACCAGCATCACCTTCCAAGGTCTTGGAGGAATTGGTGGAAGAAACAGGAGTCGTAGTCGACATTGTTACACAAGAACCAACGTCGACTACTGAGCAAGCTAATGAAATAAAAGAACAGGTGGCACAAGAAGAAAAGGAGAAGGAGAGTCCAAAACAACGAGTATATAAAGGGGAAGGATAAATAATTGAAGGAATTGAAGAAGCATGTGCTGAAAGGATGGAAATTGAGGAGGATATCCCTTGTTCTCCACTTTCGGCTTCCCTCCCAAGATGGGCAAGAAAATTTCTCTCCCCTAGATGCTCGGTGAAAGAAAATATCTCTCCATCGATACTAAGATTTGTAGGGACAACTACGGACACCATCATCAACACTGTCACATAAGAACCAGAGTTGACTAGTGGGCAAATTGGTCAAATTGAAGAACTGATGCTTGATAATGTTACAGAAGAACTAGTTTCGAGCGAAGGGAAAGTTGAAGAAATTGTGGCTGATGCTATTTCCACAAAGCTATTGGAAGAAAATGTTGTTGTTGGTACCAACCCGCAATGGCCATAACCTATTTTTGAGCAAATGGAAGAAGACGACCAGGAAATAGAGTAGCCATAGGAAAAGGGTGTTGAAAATGCTACTCTGTAAGGGCCTATAGTGGCTCTGGAGTCATTCAAGGAAGATATGGAGGTTCCAAGTCCTACAGAAGAAGATGTTGCGGAAATCCCTAGAGTTGTGGAGTAGACGAAAGAAATAAGGGTGAAACAAGATCTGGTTTACAAGTTCAGTGACGTTAATATCCAAAATCCAACACCAGCAGTGAGACTAATGGAGGAGGTCATTATCAAACAGGAATTCATTGAAGAGTGCACAAAGAGAAGGCCCCCCATCTAGGAAAGGTACCGGTCGCAATTTAAGGAGAATATGCAATTAAAAATGGAAATTATTAAGCTAAGGAAGCAAGTGTTATGCTTACGAAGATGAGTGAGGAAGGATAAGAGGAATGTCGATTTGGCTGCCATAAATCTTAGAGGTGAAACCACTTCAGCAACAGTGGAGACTGAAAACAGGCCTACAACTTCAACAACTGCAAATACCAAGTCATATTTGCATCTATTTGAGTCACCAGAACCCTTGCTCACCATAGAAATTCAGACATGGCAGGAGACTGCATCTCTCCTTCAATGAGGGTCTATCACTTTGGAAGCCCACCGAGAAGGAGTGAGAAGAATTTAGGAACAAGCTACGAAAGTGGTAACCAATTATATGCTGCATATAGAGAAAGAAAAGAAAAAATAGGAGAAGAAATAGAAAGAGATTGAGGAATTAGAAGAGTAAATGATGCAGGAGCATTCAGGCCTATTCAGCAATGTGATAGCATGATCACATGTTGTTATTAGGAAGAGGTTGGAAGACAAAGATTTTAGTTAATTTTATTTATTTAAAAGTATGTGAGTATTTGTTTATTGTCAAAATGATTAAAAAGGGGAATAGTGGCTGATTGATTCTCCCTATGTGGAGATCAGGCCAAATTGTTAGATTTAATTATTTTGAATAGGAAATGAGGAAACTGAAAGCTTGATTTAGCGTTGGTTTAGAAAAGAATGGGTTTGGAGAGACTTTTGAGGAAAGGTTGAGAGATTTCTAGTTCTGAACCAAAAATTGTTCATGAATCCACTTTTGTATAAAGTCTGAACTCTTTGTATAATTCGGGGGTTGGTTAGCTAGAGTAGAAGAGAGACTGGAATATTAGCGAGGGAAGCAAAAAGGAGAAAATGAGGATTTCAATGTAACAGAGGTTTATTATTGCGTAGTCAAGCCAGAGGCGAGACTCTGAATATAGTGTTATATGGAATAAATGTTTCAATACATGTGTTAATAGGCCATTTGTATGGAATCCTTTACTTTTCTTTATGTGTATGCCTGCAGAAGAACCTAAGCCTTGAGCGTTTTATGCTCAGTCAACTATTCAAAGTATTCCTGGAGAAATTATATAAGAACCCATAATTGTAGACATAGTATGGCTGAGAGTCATTTTAACGCAGAATTCATTGAAGATAAGCGAAATCCAAACTAAAGGAAATAGTCGTGAGAAGACCCAACAACTGTTAAATCTAAAGGATCAACAATTGAGATTGATCACATTAGCAGAAGTCTTCATGGATAGATCGAGTCTTAACCCTTTACAAATGTCGATTGCGATAGAGTGACATAATGTAGACCGTTGGATCAGAGTTAATCAAATGACGGAGGACTGATCGCTTATCACAGGGTAGGAGGGCCGATGGATAGGATATCGGGACACCAATATAGCAATCACTGAAAAATTGGAGATCGACGATCGGGCCAGGTAGAGTTCGAGCCTATCGGAGGAGTGACGACTTAAATCGGACTCGATATATTTATATATGCCAGTATATAAACCTTGAGATCTGGCCCTATGATAATTACGGAAACCAAAGTGATAATGCGATAGTGACTTTGCAATTGAACGAGGACCTTCGGATCAGAGTCGGATCGACGGCCGCGATCTAATCGCTGATCGCTAATCACAGATGCCAAGTGGAAAAGACTATGGACACGCGATATGCGATCAAGCGATATCATTGATCGAAGATCAGAGAGTGCAAAGGTCAGAGGAATAACTCAAAGGAGGGCGGACCCACCGATTTATAGAAACAATCGTATAAACTTTGAGGTCCGTCATATGGGTTTAGAGCAGGATTTTGTATAATTCCCGTGTATTCATATATTGTGATAAAGTATTGTGCTACGATATGAGCGATGTCCCGATTGCGAGAAGGGTTACCTTGGGATTTGTGTAAAGGTGTACCAAGGGGAAAACTATGTGTTTGTGTAAAAGTCCTTTGTAAGCGGTCATTAAAGGGAAATAGTACTAAAGGAATGTTTTGTGCATAATATATATGTAACCAATGGAGGAGGAAGGTTATATGTATATATTTCGTTGAAGGGTTAATAAAGGTTTAAGGGGTGATTGAGTTTCGAAAGGAAGAAGAAGGATGGTTTAGTGAAAAATTGGGCTATTGTAATGAATGTTATTTCAAAGAGTTAAGGAAGGGGCCTTAACCAATGATGGTTGAAATTTTGAGTCAATTGTGAGTTAAAAATTCCTGGGCAAATAGAGTTTATGAATTGTACATGCATACTGTGGGATTTAATGATTCCTACATCATTTGTGGTATCAGAGCAAAGACTAATGCTCTGTGGAGATTGATTGAGGAACTTAATTTTATTTTCCAGCATATATAATTGGCATTGTAATGGATCTGACACAGTGGGAGCGCAAGGATTCATACACAGAAGAATTCTGACATGTTGCAGGCAATGAAGACTTCAGTTGGTTATTCAAGAGAGACTGTGAAAAATGGATTTGAGGAAGCTAGGATCAGAAAGGACCTGGTAAGTTTTAAAGCTTTAATGGTATGTGTAGGTGAATGCAGGCAATGAAATTGCAGCAATATAGATGTATTCAGCAAGAATAGGAATTTGGTTGAAAGAAGGATTGAAGTATAGAAAGTGAGAGGTAAAGTAGCATGTTTATTGTCCAGCGAGAGCAAGATGAAAGAGATAGATCAACATGCATGAGTTGTATTTTGATGATTGGTTCATTTGAATTCTTTTATAAAGGGAATAGAGTGGTAACAACAACACATAATAGCAGACTGTGTAAAGAAAGAGAAGAGTTGTGTTAGTGGCAGTGTACCGAAATATTCTAGCTGAAAGTTGGACAGGGAGAACAGTTAAAATGTTCTCAATAGAAGGTGAGTTGAGGATACAAGCCTAAAGAGAGTAGAAGAGAATTCTCAAGGGGTTCTAGAGATAGAGAACTAGTGCTTACCAAAAGACCAAGTCCAGAGAAGGGATTGGTGAGGTAAGTGACAACAGGAAGGACTTGTTGTCACAGAGGCTTAGTGTAGCTCATAGTGAGTGAGAAGCTCATAGAGATAATGAGGAAATGACTACTGATGGTCATAGTAGCGGTTTAGAGAGAAGCCATAATAGAGGAACAGAGGATGCCAAGGAACAAGGAAAAGGAGAGAAGATGAGTCAAGAGTTATTTGACAGAGAAATTGTAGAACTGAAGATAATTATGGATGCCATAATAGTGCTGCTAGAAAAAGGTGAAGGGAACCAAAGATATGGTTGGACTATGAAACGAAAGAAGATAAAATGGAAGCTATTGCAGAAACAGGTAAAGAGGAGAAAGTATATCAAATTAAGAGGAGAACTCAGAGTAGCTGAGTTAGAGATGAAAGATAGCTATTTTAGACACAAGCAAGAGGTTTTCCTTGTTGAGGAAGGAACCATTGATGATTTCTAAACTATTGGACAAGTTCGAATCAACAGAGAGATGTGATGATTGAAACATCGAAGAAAAAGGAGCATAGAATTTTTGAAACTAATGATTTGTGTATGTATGTAGGTGATGAACAACCTTTAGAGGATATGTTTATGCAGGTTGGTGAACAAATGAAACTGTTAGAAGAAATGGATGCAATAGAGAAATTATTGATTGGCCATGTGTTCAAGGAAACTAGAGATGGACAAATGTTGAAGACTACTAAAGAGGATGAAGATGATGCATCGAGCAAGACTTGGCAGAAAGATGGCAAACAGTCTGAAGACAAAAGGAAGCTACAGATTGCAAAAGGAGAAGTAGAAAGGAGGTATGAAGACAACCTTACGGAAGGAGAAACCAAGAGTGTAGATGTGGTACAAACACTTGAGGTAATGGAATTATATCTTCAATTTTTATTCAAAAATTATGAACCTATATTGATAGTTAATGGACAAGAAATAACCTTGAAAGGACATAATGGATCATTAATGGAAAGGATTCTTACTAAAGAGTGTATTGTGAAAGATGACAGAACCAAGGTTTATAAAGAAAATTCAACCCAAGGAGGTACAGTTAATCCATTCAAGGTTATGAAGAAGAAATGAAAAGGGGATAAACAAGAACACAAAGAGAGGTCAATAGACACTGATGCACAACTAGAGGTTGATGACAATTATATTTGTACAAATTGCCAAAAGAGTAAAGTGAGCAACCCAAGGGGACAATGGAAGGTGATATTCATGGTGATGATAGTAATTTTCACTACTATGAAAAGGACTCAACAGTGGAATGGGAAACCTATGGTATGTGATGATTTTGTTTCTTGTATGAAACAAATAGAACTTTAGGTTCTAAACTCAAAGATTGACAGATTTTTATTGAAATAAAGAGGGAATGGAAAAGACAACTCAGTAGCTTACAAATTTGTAAGGAAGGAACATGAAGAATGAAAAGGAGTGTGAAAGGAAGGAAGGCCAAGGAGAAGAGCAGACAATAAAATTCAGAGCTTAGACAACCTTCAGAACAAAGTGCAGACAAAGAAGATTTTTTCAAGACAAGACAATGTGACAAGCTTGACATGTCATATATAGATTAAGAGGATGACACATCAGAAAACTTGTGGAGCAGAATTAATGAGAACAGAGATAGAAAATGTAATATATTTTTTGACTTTGAATTATTAAGTATTGAATGTGGTTTTCAGGATAAAGGACAAACTACTCTTGGAGATATATTGGCACTAATAAATATGAAGGAAGATGTAAATTCTGGAGCTGTAGAAGGTTAGTTTTCTTTATGGAAACAAAAAGATGAGAGTAAGTAACCATTTGACTTAGAAATTTGGAATAGAGGAAGGAGAGTTGGCATAGCTCTTAAACGAGTTATTTCCGAAGAGGAAGAAGATTTTAGGAGATGTAGGAGTACAATCCACAGACAAACTTTTCTCTTAATACAAACAAGACTTAAATGTCAAGAGTTTATCTTAAGAATGAAATTGGAAAATTGGGTGAACAGTTCAACTAAGTTTGATAGGAGAATGAAGGAAAGTGAACAAAGTTCAATAATTAACATATTTGCAACCGGAGGACAATATATATTTGAAAGGCTATATGTTCTTGCCTTAAACAATGCCCAATCTTCTTTTGATATTGGAAAGACTCTACTTAAGTTATTTGATAGATGGATGGTGAAAGCTACAAAGATAATGAGTATAAGGAATTGTCAAAGTAAGCAAATGAAGGGAAGATGGAAGGATATACAGAAAAACATAAAGAAATTGGTCTATAAATAGAAGGATATGCTGGGGATCATGTCAGGAATCAAAAGGAACAGTCAAGTATAGGACAAGAGAAAATACATGAAGATGGATATAAATTCTATGGGTATAATGACAGGACAACAATGGATAGAGAAGTAGAGATTTATGTTGTTTGAGGAGGTTTTTATACATGGTATAAGAACTAAAACATTATGCAAAGGAGATGCTTATGAATGCAGAGCAAAAACATGTCCACAACACAAAGCTTGGCAACCAAGAGAAACAAAGGAGGTAGAAAATACGCTTACAGCTGAAAAGGATCAAGTAACCAGTTGGGTAACGAATTTTGATGAAGTTTACAAAAGAGGAAGCATAAAGACTCATGAATAGGAGTCCATGGAAAATTTCAACTTTGGGAGTCTGATGCAGGAGCATTCAGCCCTAGTTAGCAATGTGATAGCATTTTGTCTTTGAGGCTTCTACGAGTTTCTTGATTCTGTAGCATATCTTTCGGATACATCGCATTAGGTTTGTTTATAATCGACGTTTCGAACCAGCAATGGTCGTTCATCATTAGGATGTGAAAACTTGTTGAAAGTTTGATCTCATTTTTTTAAATATATAGAGATGTGTGAGATGTTTTGAATCTCTGCATCTCTTCAAGAATGTGAGGTCAGTCTTCTTTTTCATTAAGAGCAATCTGTGTCATTCAAATCTGCAAACTTCTTTCATTATCTCCCTTCCGTATTGGGTGAGTATTTTGTCTTTGAGGCTTCTGTGAGTTTCTTGATTCTGTAGCATATCTTCCGGATACATCACATTAGGTTTGTTTATAATTGACATTTCGAACCAACAACGGTGGTTCATCATCAGGATGTGAAAACTTGTTGAAAGGCTGATCTCATTTTTTTTTAATATAGAGATGTGTGAGATGTTTAGCCGATAGTTATTTGAATCTTTGCATCTCTTCAAGAATGTGAGGTCAGTCTTCTTTTTCGTTAAGAGAAATCTATGTCGCTCAAATTTGTGAACTTCTTTCATTATCTCCCTTCCGTATTGGGTTTGTATTTGAGGCTTCTGTGAGTCTCTTGATTCTGTAGCATATCTTCCGGATACATCGCATTAGGTTTGTTTATAATCAACATTTCGAACCAGCAACGGTGGTTCATCATCAAGATGCGAAAACTTTTTGACAGACTGATTTCATTTTCTTTTAATATAGAGATGTGTGAGATGTTTAGCCGACAGCTATTTGAATCTCTACATCTCTTCAAGAATGTGAGGCCAGTCTTCTTTTTTGTTAAGAGCAATCTGTTCTTTCATTATCTCCCTTTCGTATTGGGTTTGTCTTTGAGGCTTCTGTGAGTTTCTTGATTCTGTATCATATCTTCCGGATACATCGCATTAGGTTTGTTTATAGTCGACGTTTCGAACCAGCAACGGTGGTTCATCATTAGGATGTGAAAACTTGTTGAAAGACTGATCTCATTTCTTTTTTTAATATAGAGATGTGTGAGATGTTTAGCTTGAATGTCTACATCTCTTCAAGAATGTGAGTTCAGTCTTCTTTTTCATTAAGAGCAATCTGTTCTTTCATTATCTCCCTTCCCTATTGGGTTTGTCTTTGAGGCTTCTGCGAGTTTCTTGATTCTGTAGCATATATTCCAGATACATCGCATTAGGTTTGTTTATAATCGAAGTTTCGAACCAGCAATGGCGGTTCATCATCAAGATGTGAAAACTTGTTGAAAGATTGATCTCATTTTTTTTTTAATATAGAGATGTGTGAGATGTTTAGCTCGAATCTCTACATATCTTCAAGAATGTGAGGTAAGTCTTATTTTTTGTTAAGAGCAATCTGTTCTTTCATTATCTCCCTTTCGTATTGGGTTTGTCTTTGAGGCTTCTGCGAGTTTCTTGATTTTGTAGCATATCTCCCGGATACATTGCATTAGGTTAGTTTATAATCAATGTTTCAAACCAACAACGGTGGTTCATCATCAAGATGTGAAAACTTGTTGAAAGATTGATTTCATTTTGTTTTAATATAGAGATGTGTGAGATGTTTAGCTTTTATCTTTGCATCTCTTCAAGAATGTGAGGTCAGTCTTCTTCTTCGTTAAGAGCAATCTGTTCTTTCATTATCTCCCTTCTGTATTGGGTTTGTCTTTGAGGCTTCTGTTAGTTTCTTGATTCTGTAGCATATCTTCGAGATACATCGCATTAGGTTTGTTTATAATCAACGTTTCAAACCAACAACGGTGGTTCATCGTCAGGATGTGAAAACTTGTTGAAAGATTGATCTCATTTTTTTTTAATATAGTGATGTGTGAGATGTTTAGCTTTAATCTCTGCATCTCTTTAAGAATGTGAGGTCAGTCTTCTTTTTCGTTAAGATCAATCTTCTATTTCGTTATCTCGCTTTTGTATTGGGTTTGTCTTTGAGGCTTCTGTGAGTTTCTTGATTCTGTAGCATATCTTCCGGATACATCGCATTACATTTGTTTAGCTAAACAAACCTAATGCGATGTATCCAAAAGATATGCTATAGAATCAAGAAACTCACAGAAGCGTCAAAGACAAACCTAATATGGAAGGGCGATGATGAAATAATAGATTGCTCTTAACGAAAAATAAGACTGACCTCACATTCTTGAAGAGATGCAGAGATTCAAGCTAAACATCTCACACATCTCTATATTATAAAAAAAAAATGAGATCAGTCTTTCAACAAGTTTTCACATCCTGATGATGAACCAATGTTGCTGGTTCAAAGCGTCGATTATAAACAAAACTAATGGGATGTATCCGAAAGATATGCTACAGAATCAAGAAACTCGTAGAAGCCTCAAACACAAACCCGATACGGAAGGGAGAAGATGAAAGAACAAATTGCTCTTAACAAAAAAGAAGACTGACCTCACATTCTTGAAGAGATGCAGAGATTCAAGCTAAACATCTCACACATCTCTATATTAAAAAAAAATGAGATCATTATTTCAACAAGCTTTCACATCCTGATGATGAACCATCGTTGTTGGTTCGAAACATCGATTATAAACAAACCTAATGTGATGTATCCGGAAGATATGCTACAAAATCAAGAAACTCACAAAAGCCTCAAGGACAAACCCAATACGGGAGGGAGAAAATGAAAGAACAGATTGCTCTTAACGAAAAAGAATACTGACCTCACATTCTTGAAGAGATATAGAGATTCAAGCTAAACATCTCACACATCTCTATATTAAAAAAAAATGAGATCAGACTTTCAACAAGTTTTCACATCCTGATGATGAACCACCGTTGCTGGTTCGAAACTTCGATTATAAACAAACCTAATGCGATGTATCCAAAAGATATGCTACAGAATCAAGAAACTCACAAAAGCCTCAAAGACAAACCCAATACGGAAGGGAGATAATGAAAGAACGGATTGCTCTTAACGAAAAGAAGACTGACCTCACATTCTTGAAGAGACGCAGAGATTCAAGCTAAACATCTCACACATCTCTATATTAAAAAAAAATGAGATAAGTCTTTTAGCAAGTTTTCACATCCTGATGATGAACCACAGTTGCTGGTTCGAAACGTTGATTATAAACAAACCTAATGCGATGTATCCAAAAGATATGATACAGAATCAAGAAACTCGCAGAAGCCTCAAAGACAAACCCAATACGGAAGGGAGATAATGAAAGAAGTTCGCAAATTTGAAAGACATAGATTGCTCTTAACGAAGAAGAAGACTGACCTCACATTCTTGAAGAGATGGAGAGATTCAAATAACTTTCTGCTAAACATCTCACACATCTCTATATTAAAAAAAAATGAGATCAGTCTTTCAACAAGTTTTCACATCCTGATGATGAACCACCGTTGCTGGTTCGAAACGTCGATTATAAACAAACCTAATGCGATGTATCTGAAACATATGCTACATAATCAAGAAACCCATAGAAGCCTCAAAGACAAACCCAATACGGAAGGGAGATAATGAAAGAAGTTCGCAGATTTGAATGACACAGATTGCTCTTAACGAAAAAGAAGACTGACCTCACATTCTTGAAGAGATGCAGAGATTCAATAAACTGTCGGCTAAACATATCACACATCTCTATATTAAAAAAAAATGAGATCAGTCTTTCAACAAGTTTTCACATCCTAATGATGAACCACCTTTGCTGGTTCAAAACGTTGATTATAAACAAACCTAATGTGATGTATCCGGAATATATGCTACAAAATCAAGAAAATCGCAGAAGCCGCAAAGACAAATTACTCACCTAATATGGAAGGGAGATAATGAAAGAAGTTCACAGATTTGAACGACACAGATTTCTCTTAATGAAAAAGAAGATTGACCTCACATTCTCAAATAGATGTAGAGATTCAAATAACTATCGTCTAAACATCTCACACATCTCTATATATTTAAAAAGAAATGAGATTAGTTTTTCGACAAGTTTTCACATCCTGATGATGAACCACCGTTGCTAGTTCGAAACGTCGATTATAAACAATCCTAATGCGATGTATCTAGAAGATATGCTACAAAATGTGATAGCATGATCACATGTTGTGACTAGCAAGAGGTCGGAAGACAAAGAGTTTAGTTAATTTTATTTATTTAAATGTATTTGAGTATTTATTTATTGTCAAAATGATTAAAAAGGGGAATAGTGGCTTATTGATTCTCCATGTGTGGAGATTAGGCCAAATTGTTAGATTTAATTGGTTTGAATAGGAAATGAGGAAACTGAAAGCTTGATTTAGCGTTGGTTTAGAAAAGAATGGGTTTGGAGAGACTTTTTAGGAAAGGTTGAGAGATTTCTGGTTCTGAACAACAAAAGGTTGATGAATCCACTTTTGTATAAAGTGTGAACTCTTTGTATAATTCAGGGGTTAATTAGCTAGAGTAGGAGAGAGGCTGGAAGATTAGCAAGGGAAGCAAAAAGGAGAAAAGGAGAATTTCACTGTAAAAGAGGTTTATTATTGCATAGTCAAGTGAGAGGCGAGACTTTGAGTATAGTGTTATATGGAATAAATGTTTCAGTACATGTGTTAATAGGCCATTTTTATGGAATCCTTTTCTTTTCTTTGTGTGTGTGCCTGTAGAAGAACCTAAGCCTTCTTCTTTGTTTTATGCATGAATTTATGAATGACAGTGGTTGAAATAGCGTGATCATCCTTAATTCCTTAGCAGTGCTTGAGCGTTTTATGCTTAGTCAATTATTCAAAGTCTTCTTAGAGAAATTATATAAGAACCCATAATTGTAGACAGATCTGAGAGTTGTTTTAATGCAGAATTCATTGAAGATAAGTGAAATCTAGACTAAAGGAAACAGTCACGAGAAGACCCAGAAACCATTAGATCTAAAGGATCAACAGTTGAGATTGATCACATCGACAGAAGTCTTCATGGATAGATCGGGTCTTAACCCTTTGCAAATGCCGATTGCAATAGAGCGACGCAATGTAGATTGTTTGAGCAGAGTTAATCGAATGACGGAGGATTGATCGCTTATCGCAAGATAGGAGGGCCGATGGATATGATATCGAGAAGCTGATATAGCGATCGCCGATAAATCGGAGATCGGCAATCGGGCCAAGCAGAGTTTGGGCCTATCGGAGGAGTGGCGACTTAAAGCGGACTTGATATATTTATATATGCGGGTTTATAAACCTTGAGATTTGGCTCTATGGTAATTGCAAAGACCGAAGTGATAATGTGATAGTGACTTTGCGATTGAATGAGGACCGTTAGATCGGATTCAGATCGATGGCTGCAATCTAATCGCATATCGCTAATCACAGATGCCAAGCGGAAAAGACTATGGACATGCGATATGTGACCAAGTGATATTGCTGATTGGAGATCAGAGAGTGCAGAGGTTAGAGGAATAGCACAAAGGAGAGAGGACCCACCAATTTATAGAAACAAGCATATAAACTTTGAGGTCTATCAAATGGGTTCAGAGCGGGATTTTGTATAATTCCCGTGTATTCATTTATTGTGATAAAGTATTGTGCTGTGATATGAGTGATGTCTCGATTGCGAGAAGGGTTGCCTCGAGATCTGTGTAAAGGCATACCGAGGGGAAAACTTTGTGTTTGTGTATAAGTCCTTTGTAAGTGGTCATTAAAGGGAAATAGCACTAAAGGAAGGTTTTATGCGTAATATATATGTAACCAATGTAGGACGAAGCTAATATGTATATATTCTGTTGAAGGGTTAGTAAAGTTTTATGGGGTGACTGAGTTTCGAAAGGAAGAAGAAGGATGGTTTAGTGTAGAACTGGGCTACTGTAATGAATGTTATTTCGAAGAGTTAAGGAAGGAGCCTTAACCAATGATGGTTGAAATTTTGACTCAATGGTGAGTTAAAAATTCCTGGGCAAATAGAGTTTATGCATTGTACATGCATACTGTGGGATTTAATGATTCCTGCATCAGTATGTGCAGCTACTGAAGGCTCACAAAGATGAAATGTTTTCTCTAGCGCAGCAGGTGATGGCATGCCAAGCTCATGCTCATAGTTATGCTCAGTTCCTCCATGAACAATACATGTTCTTATGTTTGGAGAGAATCCGTCAGGAGATAAGCCATGAAATCCAAGATCTGATACAGTTTTTGCAGATCCTAAAGGGTCATAATATACTGAACCGACACTTAATGTGCGAGCTCTAAATGCACGATTACTTTCTAGGGAATGATTAATCGTTCAATCTAGTGCCATATGTGGGGGATATTAAGGTGAGAGCCTTCACTTCCTTCACGATTAACCAAGTTAAATGGAAGATAGCCTTTGACATGTTCGAAGAGAACCAAGCGAACAGGCCACTTGTAGTTCGAATGGAGCATTGTTAGGTTACGAATATTTTTAACAAACATCATACCTTCTTGGGAATAGAAGGACGGAAGGGTCAGATGTTAGTAACACAGAAGTGGTGCACTGACATGTGTACAAAGAAGATTTTTACCTATGAGGAGGAGGCCTGGGACGATTGCCAGAAATGATGGATGTTGTCGTCATTAGCAGTAAGGATACACGAACCTTTTGGGGCCCCTAATTTTGTTTGGGCATTAGAAAGAATACCATGATATATTTCATGTATTCAAGATTGTGGGACCTGATGGATTGTTTTGATATTTTGGTTTCCCATTATTTGGCTACCACCTTAGCAGTACACACCAGCTTATGTGGTACAGAAGGATTGGTGGAAGCAAGTCCTTCACACAGATGGATATAAGGTTCCTGGAACATAAATGGCCCTAAAATATGACCTTGCACAGCTCCATGCTGACCACAGTAGATCTAATCCAGCTATGTGCAGAAGACAAGTTGCATGAGGACATTGAGAAAGGCTAGTTGGTGAGAGATGTTGGTTGCTAAATTTTCCTACTTTTTACCCGCCTCTTTATCCCTTTCTTATACTCATTTCATTTCCTTGTTGGTCGATTTGTATTCTAAATAGAAAAGGTATAGTTATTTTCATGTCTCTGTGAATTATTAATCGATGAAGTGTAGTTGTAGGTGATTATTGCATAAAGTGACTTGCTAACTTAAGTTTCCTTGCAGATTCGAAGGAATGACGATTCACCGTATGATGACGATCGAGCTGGAAGAGATATCTTTGGGTATCAGCTGCAATGGTGGTTCAACTTATCAACCGACACAACTTCTATCTTTATATTATGTTATATCTGTAGAATCACTATGTATTTGTAGGCAGGCAGTTGTCGTAATATTAGGCATTGACAGTTGTTAAATGAAATGTATAATTAGTGTTACAGGGATTGGGAATCCACCACTAAGAGATACACGAGAATTATGAGTTGTAACAATAGACCTTTGTAATGTTATTTTGATTAATGCAATTTCTGATCTTCTGAGCATTTTATAGTTCTTGATCTTCCTGTAGCCCTAACCAGGGAGTTGGGCCCACTCTCCTGACCAGGCGCTGTTGGATGATTTTTGTTCATAGGTCTATTTCTGTTATGTTATTTCCTTGTTGTTTAATGATTTTTCAATGTATTGTTGTGATTCTTAACTTGTTGTTACTCTGATTGTTGTTACAATTATTACTTGTTGTTACACATTGTTATGTTTATAATTGAATGTTCAATGTTGGGTAGGGAAACTGTGGCCTACATATACCTTATATGATCACCTTGAAATAACGAGTCGAGCCCCATGTTGACAATTAATGTGGAATTTGGTGAATTGTATTATTCATATCTTAACAACAACAACAAGATTGGAATCTATCATAATGTTTATTACCTTTGCTAGTCATAAAATTATAAACGTATATTAAATGGATGTGAATTCTTCCTTTCTTAATGGAGATATGGAAGAAGAGGTTTATATTGAACAACCAGAAGGATTCATGCTCACTAAAGATAAAGAGTTTGTGTGAAAACTAAAAAAGGCCTTATATGGACTCAAACATGCCCTGAGAGCTTGGTATGAAGGACTAGATTGATAGCTTTAGAAACAAGTTTTTAAGAAAGGCAATGTAGACAACAATTTATACCTAAAGTCTGAAGGTGATCATCTACCAATTGTAGTAGTATATGTGGATGAAATTATCTTTGGCAATGACATGGAACAATTGGGATGTCCATGATCAGAGGGTTGTCGTTCTTCTTGGGAATGCAAATTTCTCAGTCACAAAATGGGGTGTTTTTATCTTAAACCAAGTACTGACGAGAAACTATGAAGAAGTTTTGGCTTGAATATTACAAGCCAGTTAGCACACCTACGGTTACAGGCTGCAAATAAATTAGACTGAGTACAAATCAATGATAAGAAGCTTGTTTGATCTCATAGCTTCGAGACTAGACATCATACAAGCATTGGGTCTTGTGGCTAGATTTCAATATTCTCCTCATGAAAATCATGTCATCGTTGTCAAACATATTTTCAAATATCTTCAAGGAACAACTAATTATGGACTGTGTGCTAAAAGTAGAGAATTTAAGTTGAAGGGGTATATGGATGCTATATTGGTAGACAATATTGATGATAGGAAGATCGCCTTAGGTGAAATATTCTTTTTGGGAGTCTGCTCAGTGTCCTGGTTTAGCAAGAAACAAGCCTCCATTTCTTTATCAGCTATTGGAGTAGAGTATATTTTAGTTGCGACTTGTTTCTCATAATAGTCCCATCAGTATCTCTAAGAATCCTGGCATGCATTCAAAGACCAATCACATCCCTATCAATTTCTATTTCTTAATAGAATAGGTTGTAGCCAATGTTGTTCAACTTGAATATCTTGCCACTAAAGACTAAATTGTAGATATATTTACTAACCCACTGGCCAAAGAACCCTTTGAATATCTTAGGCAATAGATAGGAGTTGTGACTCCTCCACCCAAATGACTTGATTTTGGTGTGTGTTGGCAGCAACTGAACACATGGGATCAATGGAAGAGTAGGTTGTAGTGGTTTAGGGGGAGTATTTAAGGGCATCCTTTGCTATTAATGGAAAAAGGTGAGAATATTATTAGAGAAAATGAG
This sequence comes from Pinus tabuliformis, assembly GCA_031772625.1. NCBI lineage: Eukaryota > Viridiplantae > Streptophyta > Pinopsida > Pinales > Pinaceae > Pinus > Pinus tabuliformis. The sequence goes on from CM062815.1 coordinate 194,542,127, forward strand.
AAGAGAAACAGTAAAGAAGACCATGCCTAGTTTGAGGGGGAGCTTATCTTGTTTCCATCAATGCCAAAGGGGAAGATTGTTGGCTAATTGACACTGTCTGATTATGCCATTTGGTAGGTTGGCATTGATGTCAATCGGACTAGAATTTAGGTAGAGATATTTGCAGGCATATTTAAGGTAACAGATTGAATCAAAGCCTACATCAGAACTTCTCCACTAGAAAGTGCTCTAAAATAGCTTTCCAACAGTATGTGGAAATCTGGAAATGACCATCGAGATCAAATGTTATTGATAGATGAAGTAAAGGAGATCGGAGCCCTTTGAAGTAGGTCAAATATTGGGAGCCAAATTTTGGAAGGATGAGTATCGAAAGTAGGGAGCCATTGGGACCTCGACAGTCTATTTAAAAGAAATTTGAAAGGAGCAACCGAATATAAGAGTTGATTTTCATAGGTTTAGAACCTTGGTACCATTGAAATTATAGAACTCGAAAAAACGGAACAAGCTATATATCCGAGGTGAGAGTCCCTTATAATTATTTTAAGAATAATTCTAGATTTCATATCAAATTTCGGAGCACATTGGGACCCGATATAGAAACATTAGAATAGAGGGCATATCAGAATATTAGAATGTTTAGGCCATTGGAACCTCAGAACCTCACAAGTCCTTATAAATTGAAATTATGAGAAAGTGTCGAGGTTTGCGAAGGAGAATAAATATAAAGGAAATTGTTGAAAAAAAAGGATCGATGGACATTTCTCTCTCGTCTATTTGGACACATGGCAACGGGTGATTGGCTCGAAGGAGCTCGCGTGGCAGATGACATTAGCATAACCTAGCTATACGGTGGACACATGGTGGTTTGATTTAGAATTTTTGGTAGCCTAACGGGGCTAAATCTAGATGACATCTGTCACCACTAAGGAGGTGCCTCGTGGAGTGATGATGACAACATGATGTCATCTCAGGGGTTAACATATCAGAGGTTGGATTTCTTGTAACTCTTGTCTAAATATTTTATAATAAAAGTTTTCATCTAATAAAGGAGCTTGAATGTGGACCGACGATTGGTTATGGAGACTGAAATGACCAAGAACAGAGAGCGGGGTGAGCACTTAAGTTCTATGTGATGCCACGTTGGAAGTATTTCAGAGGTCACAATTCTAGAACTCCTCCATAGTTGAAATGTGAGAAAAGATACAAAATGAGGCACATCTAATGTATTGGTGCCTGGACGAGAAGAGAAAAGAACCAAGGAAATAAGAGAAAATACAGAGGGAGAAAGACCCCTAGCATGAGCTTGAAAGCCTTAACACCTAAGTGTTACGACGTGAGTCACGAAACCTGGCCCAATGGAGGAAATGCGATAAAGGGCTAAGTAGAAGTAGTTAAACGCTAATCAGTATTTTTTTATTTCATAAGGGATTTTCAATAAACGTTACAATATGCAAGGGGTCCGATATAGAACTACAATGGTATACTTTTCCATCGGTTAGAAATCTGAATCCCATGGTGGAAGAACAAGAAGAGCTAATAATGTAGGGGCTAAATTCATCAAAATGGTGTGATTTCGTAATGCTACTTTTATTTAAGTTACGATGTGTTATAGCTTCAATATTGTAGTACATAAAGTTAAAGAATGAATGGGTCAACATCCAGAGAGTAAGTGAAAGCCAGAGGAGTTGGTTAACCGATTTAATGACATCTATATAGATCACTAGGTCAAGGCAACATGGAAAATGATTCTTAGAGTATAATTGTTAGGGTTATTCGATGTTGGAAGAAAGCCATCTTTGATCTCCCATGCACGCATTATAAACTTAAATAAGGAAAAGAGAATCCATGTTGTGGTACAGTAAAACTCTAAGAGCCATTAATAAGCATGGGGAATCTCTTTGGAGTGCGATGGTGTACTGAGATTAAATTCTCAGCATGGAGAATCACACAGAGGGTTGGTGAAGTACTTAGGATCCCATCCTCATGATTAATACAGTCACAAAATTCCAAAATTAGACGTAGCAATAGTATGGAGGAGGCATACAGAGGTACACTCGAGTAGTGTGGAAACAAGCAGCAGAGGGAGCATTGTGCATAATGCAATAGAAGATCAAAACAAGTGATTTCCATTAAGAAAATGGGGGAAGAGAGTATTGTTACATGTGTTGAAGAGTGTAGAGCAAAGTGTGTGAGAACTAAGAAACTGGCCCAAGTGTCGAACTAGAGCATAGTGTTTCAGAGAGCTTGTGGAATAGAAGGTAGATTACAAAGGATAGGGTGTTGTTTTGTAAGGCGGAGAGAGCCTGTGGAACATTAGAGGACCGAGAGAAAAAGTTGATTATGCAATAAACGAGATTGTTATTTTTCTATATTTGTATTTTACTCTGTTTTTAGTTTGAAAATTGTATGAAAGGTAGAACAATGGCTAGAGCAGGTGGTGGTCTGCATTCATAAGAGCTTGGTGCCTCTTGGAAAGTATATTCCTTCTATCCTAAGGGGGTTGGTTCCTCCTGTGAGTGGTTTCTCACAAACAAAATGATGTAATTAATAGGTACTTAATTTACATCATCACAACAAACAAATTGGTGGTTCTGTCCCTTTGCGTTTCCACGTAAAAATATCAGTGTCAATATGTGTATGTTTCTCATGTGATGGATTTTATGTGCATATGAATGTCTCATCTTGCTCTTCATTTATATTATGTATGAATGCTCTCATAAGTAACAGACACTAAAAGAAAGAACAAAAGACATATTCATAATTTTTTTAAGAACCTTACTATTACTGATTCACCCCCTCTCATTAATTCCTTATTTCAACAATTTCCTCTCGAAAGGATTTTCCAAAACATATTTTAGTGTTCAATGTGTCTTTATATTTTATTATTTTTATTTATTACATGAAGAAATAAAAAAATAATAATATCACATTGCGAATATAAAAGGAATTAACCTTTCAAATTATATCTTTTAGTTTTATAGATCACCCTCCATTCATCAAAATGTTTTTTTTCGAGACCGAAAATGTGAAGGCTATCAATGCTTCGTTGGGATGTAGAAGTTAGTTTCTTTTCCTTTTAATTCCATTAAGGCCAAGTGCCTTTTGCAAGATGGGTTATGGAATTTATTGGGCCAATCTCACCACTTTCCAGCACGAGTTATTATATGTATTTTGACTACTATTCATTATTTTGACTAATTTGAAAAAGTACTTACCCTTAGGAATGCTATGAAACAATAAGTGGCATATTCATTCAGATTTTCATCCTACGTCACTTTAGAAACCCTGAAAAGATATTGATTTATAGTGGGTTAGATTTCCGGTTTTATGTCATGCTTCACCTTAGTGTCAGATATCGTATCCAAATTTTTTGATCTTCCGCCTATTACCCATGGAGTAATTGATTAGACGGATCAATAAATAAAAATATGATTCACGTCCTTAAGAGAATATCGAGAGAAAATAATTGTGATTGGCACACAAAATTAGATTTTTCTTTATGGGTTGATTAGTTAACACCTAAGATAGCTACAAGTTAAATCCCCTACATTATGGTGTATATAACCACTACTGATCTACCTCTTCAATTAAAATCTCTATCCTTGAGGTTAGTGATTACGGAGGATGAAAATGATTTCTAGAAATTAAAACACTATTTGGATACTCTAATTGAACTACACGATGTTAGAAAAGAGGCATTTCAACAACTTCAAAAGAAGCACCACATTTTTAAATGTTCCTTTGATAAAAGTGCTATGATGGTAAATTACAATGTTCCTTTGACAAAGTGCATGAGGCTTCATCCAAATACCACAAAGTTGATTTTCGTTTTCTTTATTTTAGCGAGAAAGTCATATGATTTTATGAAACCATTTCCTCGTAGCACCATAAATAGAATTGAGATGGACTATTATAAGTTAATATAAATGCGGTAAATTCAAAGTAAAATAGTATAATATTCCACGGTGAAGCTAAAATTGGATGGCATGATAACTAACATGGAAAATTGATTGTGACACTATTCTTTTCCCAAAGACTTATGATGTGATATGTACCAAGAATCATCCTTTTCATATATCGTGTAGAATCACTTGAGATTTTCCAGATACTTAAACATCTGTGCAAAAATTCTTCATATTTCTTTACTCCCTTGCTAATTTTTCTCCTTGATTGTTTCTATCTCGTATTTATCATTGGCTGCAAAACATCTCTGATTTCTTGTTTAGGTGTCAAGAAGTTAATACATGTATGAGACTTTGTATCACGCCAAGGTTCCCCTTAAGCCTCACCTCTCATATTTAAGTGGTTATCGGGGTGAGTAACTTACATCATTTAGGCCACATTAATTAACACAAATAAGTTATCTATGTTTTTTAAATATTATTACAAATATTTATATATACTTCTATTGCACAACTTTCATTCTTTTGTTTATGCCTAATATTAAAAATAATCCTAATAGTAATGGTCCTCATATCATTGTTAGTTTACCTCATTGTCATATTTAAGTGATTATCTAGGTGGGTAACTTACATCATTTAGCCCACATTAATTGACATAAATACGCCATCTATCTTTTTTAAATATTATTACAAATATTTATATATAATTTTGTTGCATATTTTTCATTCTTTTGTTTATGCCTAATGTGAAAAATGGTCCTCATACCACTTTTAGTTTACGCCCTTCTTGCTTCCCCCCACACACAAACATATATATTGGAAGAAGTTGAAAAACATATATATGAAAGTTAATGCATACTATTTTAAACAAATTGTTTTCTCTTTTACCAACTATGTGCAGCCTAGGATGATTCCAACCCTTAAGTTGAATATAAGAATTATTTTCCTACTAATGGGATATTACCACCGGAAGTCTATGAGACTTGGCTTGGCCAAGCCTATATATTGCTTAGATAATTTATTTCTCCTAAATGTGTCTTCCACTCTCACTCACTCCCTATGATGTTTGAAGTTGAAACTTTATGGAGACAAAAACCTATAGAAACTAAATAATCTACTCCTCATGGGTATTTGTATTGTATTAGTATAAATGAATTACATAATTTATATAATGATGGATAATAAACTTAAGGATATGTGTATTATTAGGAATATAACTAGAGTTTAAGGAGAAACTTATCAAGAGATTGAAAAATGAATCTTGTGTTAGAGAAAGTACATTTGTAACTTGATTTCATTAATAGTTTGACTTTAAGTTGGTATGTTTCATATAATATTAATATGGTGGTAAGTTATTCATTGAAACTACTCTAATTACAAAAATTCTTGATGTTGTGAAAAATGATCTTTTTTTAATATTGTTTTTCATTTTTATTCTCTTGATAATTTAATAAGAGAAAAAAACTTAGATATAGTGTATGTACCATTTTATAAACTATATTATTTATAAAAAGATTTTATGTTTCAAGTTGAACAAAATGTCATAAATCTTATTTTCTTTTTATATTGGACACATAAAAAATAATTAGATATTTCATTTTTATTATAATTTTGAATTAATAAAACGAAAATACTTTATTTCATATGCCTTATATGGCATTTTTAATATTATATTAAATATAAATGATATTTAATTTTAGGTCTAACAAAGTGTCATTATATATTAAAAAACCATAATTCTGGTCTTCTACTTTTTTTATTAAACATAAATAATAATTATACATGGTAGACTAGTGTTATAAATGGAATTGGTTATAATACTTGTATGTATATTTTGAATTCAATGGATGTAGTTGGCAATTTTTTTTTGGTCTTCATTCGCATCTAATTTACATAAATTTGAAATAACATAAAATTAATTATATTATTTTATATATAAATATGTAATTGATTTTCAATTATTTTTAATAAGGGGTAGGAGGAATAATTTTCACCCTTTTTATTGAAATTCAATTTTTACACATAATATGTTGTTTAATTGAAATTCACTTTTTACTAATAACATGTTCTTTAATTTAAAGCAATATAAATGTAATTTTATTATTTTTTATGTAAATATATAATTGATTATAAATTAGGTTTAGTTAAATTTAATCAACATATTTGAAATGAATGCTTTTCAATCTTCCTATTAAAATTAAATTTTAACAAATAATATGTTCTTCAATTTAAAATAATATAAATGTAATAATATTATTTAATAAAATATTGTATTATTTTAACAAATTATATGTTATTTAATTTAAAATAACATAAATTTAATAACATTTTTTAATATTTCAAGTAATTAACATATGATTAATTTTTTCCTTTTGTAACAATAAATAAATCTTTTAATGTTTCAATCCTTAAACTTAAAGATGTTATTATAATATTGAAATTCTAAAAATATTAATTTCAATTATCAAATTGCCTTTTTAACATACTTTCTAAATAAATAAATTCTATTTAATAATATTTAAAATAAATAAATTCTATATAATTAATAAATAAACCCAGTTTAATTTAATTGATGAATATTTTGAAATAGTTTTTACTATATAGAAAAAAATAATATTTTAAAAAAAAACTAGTTAACTATTAAATATTGTAATTTACTATTCTATATTATCTATGATTCTTTTAGAATAAGGAATTTAAATTAGTGTATTTTAATTTTGTATTTGAAATAAATAGCCTCAATCTATTTAATAAATATTTTGGAATGTTTATTTATTAAATAAAAAATAAATTTAAATTATGACTTGAAATCTATAACTATTTTAGAATGAGGTATTTAATTTTTAATTTAATAATTATAATAAATACAAAATATCCAATTTTAAATGAATATTAATAAAATATTTAAGTATATTTTATAATTTAGTTTTTGATGTTGATTTTTAATTTAATAGTTATAGTAGATGAAAGAGATTTAATATTTATTCAATATTGATAAAATATTTACTTCAATATCTTTAATCTTTATTTAATATGAACAAATTTTTTATTTGAATATGTTTTTTTTAATTTTATAATTCAGTCTCTAAAAATAATTTTCAATTTAATAATTATGGTAAATTAAGGAAATTTAATCTTTGTTAAATATTCAAAAAATATTTACTTCACTATGTTTATTTGTTTTATAATTCAGCCTCCAATATTTGAATAGATTTATCAATAACTAAAGGTGGATAGTAGGATTTTAAACCTTTTCAAATACTATAAAATATACTTAATAATATTTAACAAATCAAAGATTGAGATTTCTCTTAATATTAAATTTCTCTTGATTATGTTCGACCATTTTCGACCATGGTCCACCATGTTTAATAAAATAAATCATGGTGAACCATTGTCAATCATGGTCAAACATGGTCCAATGTCGCATTGTAGCAAAGATTGTCTCAATTGGAAAATCAACCATGGTCAATCATGGTCCAACATCACACTGTGACAAAATTTGTCTCAATATGATAATCAAGCATGGCCAAGAATAGTCAACCATGGTCCAACATCACATTGTGAGAAGGATTGTCTCAATATAAAATTCAACCATGGTGAACCATCTTTATTTTAGGGTGTAATATTTATCTTATGGTTTATGTACCTTGGGTTTATAAGATTGATCCCTTAGGATTAATATTATTCCGTTGGGTTTATAATCCTTTGGGGTTTTAGTATTGATCCTTTTAGTTTATTATTTCTTTGGGTTTATAATATCAATCCCTTGGGTTTATTAATCTAAGGGTTCAACCATGGTGGAGCATGATCCAACGTAGCATTGTGACAAAGATTGTACCAATATGAAAATCAATCATGTTCAACCATTTTTATTTAAAGTTTTATAATATTTATCTTAGGGTTTATATGGCTTTGGTTTATACTATTCCCGTGGGTTTAATATTATTCCTTGAGGTTTATAATACCTTGGGATTTTAGTTTTAATCCCTTTGGTTTATTATTTTCTTGGGTTTATAATATCAATCATGGTCAAACATGCTCAATCATGGTGCAACATCGCATTTTACCAAATATTTTCTTGACATGGAAATCAATCATGGTCAATCATGATCAACCATGCACCAACGTCACATTGTGACAAGGATTGTATCAATATGAAAATCAACCATGGTCAACCATGCTTATTTCAGGGTTTATAATATTTACCTTATGGATTGTAGATGTTGGGTTTATAATATTAACCCGTAGGGTTCAATATTATTGCCTTGGGTTTATAATACCTTAGGGTTTTAGCATTAATCCCTTGGGCTTATACTATCAATCATGGTCAACCATGGTCAACCATGATCACCCATGTTTTATACAATCAATCATCAAAAACCATGGTCGAACGTCGCATTTTGGCAAAGATTGTGTCAATATGAAAATCAACCATCATTATTTTGACAAAGATGGTTTTAGTATTAATTCCTTGGGTTTATTGTTACCTTGGTTTTATAATATCAATCCCTTGGGTTTATTATTCCCTTGGCTTTATAATATCAATCATTGTCAGCCATGATCAATCATAACCAACCATGGTCAGTTATTGTCAATAATGGTCAAATGTCACATTATGAGAAAAATTGTTACAATATGAAAATCAACCATTGTCCAACGTTGCATTGTGACAAAGAGTGTCTCGATATGAAAATCAATCATGGTCAAGCATAGTCAACCATGGTAAATGTTGGTACCATCCCATTACCTCCTTTTTCCTCCTAAAACATATCATTTGTCTACCTCTTTCCATCATACATCTCTTAGATCCCTTGAAAATTGATTAGTTAATAGTACTATAGTTATTAAAATGCATTGAAATTGATTTAGGAGTTTTATGTTAAAGAATTAGGAATTTTTGGTAAAATGACTACAGGAAGTTCCAACATCCTGTAATTGGTTTATTGTTTGACATGTGGCACGACAGCTAGGCTAGAGCGAAGGGTAGGGATGAAAAGTAGAATGTCCAAGCATGGACGAATACCTATCCTACAGCAGAACCGACCCTCCTACATGCGCGGTCAACAATGGTCAAAGTATAGCATGTTGGCGACAAAGGCAGCAACAGCATAACATTCTAAATTGATTTAGTTTTGTTCCTTTTTGAAATCAGTTTAGGATAGAAACATTTTAAAAATCACGACATGATAAAAGCAGCAACAACCACGTCATGAATGTACATTCATTTTCGAAATGTAAGGGTTGTAAAAACATATGTAAATGCAGTTCTGTGTAGTCAGTAGTTGGTTATCATTGTATCATTTGAAAACAGAGTTTGAACTTAATATCAAGAACACAGTTGCAGTCACGATCTTTTCCTTGTTGCGTTGATTTTATAATCGGTTGATCACAGTGCAGTATACCTCTGGAATGCGGACGGGCCCTGCATTAAATTGGTATACTGTCATTTCCTTTTTATTCGCAACTTAGGGTATTAAATGATATGCATAGCAATTAAGATTGGTTTTCGATTTCAATAGAATGCGTATGGATGATGTTTATGATAATGCTTGAACAATTCATCACTGAGATTGTGAATCGTATCCTGTAAGGGATTCGATCCTTTGTTGTCTTTTAAAGCAATGTCATGAACTCTGTTATCATTTCAAAGTATGCTTATGATTTCCGTATGTCTTTATCTTGCATGAATATTAGTGAATGCTGAGTATTTGCTGAACAGGGGTTTTATGCATAGTGTCTCTGTAAGGAGATTGAAATCTTGGTTTGAAGTGATACACAGTGTTTTAATTTGGTAAATGAATTGAATGACGATGTTGTAATTAGGTAGATTAACTGAGTGACCTAAGTGTTTGGGTGATAGGTAACATACCTCAATCTTCCATAAAGAAGTCCTGTGACCTACCATCATAACCACTTAGCTAATAATCCTTTATGTCTATATACTGTAGACGCATGCCTCTAAGTCTATGCATCATGGTCGATAATAAATATAGCCTAGTCTAGCACCCTATATAGGACACTACATTTTGGCGCCGTTGCCAGGGAGGCGTACTTAAAGGATTTAAAAAGAAAAAAAAATTCAATAAACAAAAATGAGCAAAAACACAGTTAGAAATCATGTTCATTTATGTCTAGATTTAGAGACAATCAAGGTAGATTCATAAAAACCCCCCACCATCCAAAAACTAACCCATCATCATCAAGAGCAGACTCTTTAGGGAATACAACAGCAGCTGAGGAAGTCACCATCCAAGCATTAGAGGAAAAACAAAGTCAGGACAAAGACTTACTCTCATCGGAAGGCAAACTTTATTAACACATAAAATGCAGAAGAAGCACTTTCCTAGATCTTCCACACAAGGAGAAAGTAGCACAGTGACTGAACAATCTTTCTTTAATCTCCACTTTCAAACAAGTGACACTGACACAGAGAGACCTATTAGAATGGTTGAGGAAGGAGCTGGATCAGTACCAAATCACGGACAGAGAGATGAAGAAGAGTCAACTTTTAAGTTTCCTATACATGAACCACAAGAAGATGATGAGATCAAAATGAAAAACATACCTCCATCCGTGCTACCAAACTTTTATGGTATGGCTTCGGAAGATCCAGACTCATTCTTGTTCGATTTTGAAATTGTATGTCGAACATATGGCTATACAGATGATGCCCATAGGCTTAGACTCTTCCCAGTGACATTAAAGGCATCAGCCTTAAGATGGTTCATGAGGCTTGGTGAGCATGCTATAGTTGATTGGGATGGCATGAGAAGAATATTTCTAAGGAAATATCAACCTTACTATAGATCTAAAGATTCTAAAGATGATATCTTTAGAATGAGCCAACAAGAGGATGAAACCTTAGAGGAATACTTAGAACGGTTTGTCTACAACTTACAAAAATCCAAACACCGAACTATGCCTCTTGATCTGATCCGCACAATATTCTTGAAAGGTATCCGAGAGGAATACATGGATGATCTTAACTTGATGGGAAAAGGTGACATTTCTGCCTTACCCTTTGAAGAAATCGTTGAGTTATGCGAAAAGTATTCAAGGAGCAAAGCTAAAATGGGAAAAAGAACCTTGTCATCCAAAGTCACAAAATCTGCCTCCGCAAGTGTCACAAGGGCTGAAATAGGGAATCTGTTAGAAGAGTTTAAAACAGATCTGTTAAGCACCCTAGGGAACCAAATTGACACTCTAAAAGCTAAGAAGAAACAAGAAGATGAAGATCAGATAATGGCTATCTTCTGCCCGAAATGTCAGAAGAAACATGCATTAAAAGACTGCCCACTAGAAAACATCCAAGTTTGTGCTTTCTGTACTGAACATCATGATATGTTTAATTGTCCTAAAGTTAAGGTTTTGCAGAACTGTAATATGGCAGCTAATGCAGAGATGGAAAACGTGTATTACATGGGCACAAAGAGACCATGGCAGCCAAGGCCAGCACCTCAAGGTATGTTTCCAAATCAAAATTTGCAATTTCCTGTAAATGATCAAATGTATGCACAAAATTGATGGAATGTACCCATGCCATGGCAGCACCAAAACCACCCACAGCAATAATGGAGATCGTCTCAACAGTACTCTCAATACTATCATACATATCCTCAATCATACCCACCATATTCACAACCATATCAGCAATACCATCAGCTGTATTCATCATATTCTCAACCATATCAGCAGTATCCTCAGCAAGTTGTTTATCAGCCTCAACCTACTCAACAAGCACTGCCTGCTCCTCCACCAATAAATCCACCACAACTGCAATTTCTAGCTAACTCACAACCTCCCGGACCTACTCAAATTCCTGCTCAAACTGTCCCAAATCCAAATAATAGAGCAGAGAGGCCAGCCTACAATGTAGAAGAGGGAACCTCATATCCCACACTACCCTTGCAAAATATCAACTTGAGGTCTGGTAGGGTACTCCACAAAGATTCTCCAATAACAGATAAACAAGAAGAAAACACAAAAAATGAAAATGAAATGACAAATCAAAGAAAACCAAACGATGATACCAAAGATAAGCAGATGCAACCATTGCATCCACCTTTTCCAGACCGATTGGTCCAAATAAAACCTCCACTGTCTATACCACAGTTTGATGTCTTAGATGAACTCAAGAATATCTACATAAAAATTTCGTTGCTTCAAGCTGTAAAAGACATTCCCATATATACTAAAGCCATCAAAGACATGTGCCTCAAGAATCCTGCTAGAAAAAGGATTGATCCTCAAACCATTCCTGTTATAGGACATTTAGCTGGCCTTATGACCAATACCATCTCTATGGAGAAGTATGTTGATCCTGGCATTCCCAAAGTGACCACCATCATTAACAACATACAAATTCCAAACACTTTGATAGATCTTGGGGCCACAATCAATGTCATGACTCTTGAAACCATGAGAACACTCGAACTCATAAATTTGCAACATACAACGATTGTTCTAGAACTAGTTGATAGGTCTAAAGTGATTCCTGAAGGGATTTTGGAGGACATAATTGTCTCACTGGACTCTTGGGAGTATCCAGTGGATTTCTTAGTTCTTCAACCCAAATCCAATTTAGGAGGGCACTCTATCATCCTTGGTAGACCATGGTTAGCGACTGCTGATGCATTCATAGGATGTCGATCGGGCAACACGATCATTTCAAGAGGGACCGAAAGAAAACAACTCACTCTTTATCCATCGATACAATCACCAACAGTAACACACAACTTGTGGCTTGATGATAAATTCAATGATAAAGAAGAAGTACAATCTGTTTTTAGCATTGACCAAATCTATGATTTCAAAGAACAAGACAATAATGATTTGGTAGAATTATTCCTTTCTCAACCCGATATTTCCGAAAATTTGAGAAATGACCAATATCATGCTGCAGATGTACTTTTAGCCCAAAATTTTCAGGAAACATGCACCATTCAATCTTTGCAAACCACATTTCATGACATTTTTCCAGTTCAATCCATCACCAACACTCAGAGTCAGATCATAGAGATTAGTCCAGGGAAAACTCTGAACATAGGCAATCACCTAGACTCATCTCAGCAAGAGAAATTGATTCGACTATTGAGAAAATACCAGAAAGCCTTTGCTTGGGACTACACCGATATGCATGGGATTCACCCTGACACATGCACTCACCATATTTACACAGATAGTACTATCAAACCAGTGAGGCAACCACAGAGAAGAATGAACCCCATGCTCCAGGATATTGTCAGAGAAGAATTGCAAAAACTGTTGAGAGTTAATTTTATATATCCTATTTCTGACAGTCAGTGGGTATCTCCATTGGCTATAGTGCCCAAGAAAAATGGTAAGTGGCGCATTTGTGTTGATTACAGACAACTGAACAAAGCAACGCTCAAATATTATTTCCCACTACCATTTATTGACCAAGTGTTAGACACCCTAGCTGGGAAATCATCATTTTCTTTTCTTGATGGTTTCAGTGGCTACAACCAGATCAGGATAGCCTCAGAAGACTAGGACAAAACCACATTCACCTGTCCTTGGGGCACTTATGCTTACAATGTTTTGCCATTTGGACTTTGCAATGCTCCAGCTACATTTCAGAGAGTTGTATTAGCTATTTTTGCTGATTTAGTTCATGATTGTGTTGAAGTTTACATGGATGATTTTTCAGTGTACGAAAATTCATTTGAACATGCATTAGAGAACCTTGAAAGAGTTTTGAAAAGATGTATTGAAGCTAATCTGTCTCTGAGTAATGAAAAGTGCTTTATGATGTTAAACGAAGGGATAGTATTAGGCCACTATATTTCTTTTCAAGGCATCAAAGTTGACCCAGCAAAGATCCAGATCATTGTTGATTTGCCAATTCCAAAGAATCAAAGAGAGGAAAGAAGTTTTCTTGGGTATGCAAGCTACTACAGAAGGTTTATTGAACATTTTAGTAAGATAGCTTTACCTTTGTTTAAACTTCTAACAAAAGATGTACTTTTCAACTGGAATGAGAACTGCCAACAAGCATTCGAAGTACTCAAAAAGAAATTATCAACCGCACCAGTCTTAAGAGGGCCTAATTGGAGCCTACCATTTCATATCTTTACAGATGCATCTGACACTGCAGTGGGTGCCTCATTAGGCCAAAAAGAGGAATCTTGTAATTATGCCATTTATTTTATTAGCAAAAATCTAACACCTGCAGAGTCAAAATACACAGTCACAGAAAAGGAAACACTTGCCATCATATATGCTGTGAATAAATTCCGACATTATATAACTGGTTATGAGGTCTTTGTACATACTGATCATTCTGCCATTAGACATTTAATGAATAAACCAATAACTAGTGGCAGAGTTACCAGATGGTTATTATTGTTACAGGAATTTAATATCACAATGTTAGATAGACCAGGTAAAGAGAATCAGGTGGCAGATTTTCTTTCTAAACTGCAAAATCTAGGTGAGGTTGTTCCGGTTGAAGATTCTTTTCTAGATGAAAATTTATTTGCAATTTCCATAGTAAATCCTTGGTATGCTGATTTGGCAAATTATTTGTCTACAGGAAGGACACCTCCACACTTTACTGTAAAGGAAAAGAAGAGACTAGTCAAACAAAGTGCTAGATATTCATGGCTTAATGGTGATTTATTTTACACTGGTTATGATATGATCATTAGAAGATGTGTAAGAAATGATGAGATAATTGATATTTTAAAATCTTGCCATGATGAACCGTGTGGTGGGCATTTTAAAGCTAAGCGGATAGCATTCAAAGTTCTTACTCTTGGATACTACTGGCCATCCATTTTCAAGGATGCCAAGAAGTATGTGAAGAGTTGTGACAGCTGCCAAAGAATGGGCAGGCCAACAGCTACAGACGAGATGCCCCTTCAGCCCCAAGTTCACCTAGAGCCATTTGAAAAATGGGCTCTAGACTTTATAGGACCCATTAACCCAACCTCCAATGGTAAGAAGTACATCTTAGTATGTACTGATTATGTCACAAAGTGGGCTGAAGCAAAAGCACAGGTTAGAGCCACCGAACACACAGTGGTAAATTTCCTTTTTGAAGAGATTTTTGTAAGGTATGGAGTACCAAGGGAGATAGTGACTGATCAAGGTACTCAATTCACCTCAAAGCTAGTGAAGGACATCACAGACAAATACCAAATCAAGCATAGGAAAAGTACACCTTACCATCCACAGGCCAATGGGCAGGTGGAATCCACAAACAAAAATTTAGAAGGGATCATTACTAAAACTGTGGCAATGAACAGGAAGAATTGGGAAGAGAAGCTCAAAGATGCACTCTGGGCTTACAGAATTACATGGAAGGATACTACAGGATTTACACCATATCAGTTGGTGTACGGCAAAGAGGTAATGCTTCCTATTGAGTTTCAAATACATACTTTTAAACTGGCTGCAGATTTGCAAATTGACTTGGACCAAGCACAACAAGAAAGAATTCAGCAGTTGAACCAGCTGGATGAAATGAGGCAGCAAGCAGAGGAAACCACAATCCTCATGCAAAAACAAAGGAAGCAGTGGCATGATGCGCATACAAAAGAAGAAGCAGTTCAAGGAAGGTGACTAGGCTTTACTTTTTGACTCTAAATTCAGAGATCATAAAGCCAAGTTTACCACCCATTGGATGGGCCCATACCAAATTATTCAGGCTTACGACAATGGTTCAGTCAAGCTCAAAACTATTGATGGAGAAGGTCATTCCTTTACTGTCAATGGTCATCGCCTGAAACTATACACTAAGCCCATCAGCAAGCAAGATTTTCTCCAAACAGTATCTCAACAAAGAGAGGTTGAGATACTGCAGCCCTCAGCTGCAGTATCCCTGCCTTAGTTCATTTCCTTTCAATTTAGAAATTCAAAAAGAAATTAAAAAAAAAAAAAAAAAACAACAAAACAAAAACTAAAAAAAAATATATAATAACACTGGGTTAGATGTGAAAACCAGACTCTGGCACACTCTAACCCCGAATTCTTACTTGAAAACCAATTCGTTGGCGGGTAAGAATTCCCTTTCTTTTGTTCACTGTTTGATTTATCAACTGAATAATGACTTGAGGACAAGTCAAAACTTTAGTGGGGGAGAGAAGCATCAGCATTTTGTTCTTTTATCTCTCCATTGTAAATTCTTAAAGATTTCTTATCTCATCTCCTCACTGTAAATTTCCAAAGCAGTTTGTTCCAGAATTCCAGATTTCAATAAAGAAGTTGTTTTGTCATTGTTTTATCTCAGAGGGACCTGGTTATAAACATTATGCAGGGGGACCTGTTCTGTCCAGAAGACCATGCTACCAACACCAGCAGTAATGGGATCTGTTTAAGGCACATAAAAGGGACCTGTTAAGAGACTGTTACTTCAGGATTACTTCAACAAAGCTTCATCAAGTTTCTACAAGGATCCACAGGCTGCTGGGCACCAAGACTCCATCAAAGACCCAAGCTCAAGGAAGCTGTATATATATAATTCTTTCTCCATATTTCAAAGGAGTTCCATAAACATCTTCAAGATATCAGAGGGACCTGTTGCATTCGAATCTATCTCAGGGGACCTGTTATGAACAACAAAGAATAGTCAAAAGAGAATAGTCCTACTCAGCATGCCAATGCAACAACAACCAACAAAAGTGTAATGTGTTCCTTATTCTTAACATTTAATTTCTTAGATTAATTTTTAATGTTAAATTTAATGACTTTGACTATTATGATCGATTTCAAGGACACTACATTTTCCATCATCCCTTCTCTCACTGTTAATTCTTATCATCTTTCATACTCCAACCTATTTCATACCTCTAAATCCATTACCCCTTTTCATATCAACCTTGTTATGCCAATTGCATCCTACAGCCATACGAACATCTTCCATTTGGCCGAGTACCAATAGAAGCAGGACACGTGGTGGATTGGGTTTTTTTTTTTAAAAAAGGGAAAGAAACAAATGTTAAAGCAGCCTTATTCATTGTATCCCACACGGCCGAATTATGTTTCCACCACCTGACATAGCCAAATGATTTAGAGGACTCCCTGAAATCATACCCCAGCATTGCATATACGCTTCCAGCGCTCCTATGATGGCATCTATACAAGCGGTACAGCCATTCCTCTGTTTCAAAAGATGAATACGCTATGAAGTAAGTGTAGTTGGTTATTTCACCATCATTCTCAGTTATTTCACGCTGGCATTTAACTCCTGTGACTTCCACAGTAAGGATTGAAAGCAGTGAGCGCCACAAGAGGGAAATATAACCATTTGGTTTCGACTCCCACCAAATTCACAAGACAGTCAACCGAGCATCATACTGGATATTAAGGGAGCGACAACACCAGGTAACAAATTGAAACTTCTTTGTTGAAATTGAAAAACATAAACAGAGAAGAGTTAGAGCACGACCCTCTGCCAAAATGACCAATAGGGTCGAGCCGAGCATGTTCGACAGTTCTCAATATCATGAAGATTGCATCTCAATTCTCAAAGAGATACAGTGGTTTCCCTTTTTAGAGAAATTTCATGGAAGTAATGAAGAGGTTACCAAACAATTCGCTTTCACATTCAATGGAGAGAAAGCCCTGATAGGTAACTTCTCATTCAGGGTTTCGGAAGACACCATAGCCCAGTCAATAGGGATCAGCCCAGAAGGGGAGAAGTACTTTAAGACAAAGCAATTTAAAGAGAAGTCATGGACTCAATTTATGTCTAGATCCAGAGTCTCATCAGTTAATTGGAAGAAAGGTGTCCCAAGGAGTTGGTTGATGCATCCCTGGGACGAGATGGTCTATATCCTCCAAAAATTTGTAACTTGTGAAGGCCGTTACAGCATTGTCTATCTATACCATATTAAACTACTGCTACACTTGAAAAGGTAGTGTGTTATCAGTCTACCATATTTTCTATTACAAAGCCTAACCAAGATGTCGAAGACCATCCAAAAGCACAAGGGAAATGAAGACAAGAGCCTATATCACTTTCGCTTAATTAAAATTCTTATTGAGCATGAATTGCAGAGAAGAGGGAAAACGTGGAAGGAGTTCTTAGCTGCTAACCAAATTAAAGATTAAGAAGACAAAGAAGAGCTGCAGGAGAACTCAGGATTCATGAAGGATATCGATGAAGAGATCCTAGTATCCAAAGCAAGCAAGGTACCTCCACCTGTGAGCAGCATAAGGACTAGGAAAATGAGAAAAGAGGATGCTCAGAAGGCAGAGCAAGATAAAATTTTCACCACTTATTCAAGAAGAACAAGGAGAGCACCAAAAGCCCAGTTACAAGAAGACCAGCTTGAATCCAATGCACCTATACCTATGGATGTTGAGAGTAGTGACCACTCACAACCAGGACCAGGAGCTGATATAGAGGTTGAAAGCAATAACAGGCAAGAAAAAGGTTCACCACCTCCCATTAAGAAGCAGAAGAAACTGGAGAAACAAATTGAGAAACTAAAGGAAGAACTCATGGAGGCTAATATGCTAGAAAAAGTTATCAAGAAAGAAAATGAGATGCTCCGAGCGCAGAGTAAAGAGACTCAACAGAAGAATGAAAAGTTAAGGGAGCGAATCAGTGAACTTGAGGATGAGCAAACGGATATTTGTAAATGGGCCACTAAGTGGTACAACCAGAAGAAGACCCTCAAAGAAAAATACAAAAGATTAAAGCAGGAGCTCCATGGTCAGAAAGATGCCCAGGTGAAAAAGAATGTGGATACATTGCTAAAGGCAGTAGACATATAGGCAGGGACAGAGTTCAAGGGAAGCACTGCGGGGTTAGCATGAGGACATGCTAATTCATTAAGTCGGGGAGAGATGTTGGTACCATCCCATGACCTCCTTTTTCCTCCTAAAACATATCATTTGTCTACCTCTTTCCATCATACATCTCTTAGATCCCTTGAAAATTGATTAGTTAATAGTACTCTAGTTATTAAAATGCATTGAAATTGATTTAGGAGTTTTATGTTAAAGAATTAGGAATTTTTGGTAAAATGACTACAGGAAGTTCCAACATCCTGTAATTGGTTTATTGTTTGACATGTGGCATGACAGTTAGGCTAGAGCGAAGGGTAGGGATGAAAAGTAGAATTTCGAAGCATGGACGAATACCTATCCTACAGTAGAACTAACCCTCCTACATGCGCGGTCAACGATGGTCAAAGTATAGCATGTTGGCGACAAAGGCAACAACACCATAGCATTCTAAATTGATTTAGTTTTGTTCCTTTTTGAAATCAGTTTAGGATAGAAACATTTTAAAAATCACGACATGATAAAAGCAGCAACAGCCACATCATGAATGTACATTCATTTTCAAAATGTAAGGGTTGTAAAAACATATGTAGACACAGTTCTGTGTAGTCAGTAGTTGGTTATCATTGTATCATTTGAAAACAGAGTTTGAACTTAATATCAAGAACACAGTTGCAGTCACGATCTTTTCCTTGTTGCGTTGATTTTATAATCGGTTGATCACAGTGCAGTATACCTCTGGAACGCGGACGAGCCCTGCGTTAAATTGGTATACTGTCATTTCCTTTTTATTCGCAACTTAGGGTATTAAATGATATGCATAGCAATTAAGATTGGTTTTCGATTTCAATAGAATGCATATGGATGATGTTTATGATAATGCTTGAACAGTTCATCACTGAGATCGTGAATCGTATCTTGTAAGGGATTCGATCCTTTGTTGTCTTTTAAAGCAATGTCATGAACTCTGTTATCATTTCAAAGTATGCTTATGATTTCTGTATGTCTTTATCTTGCATGAATATTAGTGAATGTTGAGTATTTGCTGAACAGTGGTTTTATGCATAGTGTCTGTGTAATGAGATTGAAATCTTGGTTTGAAGTGATACACAGTGTTTTAATTTGGTAAATGAATTGAATGACAATGTTGTAATTAGGTAGATTAACTGAGTGACCTAAGTGTTTGGGTGATAGGTAACATACCTCAATCTTCCGTAAAGAAGTCCTGTGACCTACCATCATAACCACTTAGCTAATAATCCTTTATGTCTATATACTATAGACGCATGCCGCTAAGTCTACGCATCCTGGTCGATAATAAATATAGCCTAGTCTAGCACCCTAGATAGGACACTACAGTAAAATGTTGCATTGTGACAAGGATTTTCTCAATATGGAAATCAAACATGGTCAACCATGGCCAACCATGTTTTACAAAATCATTGATTGTCAACCATGTTCCAATGTCACATTGTGGCAATGATTACCTCAATATGAAAATCAAACATGGGCAACCATGCTCTAACGTCGCATTGGAACAAAGATTGTTTATATGAAAATCAATCATGGTCGTGCATGGTCAACCATGGTTCAACGTCACATTGTGACAAGGATTGTGTGAATATGAAAATCAACCTTAGTAAACCATGTTTATTTTACATTTTAAAATATTTATCTTCCAGTTTATATACCTGTCTCAACATCAAAATCAACCTTAGTCAATCATGTTTATTTTATGGCTTAAAATATTTATGTTCTAGTTTATATACCTTTGGTTTATAATATTAATCCCTTTGCCTTAATATGATCTCCTTGGTTTTAATATTGTCTCCTTAGGTTTATAGTATTTAATAATATGTTTATTAACATAATAATATATAATAATATTTCCATTAAAATAAAGATTGTCTTAATATAAAAATCAACCATGGTCAACCATGGTACTATGTCACATTATGACAAATATTGTCTGATATGAAAATAAATCATTTTCAAGCATGGTAAACCATGTTTATTTTATGATTTATAATATATATCTTAGGGTTTATATGCATTTGGTTTATAATATCAATCCCTTCGGTTTATTTATCTAAGGGTTCATATGCTATGGTCTAATATTATTTCCTTCGGTTTATAATCAGTTGACTTTTTGGTACCAATCCCGAGGGTTTATTATTCCTTTGTGTTAATAATATCAATCATGGTTAACCATGGCTCATCATGGTCAACCATGTTTTATAAATTCAATAATGGTCTACCATGGTCGAACGTCACATTGTGATAAAGATTGTCTCAATATGAAAATCAATCATTGTTTCAACCATGGTCGAGCATTGTATCATGACTAAAATTTTATCAATATGATAATCATGGTCAACCATGGTCTAACATGGTGAATCATGGCCAACGTTAGTCAACCATGGTCAACCATTCTTTATAAAATACAACATGGTGAATCATGGTCAACCATGGCTAAACGTCGTATTGTGGGAAAGATTATATTGATATGAAAACCAACCATGGTTAAGCATGGTCAACCATGGTCCAACCATGGTTAAACATATTTATTTTAGTGTCTATAATATTTATCTCATGGTTTATATACCTTGCATTTATAATATTAGTCCCTTGGATTTAATATTATTCCCTTGGGTTCATAATCCGTTGGGGTTTTAATATTAATCTCTTAGGTTTACTATTCCCTTGGGTTTATAATATCAATCCCCTGGGTTTATTATTTCGTTGCTTTTATAATATCAATCATTGCCAATGATAGCAAACCAAGGTCAACCATGATCAATCATGGTCGAATGTCGCATTGCGGCAAATATTGACTTAATATGAAAATCAACCATGGTCGAACATTGCATTGTGACAAATATTGTCTTGATATGAAAATCAACCATGGTTAAGCATGGCCAACCATGGTCCAAAGTCACATTATGACAATGATTTTTTGAATATTTAAATCAACCATGGCCAACCATGGTCAAATATGTTTATTTTAATGTTTATAATATTTATCTCAAGGTTTATATATTTTGGGTTTGTAATATTAGTCCCTTGGAATTAATATTATTCCCCTGGATTCATAATCCTTTGGGGTTTTAGTAATAATCCCTTGGGTTCATAATATCAATCCCTTGGGTTTATTATTCATTGCCTTGATAATATCAATCATGGTAAACCATGGTCAATCATAGCCAACCATGGTCAAACTTGAGAAATCATGGTCAAATGTCGCATTGTGACGAAGATTGTCTCGATATGAAAATCAACCATGGTAAAAAATGGTCTAACGTCACATTATGAAAAAGATTGTCTCCATATGAAAATCAATGATGGTCAACCCTGATCAAGCATGGTCCAACTATGTATTGTGGCAAAGATTGTCTTGATATGAAAATCAACCATGGTTAAGCACGGTCGACTATGGTCCAAAGTCATGTTGTGACAAGGATTTTCTGAATATGTAAATAAACCATGGTCAACCATGGTAAAAAATGTTTATAATATTTATCTCAGGTTTTATATACCTTGGGTTTGTAATATTAGTCCCTTGTATTTAATACTATTCCCTTCAGTTCATAATCCCTTGGGGTTTTAGTAATAATCCCTTGGGTTTATAATATCAATCCCTTGGGATTATTATTCCCTTGCATTTATAATATCAATCAACCATGGTCAATCATAGCCAACCATGGTCAACCTTGATCAATCATGGTCCAAAGGCACATTGTGTCACATGTTGTATGAGTATGAAAATCAACCATGGTCAATCATGGTCCAATGTCACATTGTGAAAAAGATTGTGTTGATATGAAAATCAATGATGGTCAACCATGGTAAACCATGGTCCAATGTCTCATTGTGACAGGGATTGCCTCAAGATGGAAATAAACCATGGTCAACCATGATCAACCATGTTTGTTTTAGGGTTTATAATATTTATCTTAGAGTTTATATACGTTGGGTTCATAATTTTAATCCCTAGGGTTTATTATTCCCTTTGGTTTATAATATCAATCCCTTGGGTTTATTAACATCATGGTTCATATTCCTACAGTATAATATTATTTTCTTAGGTTTATAATCCCAACCAATTATGGTCAGCCATGGAAAAATGTCACATTGTGACAAGTATTATCTCAATATGAGAATCAACCACGGTCAACCATATTCCAATGTCACATTGTGATAAGGATTGTCTCAATATGGAAATCAGCCATAATCAACCTTGTTTATTTTAGGGTTTCTAATATTTATCTTAGGGTTGGGTTTACTAATATAATGGTCCATATTCCTAGGCTTTAATATTATTCCCTTTGGTTTATAATCACTTGCGTTTTTAGTATTAATTATTAGGGTTTATAATATCAATGATGGCCAACCATGATCAACCATGTTTTATAAGTTCAATAATGGTTTACTATGGTCCAACCTCACATTGTGACAAAGTTTGTCTAAATAAAAAAAGCAATCAATGGTTCAACCATGAACCATATAAATTTATATTTACACAAATAAATTTATTTATATTTATATTAATAAAATAATAATAATAATTATATAATTATTAATATTATTTATTTATTTCCTTGTTTAATGAATGAATTAATTATTATTAATATTTATAAATTAATAACTTATTAAATATAATTACAAATAATAATAATATTAATTAATAATAGTAGTAATATTAATTAATAATCATAATCATAATAATAATCATATCAACAACATTTACCAAAATGGTTGCGATAGTTAAATTGATTTAGTATGCTAAATAATAACTAATATTAATGGATATTTTGAAAACATATTAATGTATTAGTATTAATAAAAATAATTTATGATAAAATTTTATATTTTCTGTATTCAGGCTTCTAAGATCCATAATGAATTAAGCAAAGTCTTTCGGTAGAAATCAGATAAGAGAAATTTTTGGCCGACGTGTTTCGAACCATTAAGTGTGGTTCATCATCATGACGAGATGAAGAGGTAGACAATGGAAAAGTCTTAAATAGAGAGCAATGTAGGCACAAAATTTTTGAAGAAATTGCTATATTTGAACAATAATATTTCAATTATGAAATTAATTTGTTAATATATTAAAAATCAATATTCTTAAGTAATGGCTATATTAAATGACTAGTTTTTGAAAAATAATATTTAAATTATGGTATTAGTTTATTAATTTATTAAAAAACAACTATTAATAAGTAACGGCTATATTAAATAGCTAGTTTTCGAAAAATAATATTTAAATTAATTTATTAAAATCAAATATAAAAAAAATCAAAGTCAAACTCCAAACAAAGAGGGAAGTCAAAAAATATAAAAAAGGGAACCAAAACCCTAATCGAGACAAGATCATTTAATAAACAAAAATAATTAATAGAAATCAAATAGCTAAATTAGAAATAATTAATAGATAATAAATAAAATAAAACAAAAATATACAAAAGTCAAGAAAAAAAACAATATATATATATATATATATATATATATATATTCAAAGAAAAATAGTCAATAAATAAAATAGGGTCACAATAAAATATGAGGTTGAGGCTCATTAAAAATACTAAAAGGATTTAAGAACAAATAAGATGATAAAATACTTGAGAAAACATGAAGGGTCGAGAAAATAAAATCTAATGAAGAATAAATTAAAAACAAATACTATAATAAGGACAACAATACCTACATAGATAAACAAACAAACAAAATAAATCCCAATAAAAAACCTTAACGACTAGGAGGACATGACACAGACCCAACTTCTACTAATATTCCAAAAATCGTCTCTATTCACATTATTGTGTCTTTTTTCAATTTCTAGGGCCTCCCTCAATTTACGATGATGGGAATGATTAACCCTAGCAACGACTTGGGACTCCTCAATGTAGATGTGATGCTTAGATTTATGTGGATGCTCTCAAAGTAGAGGAGTGAGTCCTGCCATGCTTGATGTCAGTGGCGTGCTCATAAATCATTTGATTACTCGAGCGACCAGTCTCACCAATGTAGGGAGTCCCACAAAAGCATGGGATACTGTAAACACACTTCATATTATTGGGGTCCACTTGGTCTTTTACATATCTAAGGGAGCTCCAGATTGTATTTAGAGGCCTAAAGGTTGAAGCCACCTTATGATTGCTTAGGATCCTCATAATCTTGTCAATGGTCCCTTGGATAAGAGGAAGATGAACACCAGAAAGTTGATCCTTCATATTTTTCTTAGCACTATGACCTTTTTCTACTCCGAGGAAAGGCTTAGTACATTGGTGTCTACTATACCCATTATTACAAAAAACACTCAGGGGATGTGCTTTCTCTTCATTGAGATTGTTGTCATGAGAAACTCTTAAAGCTCTAGCCGCTAAGGTGTTGAGAACACCAAGAATTAACATGAATATATCATTTCGTATGCATTTTCTTACAAAATACCTAAAGAGAAAGAAAGCCATCATCATTCCTTAAGAGGAGGATGTCAAGGAAGGGAAGACTACCATTATTTTCAAATTCCATGGTGAACTTTATGGAACTAGATTTATTCTTAAGATGGAGGAAATGCAGTTCCAACTCTTCCTTACCATGGCACTAGATGACACAAGTGTCATCCACAAACATTTTCCACATATTAGGCATAAGATGAGAAGAAGCTAAGGAATTTTATTCAAAATCCTCCATGAATATATTAGCTACCACAGGGGAGAGAGGGGAACCCATGGTGACACCACAAGTTTGCTCATAAAATTCCCCATCGAATGAAATGAAATTAGAAGTAAGAGAAATACCAACTAAATAAGCCATATCAGGATCCGTAATGTGCTTGATGACTTCGATGGGCTTGTTGATAGGTATATTAGTGTAGAGGGATACGACATCAAAACTCACATGCTTGTCATCTGGATCAAGCTTGAAACTCTTTAACTCATTGATAAATAATGCGGAGTCCTCGACGAAGCATTCTGTATGGCCAATAAGGGGCTTAAGCTTCTCGGCTAAATATTTAGCAAGAAGATAAGTTGGCCCTCCTATAATGTTCACAATGGGTCTCAGAGGATCCCCTTCCTTATGAATCTTAAGGAAGCCATATATTCTGGTGGTAAGAGGGTAAATTTCTATAAGCTTATGACTGAACGAGCTAACCAAGCTGCTAGCCTTTATAGAAAGAGCCAGAATTTTGGAATTCTTCTTCAGGGGATCCTTGTGGAGTTTCCTATAGCTCCTGCTATTATGGAGGTGGTCCAGCATCTTCCGATGGTAATAATCTTTATCAAGAATAACCATAGCACCACCTTTGTCAAATTTGAGAAAAACAATATTCTTATTATTGTTTAGCGATTGGAGAGCATCAAACTCAGTTTTGTTGATGTTGTTCTTGGGAGGATTTTCCTTTCTATGGACAACTGTGCAGTCTTCACGAATGATATCTTTAGTGACGATTGGTAAGTCTCTAATACCATATTCAATGTCACAAATGATATTGTCGACCAAGATCTATCTAGGAGCAAGGGAAAAATTTAAACCTTTCTCAAAAAGACTAAAGACACGGGGATCAGAAGAAAAGCTAGAGAGATTGACAACCCAATTATTAGAAGAGGAAAGAATATTGGAACAAACATTATTATCCAAACCTATAGCCTTCTTACCAATCCTAATATTATTACAATTATCAAAATTGAAAACAGAGTCACTAACCTCAATATTATTATTATTATTATCATCATCATCATCCTCATCATCATCATCCAAACAAAAAGTATTATTACTATTCCTAATATTATTATTCCTACCTGAAGTGAAATCAGCCACTATTATTATTATTATCATTATTATTATTATTATGATTATTATTAGTATTATTATTATTATTATTCAATTGAATATTATAAAAATTATTGTTAATAGAACCATTTCCACTATTTTCAAAACCAACAGAAACCAAAGAAGAATTAATGGACAGCAAACCTGAGGGAATCTAGCTTGGTGAATTTGCAGAGTTATTACAACCAAAACAAGAGTCCGTTCCAACTTCACCCTCAATCGTGGAATGGTGAGAAACGCCGTCAACCCAAGATCAAAGAGAAAATATTTGATTAGAACTAATTCTACTTCTAGAAATACCATGAAAGAAACTAGACTCATTCGGCTGTGAGATCGATTTCTTTGAGACCTTACTAAACTTCTTGGATTGCTTTACTTTCTATATTTCTTCCAGATGAGTAGATTTTAGTGGCAATCATGCCTCAATCCTTGAGCAAAGGGGAGCAGAGATATCATTTGAAAGCTCTTAATGCAGAGAAAACAAATCACAAGAAATGAAATCGAAAAACTTTCTAACCCTGCCAATCTCCAAACGGACCAATGCCATGCTAGCATGAACAAAAATACGAAATTAAATAGAATTATTAAGAGGGTGCTTAATATGAGCGAATGGAGGAACAAGGGAAGAGTCTCTACATCATTTTAGAAAAGCGAGATCTGTCTTCAACTTGGAAACCCTTACGTGAGACCGTTCAAAGAGATGAACTTTAATAGTAGTGTCCCTTCAGTATAGGGTAGTAATTTTTATATTCAGGCTTCTGTGATCCATAATGAATTAAGAAAAGTCTTTCGGTAGAAATCACATAAGATAGATTTTTGGCCGACACATTTCGGACCAACAAGTGTGGTTCATCATGAGGACCACATGAAGAGGGAGACCATGGCAAAGGCTTAAATAGAGGGCAATGTAGAGACCAAAAGTTTTCAAGTAACGTCTATATTTGAACAATAATATTTAAATTATGATATTAATTTATTAATATATTAAAAACAAATATTATTAAGTAACGACTATATTAAACTGCTATTTTTTGAAAAATAAGATTTAAATTATGATATCAGTTTATTAATTTATTAAAAAAATAAATATTAATAAGTAACCACTATATTAAACAGCTAGTTTTTCAAAAAGAATATTTAAATTAATTTATTAAAATCAAATATTAAAAAAAATAAGAGAAATCAAAGTCAAAGTCCAAACAAAGAGGGAAATAAAAAATAATTAATAGAAAATAAATAAAATAAAACAAAAATATACAAAAGTCAAAAGAAATATATATATACATACATATATATATATATATATATATATATATATATATATATATATATATATATATATATATACATATATATATATATATATATATACATATATATATATATATATACATATATATATATACATATACATATACATATACATATACATATACATATACATATACATATACATACACACACACACACACACACACATATATATATATATAATGGGGCCAACAATAAAATATGAGGCTCATGCTCATTAGAAATACTAAAAGGAGTTAAGAACGAATAGGATGATAAAATACCTAAGAAAACATGAAGAGTCAAGAAAATAAACTCTAATGAAGAATCAATTAAAAACAAATACTATAAAAAGCACAACAATACCTACATAGATAAACAATTAAACAAAACAAATTCCAAAAATAAACCTAAAAAAATAGGAGGATAGAAGAGGGACCCGACTTCTACTTCTGTTCCAACCATCGTCTCTATTCAAATTATTGGGTCTTTTTTCAATTTCTAGGGCCTCCCTTAATTTACGATGATGGAAATGACTAACCCTATCAATGACTTGGGCCCCCCCAATGCAGATGTGATGCTTAGATTTATCTGCATGGTCTGCCAAAGAAGAGGAGTGGGTCCTACCATGCTTGACGTCAGTAGCATGCTCACAAATCCTTTGATTAATCGAGCAACCAATCTCACCAATGTATGGAGTCCCACAAGAGGATGGGATAACATAAAAACCCTTCATATTCTTGGGGTCCACTAGGTCTTTTACAGATCTAAGGGAGCTCCAGATGTATTTATAAGCCTAATGGTTGAAGCCACGTTATGCTTCCTTGGGATCCTCGCAATCTTGTGAGTGGTCCCTTGGATAATAGGAAGATAAAGGCCCAAAAATATGTCCTTGGTATCTTTCTTAGCAATAGGACCTTTTTCAACTCTGAGGAAAGCCTTATTGCATTGGTGTCTACTATACCCATTATTAAGGAAAACACTTAGGATATGTGCTTTCTCTTCATTGAGATGGTTGTCATTAGAAAATCTTAAAGCTATAGTCACTAAGGTGTTGAGAACAAAATTTTTTTGAGCTGGGAAATGATGAGAATTAGCAAGAAGATATTGTTCCATATGAATTTTCTTATGAAATACCTGATGAGAAAAAGATCCATCATCATTCCTTGACAGGAGGATGTCAAGGAAGGGAAGACTACCATTATTTTCAAATTCATTGTGAACATTATGGAACTATATTGACTGTTAAGATGGAGGAAAAAGAGTTCCAACTCTTCTTACCATGGGACGAAATGACACAAGTGTCATCAACAAACCTTTTCCACATCTTAGGCATAAGATGAGAATAAGCTAAGGCCTTCGATTCAAAATCCTCTTTTAATACATTAGCTACCACAGGGGAGATAGGGGAACCCATGGCGACACCGCAAGTTTTCTCATAGTTGGCTTGGGTGCTAAGCATATTATGCGAAAGGGTATATCTCCAAGTGAGCTCTTGGGAAATTCCACTCCTCACTGGTAATTTATCTTATTTAGTTCATTAATTTTCTTAGTTTACATTGTTGTGCTTTCACCTATTAGTAATAAATATTGTGTGTTTTGTACTCATTAGTGGTAGCGTGAGGATTTTTCTAAGCTATATTGGTATTTGGTGTTGTGATTTGTTTGTTATGGTGTCTTGAACTATGAAAAGACACTTCTGCATTATGGGAGTGTGGATTTTCTTGTGGCCATGCTTGTGTAGAATTATTTTTAGAACCTAAGGTGTGGAAGCCATTAGCGTATTGGTTTAGTGAATGTATATGAAACCGTAGGTGGGGTCTACAAGTGGATGGGTCTTGTTACTCCTTAGCCCTTCTAGCATCTGCAAAGGAACTGTGTGGGAGTCTTACATGTCGTAGCCATCATTGCTGGTAGTGGGGTGACTAGTTCATTTTTTTCGTAGTCGGGAATACATGTGGTGGGAATCCTTATCAGCTTGGAGTGTAGTGGAAATCTGAGGTGCTATGCTATGAAAGAGAGAGTGTGCTTGAAGAGAAGTTTTTCTTAGGGGATAAGGAGCTCGACACCATATGGACTAGTGGGATTTAGGGTAGGCAATTGACTAAAAACATGTGCAATCAAAAAGTCAAGTTAACCTCCCTTGTCCTTTTGATTTGATTAAGGAACAATTGAGATATCTTACATGAGGATGAAGCAACTCGTTCATGCTCACCATGAAAACAAGAATGAACTCATTTCCTTCATGAATGATTTGAAACATAATCAATGGTACATGCTAGATAAACTAGATGCCCCAAGTCAATGTAATGTAATGAAAAGTACAAGAAAAATTCCCCTCATCGCGATGTTACTGTACTTTTTACCTAGGTGATAGAAGCAAAAACTAAAGGATAACATTAGAAGAAAACTACACATTTTCATACAAGCTTCTCATAAAAACAAGAATAATACCAACACGTGAAAGCCTCCAATTACCATAGTTAATGAGAAACATTATCTTGACTTGGGGCATCCCTATTGTTCCCACGAGGAATTTCATCATCTTAAGAAGAATGGGAAGGATAGGGATGCCCCAAGTCAAGGTAATGTTTCTCATTAACTATGGTGAATGGAGGCTTTGAGGTGTTGGGATTATTTTGGTTTTTATGGCAAGCTTGTATGAAAGTTTGTACTTTTCTTCTAATATTATCCTTTAGTTTTTGCTTCTATCTTCTAGGTAACAAGTCCACTAAGATTGCTACCAAGGGAATTTTTCTTATGCTTTTTTTATGACTTAATAAAAACATTTTGTCTTACAAGAAACAAAAAATGTAGTAAAAATGTTTAATTTGTAATTTCTCTATAAAACTATTATTAAGAATGACTTATAACTCCAAAATTAAATTCATAATAAAAATTGTGGACTTATATTATACTTGTTAGTTTATCTTCATCATTTTCCAACCAAACCACAAATAAGATAACCAAAACATACTATATTAAATTTTTTAATAGTCTCCATAGTAGATTGAGTTGAATTTATTTTTATTATTTAAAAAAATTTGTAATCATATAAATAAAATCAACTTTCAAAATACTAAATCACATGTTCGTTGCATCATTCAATGAATTAAATATAACATTATCGATAGTCTTTGATCCATGCCTCGTGAGGGTGCTGTGATGGCCAACCATCTAACTACTATATGGGATTCCCTGTTACACTTTCTTCCATGGTCTCAGTCAGACCAGGAGGTAACTCCTCAAATCAAAACTATATTATTCATTCAGGTTGTTCATCATTATATACAAGAGGGAGTGACTATTCAGTTCATCTCGTGATGACTCTCTATCTTCCCTATTATTTATTTACATTAATTATAGTTGTACACCCAATCCCTTTAATTAGGTGTCAACATTCACCCCCTTAATCTGAAGGGATGTTGATGAGTCCAAGAATCATTCTGAATCTTTCAAGCTTTTCTCTTCCAAGGGCTTTGGTGAAGGTGTCTACAATTTGATCATTAGTGGAACAATGGTGGAGATGGATTGTTTTGGCCTCAACATGATGTCAAATAAGATGATATTTAGTATTGATGTGCTTTATTCGATCATCGAACTTTGGGTTCTTGGCCAACTTTATTGCAGAGGTATTGTCAATCATGAGTGGAGTTGATTGTACTTGTTTTACATGCAAATATTTAAGAATTTTCCTAAGCCACACAATTTCTTTTGTTGCCTTAACTGCTCCCACATATTCTGCCTCTATTGTGGAATCTGCTAGAACTGATTGTTTGTGTGATCTCCAGGAGGCAGCTCCTGATCCAAGACTCATAGCATAACCTGAAGTAGATAACCCAGTTTCTTTGTCTCAATCGAAGTCTGAATCAGAGTAACCAATCAAGCTGAAGTCGACCACCTATGTATACTTGATTCCAAAGTCTTGAGTTCCCTTCAGGTACTTTAGAACTCTTTTTTCAGCAGGCCAATGTCCCTCACAAGGCTTTTTGCATAAATCTGGATTGGATTCCAACAACAAATGAAATGTCTGGTCGAGACTTCCTACAAGCTATCTATACTTTTTTGCATCCTCAAATCCTTTTCCTTCAATGGATGTGAGCTTTAATTTTTGTTCCATTGGAGTATTTAGAGGATTACATTTAGTCATGGGAAACCTGTTCAACATATCTCCAATGTACTTCTTTTGAGAAAGGAATATGGACTTCAGATGTTGAGTTACTTCAATACCAAGATAGTAATGAACATAGCCCAAATCAGTCATTTCAAAACCTTTTTTCAATTCCTTCTTTATGGATGTAATTTAGCTTTCATTATTCCCTGACATCAAAAGATCATCTACATATACCACAAGATATACAATTGTTTTTCCAACTTTCTTGACAAACAAAGTTGCATCATCAAGATCATAATGTTTGAAATTGAGTTTCAGAAGATGCTCAGTCAGTTTTTCATACTAGGCTTGTGGTGCTTGTTTGAGGAAATACAAGGATTTCACAAGTTTGCATACTTTATGTTCATGTCCTTTCACAAAAAATCCTTCAGGCTGGGACATAGAAACATTTTCTTTTAGATCTCCATTCAAGAAAAAAGTTTTTACATCCATTTGATGGACTTTCCAACTGTTTTGAGCTGCTAGGGAAAAGAGTGTCTGGATGGTAGCCCATTTTTCTATGGAGGAAAAAGTTTCCTCATAATCGACCCCTTCCTTCTGACATGCAAAACCTTTTTCCACAAGCTTGGCTTTATGCTTGTCAAGTAAGCCATCAACTTTACACTTGTTCTTATAGACCCACATGTAGCCAATTGGTTTAGTTCCCAATGGAGGATCAACCAGCTTCCAAGTGCCATTCTTTATCAGAGCATCATACTACTTTTGCATTACATCTCTCCATTCATCATGAGAAGCAACTTCTTTGAAGGAAGTTGGTTCAAAATCTATAGACAAATTGAATTCACAATCATAAGAAACATCCATATCAATAGGTGAATCAGAGTCATCTACATTACCTCCATTTTGCCGGTTTGAATTTCTAGTTCTTGTCTTTCCAACCTCATCATGATGAACACTTTCAAGTTCCTTTGTCAGCCACTTTGGGGGACCTTTCTCAGATGGTCTAGGCTACTCCATCGATTGAGTTGGGACTGAATCAATATTGAGTCTCCCAATTCTGTCAATCACATCACTCAAAGTATCATTTGTTGTTGGAGTTTCATGTAGGGGAGAGAGTGCGTCGGAAGAATATTCCACAAGTTGATCTAGTATAGGAATCCCTCCTTCAAGATGTGGAATCTTATTATCAAATTCTTGAAATGATTTTGCATTTGTGAATCTATCCAAGCGATCAAGTTTCCTTTCAACAACAGTGTCAGTTTTGGATGATTTAAGAAATATTACATCTCTAGATACAACAAACTTTTTGTTGACTTCATCGTAGAGACGGTATGCTTTGGAGGTGTTTGAATACCCCAGGAGGATACACTTACGACTTCTTGCACCAAGTTTGTTTCTATGTACCTTTGGTATCAAGGCATAATAGGTGGAACCAAAGACCCTGAGATGATTTACCAAAGGAATGTGCCCATACCACATTTCATAAGGAGTCTTGTTTCTGATAGCATTAGATGGACATCTATTCTTTATATATATAGCACATAGAACTGCATTAGCCCAAAACATCAATTTTACATTTTTGAAGAACAACATGGAGCGCACCATATTTAAGATTGTCCTATTCATTCTTTCAGCCACACCATCTGTTGGGGATTATGAGGCACATTTGTTTGATGTTTGATCCCATGTTGGTGAAGACAGTTTTCAAATTCATTTGAAGTGTATTCTTTTCCATTATCAGTGTGTATAGAGCTAATATGAGATTGTGCATCATTTTCAATCCATGTATGAAAGTTATTGAATGTTTGAAAAGCATCAAATTTGTTCTTCAATAAATAAACCCAACACATTCTGGTGTAGTCATCAATAAATTTCATCATATATTTATTTCCATTTGCAGAAGGAACAGGCATTGGGCCACATAAATCTGAATGAATGAGTTCAAGTTTTCTATGTGCTTTGGAGTGTCAACCGTGAAAGGACTGTTTGCTATGCTTTCCTAGAATGCAAGCATCACACTGCTTAAGTTCTGAGGAATTGTAGGCAAACCAGTAACACCATTTTTCTTCAAAAAGAGGAGGCTTTCATAGTTCAAATGTCCAAATCTAGCATTCCATAATAAAATTGATGGAAGTGTACCTTCTTCATAATGAGAATTGTATGAGAAATGTTGTGCATGAGCAGAGGTATCCTGCAGCTTGAGAAGCCTTTCTTCTTCTATCCCCCTCATAACAAGTGAGTGGTCAGATGCTTTTCTCACCTCAAGCTTGCCATCAAACATATGAATGGAGTGACCTTGCTGGTGGATGTGGACCAATGACAACATGTTTCTCCTCAGCGATGGAAGATATAGAACATGATGCATAAGAAAGTCTAGAAGACCAGGCAATTTAAGCCTGATTGCGCCAAGCCTTGATGGCTTGAGTTTTGATTGGTATGCAAAGTATATTGCTCTATCAACATTGTCAGTAGATTCTTCAAAAAAATCTTTTCTATGAGTCATGTGGCAAGTTGCTCCTCGATCAAGCAACCAATGATTTTTCCAAGAAGCAAGTGAAGCATTAAATAAGTCTTCATTTACTCCAATATTACATTGTGCCACAACATAATGAGCGGATTCAGGTGCTTTACCTTTGTTTGTGTCATTAGTTTTACCTTTTGGTTGGTTTCCTTGCTGCTCAATTGTGTCCCAAGGTAACTTGCATGTGGAGGCATCATGTGATCCATTTCTTTTGCAACGTATGCAGTGCAAATCTAACTTCTCTCCTTCAGAGTGTTTTCCCCCTGCCTTTGAAATATCTTCCTCTTCCTCTTTGACCACCTCTTCCTCTGGAAGAATATTGGGTAATATTATTTTTATTTATAAGTAAGGCACATAGCCTCTTCAGAAGATTCAGGGGTTATCTTCTTTCAAAAAGATTTCTCTCTTTCAGCAAATTTTTTCACAAGGGATTCAAAGGTAATATCTTTGAGATTTCCATTTTCTTGCAATGACTCAAGATAATTGGAGTAAGTAGGATAAAGTGCCTTGAGAAAAGCGATCAGAGGAATATCCAATTCAACCTTAGTGACTTTGATATCATGCATTATATATTTTACTTTTGATGCAAGAGCAAGAGGATAATTATTTTGTAATTCAATGGTGAAGAGTTTAATCATAAGTTGAACAACTACAAGTGTAGAGTGTGAGTCATAGAGTTCTTTCAAATTTTGTAAGGCTTTGAATGCATTTGAAAATGGTGAAATGTGTCGACTCACCTCTTCACTTACTGATGCTGCAATCAATGCATAGGTTTTGCTATTCTTATTTTCCCAAATGGCGAGCTCCTTGTTTGAGGTAGGCTAGACTGGCACTTTGTCTCCTTCTCCAACACACACTCCTTTCCATATCTCATTAAAAATGAGAGTGTGTTGGATTTTCCGTGACCATTCAGGATAATTATCCTTTCCATTGAGAAATACTCCCACAATAGATATAATTGAATGCATATCGTTTTATCAACAGCATTATACCAATAGTGTTCAACTTAACAACATTCAACATTCACCCAAATATCAGAGTCTAATTGTAACTGTAGTTCTTTTGTTGCTTTGTATGGCAGAGATGAACGATGGAGATGAACGGCGGAGATGAACGGAGGAGATGAACAGAGGAGGGTTGTTGATGGTAAGTGATCAACGATTTTCACAAGCAAAACAAGTCGGGGTGATAACCACATCTAAAGGAAGATTCCGGGTTACAAGCGAGATTTTGGGCGGATAAAAATGATAAGTGGTATTGAAAGGGGAGCGCCCGTTTCCACTAAGCGATGGAAACATAGCGACTAGGGGAGAGAGAAAAATCGCTCATATCGGGCAGGTAACTCTCGTGGAGCTAATGCACCCAAAATTTCTATAAACCATCAGATTTGGAAGTGATGATCAATGGTGGAGATTAAAGGCACTTTTCGAGCGGGTAACCGCCATGCGAGTGGTCCCCCCGAAACCAATGTCAGTCGTCAGATCTTGAGATTGAGATCAACGGTGGAGAACGAGCTCGATAAAGTGAAACCTCGGGAACTATGTCTGAGTGGGTTACATCATCACCATTGGTATTTTATATGAAAAAGGATATTCAGTGAATAAGAAACTGTATGTAGAGCTTCAAATATGAAAGGGTTAATGAAGGGTATGATCGCATCACAAACATGCAGTGGTATTGATCGGGGCATAAAGACTAGCGATATGCGATTAAATGCGGACCCAATGATATTTATATATGCAGGTTCATGACATTTAAGATCCAGCCCAAGGGAAGAAATCCAAGTTATGACAACACCTTCAGCTTCAATGCAGCATTCGACACAACAACAATGAATGAGATTTCATAGGGTTTTGACAGATACGTTAGCCTGCAAAAGATGCAAAACAAAGGAAAAATAGAATAGGAGTTACAAATTAAAAAGGAAACCAAAAAATGGTGCCTGCTCTAGTACCATGTTAGACCAGGAGGTAACTCCTCAAATCAAAACTTATATTATTCATTCAGGTTGTTCATTATTATATACAACATGGAGTGAATGTTTGGTTCATCTCCCAATGACTCTCTATCTTATCTATTATTTATTTACATTAATTACAGCTATACACCCAATCCATCTGATTATGTGTCAATAGTCTCTAATTTTGAAATCCATGTTCGAACATGGGTTTTGATTTACTTTACATATTTGTTGGTTCCAAAGTTCTTAAAGTTATTATATTTATGTGTTAGTATAACTGTGGACTAAGAATTGGCGATAAGCAGTGTCAAACCAAATTTTTTATATTTAAGGAGGACAGAAAATGTTATCATATTCTGGTATAACTATTGACTAAGAATTGGCAATAGGCAGTGTCACAACCAAATTTTTTTATATTTAAGGAGGACACAAAATGTTCTCATATTCAGTGTAAGATCATAAAAACTCTAGAGTTTGAAAACGACGAGTAGAATGACTTTGCAGCAGTGATGGCTCATTGAATGTCATGATTGTTGTGTATAAAAGTTAATCTAATTTCAACTTGGAGTTCGATGCAAATGTAGTGGTCATGGATAGTTGTAGAAATTAAATCCAGTTGAATTTTGTGGGGTTTCCTTACACTTTGCTGATCTAGTCCATTAGTAAGCGAATGTGTAAATTTGACATCAACCTAGTGGATTGATACCCATAGAATTGAGTTGTAGATACTAGCTTACTGAGATCGAAATGTTGTTTAAAGATAGTTTGGCCAACTAATCATTGAAATAGGCCATTTACAAATCACTTTAACAAAATAAAAATAATTAGGAATTGTCACTTTAATACAATAAAAATAATTTGAAACTGTACTGAGTGGGGCAAATGAATGTTGATAGGAGGAGTGGGAATGTGGAAGAGAATAATAAAGTGAAATATATAGACAATAAAATACAATGGAAATTTGAATTTGTATATATCTTGTAAAAATTGAGGGGGGAGGTTAAATTTAAGAAAAAAGTTACACTAACATAAATCTCCCACAATAATGGAAATCCTTGTAGGCAAAAGGTACATAGTAAACGAGTTCAATTTCTTTTGGGTTTTTTAAAATGGGATAAAAAAAATTATAAACAAGGAAATTATGATGTGTCTATCAATAAGTAGTACTTGGGGGAAACAACATTTATAAATAGGAGGTTATAAGGATGAGGAAAGTCATGTTATATATAGAATTGTTGTATCAATAAATATTGTGAAGGTACTTGTGAAAAACTTTGTTATTCAGACAATTGATTGAGTTGGGCCTGGGTTTAGCATCTCTTTGGAAAGGTTGTTGGATGAATATTCCATTTATATATAATCATCCTTGGAAAAAGAATTGAAATGTTGGTTGAATCTACAATTGTTTCATCATCCTTAACAAGTAAGAAATGATGTGCTTACTCAACTAAATTGATCTCCAAGTATCATGGTGCTCACTATTTTATTTTGTACTCTTAGCTTGAAGAAACAATTTTGTGGCATGGTTTCTTATGACATTTACCTTGTATGCTAGAATTTTTTAGATGAAATAAAAAAAAAAATTGATACATATATTTTTGTACTTCAATATAATGAAAATTTTTACAATATTCTTAGTATGTGTGGTGTTTGTTAGTTCATGGAAACATAATTTTCGCAACCAAATGCATGGAAATATTATGCAAAAAAAAAAAAAATGAACAAATTTGGAATTTGGAAATAATAGTAGAAATGATACCTATATTAATATACATAAGTCATTTGTATATTAATCTTTGGAAGCATGCAATTATATTTGACATCTAAACCTCAACAACTAAAAGACAATTTTTTTTCAAATTATTATTTGTAATCATTGAAATGTGATTTAGTTATTTATAAAAATCTTCTACAACAATGATGATTTACCTTAGGAAGACTTTCCCAATACACATCAAATTTTATTTAAAAAATAATGCGTTAATTTATAAATTTTATAGTTTTAAAGATCTATGTTATACCATCTCTCTAGTAAAGCAAATTTTTCGTTATTTAATTTGAAAGGACATTGTGAAATACTTTAGAAATTCTAAATCACATTTCTCCCCCACATTGCTCCTATGACCAAGGACATCGATTAGTTTAAAGAAAATGTAAGAAAAGTCGAAAAAATAGCTCTCCTCATATTAATTTTCTTTAAATGAAATGCTCATATATTTCCTTAAAGAAAAGGATCTTCAAGCATATTTACGAAATTAATAAATCCGCAAACGTAAAATCCCAAAACTCAATCAAATGCTTGGAATAAAGTACATAGCACACATAATCCTCAAGATCCTTTAAGTAATCACTAAACCTTAAAACATAAAACATAAAAGAATATAAGGGTGACGATAGGGAATCAACTACATTTCCAAGTAGAAATCATCATCTTTTTTAATAAACATGGATGAACTTGCATTCAACATTCCTCATTTGTATAGACAAAGATGATTGTCACGGACTTAAGCACTAGTAATAAAGACATATCATGTTTTTGCAGTTATTTAAATCAACATATGATGAGTTGAAAGCCACATAGTGCTATGAAAATGGGACATAAACAAAAAAAAATAAAAAAACAACATAGTTAGAATATAATGAAAACGATATTGGAATTGAAAAAAGTCTATCAATAAGATGGATTCATCATTCTTTTTCTCTATTTTCTTTTTATATTGATTATTGGTTTAATAAATAGATTCATCAATTAGGTTGTTATTAGGTTTAATAATTGAATTTTCCTATTTCAACCATATAAATGGTGAATGATTTCTTTTCAGATTGATCATGGGCTTAATAAGAAGTTCATCAATTAGCTTCCTTACAAGCTTAATAATGTAGAACTTTTTAGTTTTTCCTTTTCATCTTTGAACCATAGAGATTACAGGAGTTTGTATTCGGATTTTATTATGATATCTGTTATAAGTTAAATAGTGAGTAGTGTAGCATACCTTTCAATTTTTTGGTATAGGAAGAAATTATATAGTGGTTTATCATGTAGGAAAGATATAAAATTACTGTGAGTGATTGAAATATGCTATCACATGAAAAAATTTATAAACATGATAGTGAATGAGAAAGTAGTTCCACAAAGTGCAACCATGTCATTTAATTGTGGAAAATAAACTCTTAAGAAAATTAAAAGAGGAAATGACAAACATACATATTAAAGAAAAGATTTACCTAGAAAACAAAAAATGAAAAACCTCAAAAAGTTTTTAAATAAATTATTTTGTAGATTATTACTAACATATATATTCAATCCATTTACCCTATATTAATATACAATTATGGTTTCTTAATCAAAACTACAAAACCACTAACTAAATAGCTATACATCATAAAAGGAAAAACTATATATCAAAAAGTAAAAACAAGAAAAACACCCCTAAATTTTTTTTAGGATAATTGCACCCATTCTAATATACACCATGTAAGGTATTAAAGCATATGCAAATAAACAGTTATCCTCAACAAAAATATTACACATACCCAAAATGAAGGGTTGTGCTCAACATGGACAAGCAAGAGGAGATGATAAAGCATTGGACTACTACTATGAAGATCTTAGTGTTAAAATTAGTAAAGTGGTCATGAAAAGGAGATGATAAAGCATTGGACTACTACTATGAAGATCTTAGTGTTAAAATCAGTAAAGTGTTCATGAAAAGAAGAGAAGCAAAATATGGAAGAGGGTCTATCTCTCAAAATATAAACTTTGCACAATATAAACTTTTCACATGTGGACGTAGCACCATTGTAGGATAATCCACCCATCTTCGTCAATTTTGGCTATCTGACGATTAGCTTGAATCATTTCAAGTTTCTCTTTTACCACTATTAATTTTTGTTTCCAAGAGAATCATGATAGTTGTAAGTGGGTACTTCCCACGTCTAGACTATGACTGTTGGTAGTAATTTTGGTTGTCATATGTTTTTTTTTAAAACCCTCGAGGACAGTTTCAATAATAGTATAGAACTGAAGTTTTATTATTATTATATAATATTGAGAGACTCCGACTATGATTCATATTAAAATATGGAGATGTAATTTGTCTCTGACTATGATTCATATTAAAACATGGAGATGTAATTTTTTTTTCCAAATTCTAATGTGTGTGACTAAATTGCAAAAAAGTATTATAATAATTTGTTTTCCAAATTCTAATGAGTGTGACTAAATTGAAAAAAAATATTATAATATATTTTAAAACAAAATGTTAATATCATTAATATTTTTTACTCCAAAAGATTTTATGCAAACCTATTTTTGTTCTTAAAAAATAATTAAAAAATACTTAACCTCATTCGGTAGCACTCACCACTGAATAACTTTAATGCTTCTTTGGACAACAAAAAATGATGATATGCCTCGCAACTTTTCAGTTTTCACAAGCCTCTTCCCTAATTACCATATTTGAACTATAAAAATCATATGGTACACATTTTCGAAACACATAGAATAGTACCTTTTTTTTTCCATGACTAACATAATTTTGACAACTCCACATCAACAATTTTTCAAAGAATTTCCACTTTGGATGTTAAATTTGAATCTTCAATATTTCTTATTTCGATTTTTTTTTCTCCATTGTCATGGGTTATACCCAAACTCAATATTTTAATATAGGGTTGATATTTATGGTATCGTGTGACTTAAAGGGTTGATATTTATGGTATCGTGTGACTTAAAGAAGAATAGGATGAGATAAAAGGTCATATACATTTAAGAACGAAATTTTAGTTTACTTCCAAGGAAATGATTATAAAAAATTAGAACTACAAATTAATTATTTTTATATTGAAAAAGATAGAAAATAATGGTGTAATTTTATTTAAGTAATTTTAAATCATATGCTAAAAATATATAGCTTCTATGCTCAAGAAGGATAGTTATAATAACCCATGCTAGTTTGGGCTAATGATGAATGGGTGCACTATTAAAGCACTCTTAGTAATAAGTTACTAACTCAAATCCAACATGGGTTGGCTAACCAAAAAAACAAAAAAAATTATAATCACTGCATAAATAATACAACTAATTTCATAGAAAAATCAAAAGCCCAATAACAATTTATTTTCTACAATAAATCCAAAGTAAAATCACCCAATAACTTTCTATCATTCCATGTGTGGTACCCAAAGTAAACCCTGAAATATTCAAAACAAAAGCCCAACTAAACCACATATAAAGATATAATATATAGATCATGAACATTTTGCCTCATTAAAAAAAATCATGTGACAAAGTGAAATTTGCATCCAAATGAAAAAGATAACTTTTCTTAACGGCCACACAAACTACATATAATCTAAAGACAAAAAACTTATAAATATAACATTAAAAAGAAGAAACACAAAATTCCAAAACATCATCTCTAATTGGATTAAAACAGTAAATCATATTAATAAATCATATTAATTAAATCAAAACATTGTCTTGTAAATAAAAATAATCTCATACTAACTATAAAAATCAACAATAAATATTAGAAAAACAAATTGAATGACAGCTCACATTTTTTTTAAATGACATCTATAAAAAAGAAAATAGAATTATGATTCTAGGATTAAGACACCATGCTCTCATGATAACTCTAATAAATCC
The DNA here is from genome assembly GCA_031772625.1 of Pinus tabuliformis. Taxonomy (NCBI): domain Eukaryota; kingdom Viridiplantae; phylum Streptophyta; class Pinopsida; order Pinales; family Pinaceae; genus Pinus; species Pinus tabuliformis. Next base: position 194,584,157 of record CM062815.1, read on the forward strand.
ATTTTCTTGAGTTCCATTAAGATAAGAAAACGGAAGGAAAATAAACTGTTTGACTCTTAGTATTGCCACTGAGCCCTTTTGTTTAAAATTGTTGTGGATAAAGATACAAATAAATTTGTCCGAGGAAAACATCACGCTATCATGATATGCTTAATATTTTTTTCTTATGGTTTCTATTAAGAAAAGAATAGATAATAAAACTCAAATGTGTAAGCTATTTATATTCGCATTGAAACCTTGAATGAATGGTGAGAGGGCTAAGTATTTGTTATTTGTTCAAACAATTTTGGGATGAACACGCACATCAACATATACCATTCACAATGTGTTGTCACGAACACTGGTTCCCAAAAAAAAACTCATTTTAAAATTATTGTGGGTTCCTTCTACTTCTTTCCCTGAATAATAATTTAAGGTAAAGTGACAAAATAAAATAATTTATCTACAAAACCTTCAATATTTTACAAAGTTATCCTTTTGTCCATTGCATTACAAGCATGGAAGCATATTGAAACAACTAATGTACTTGCTATGCAAAGATTTCGACTCACTTAGGGAACTTAAATATGCAAATACATATTTTAGCTTGTATAGATTGTCTAAATTTTGAGTAACATTCAAGATTCACGTGCCTTTGCACTTAACTTTTCCATGGTTTTTCTAGAATTTATTTATCTAGATACAATAATCAATAGGTTGTGGTTTATTCAATTCATAAAAGCATGTATTTTGCTATAAAACTATTGATTTAGGTTTCCCCTTGAGCTTTACGGCCGCTAATCACCTCCTAAGAAATAACCTTGTGTTTTTCTTGAATAAATTAATCTAATTATGAAATATGTTAAAATAAACATTATTATAATAGCATGTGGTAGCAAGACTAAGAGATATTTTTGAAAATCTAACTTTTATCTAACACATATAATGTTCAAACCATATTCAATAGGAAAAATTCATGTCAGGAGAACATAGTATCACATTAGCAGAGTAGAACCATGCACCATTTACTATGTCTTCCCCCCTCAATGACTAAGACTAGGATATCTAGTAAAAAAGAGAAACAACTCCCGAGTGACATATTAATCCTCCCAAAATAATAGAAGTGTAGGATTCAAACATAAGTGATAAAAGTTACTTGGCACAAGCATTTTGGTCTCATTTCAGTGGTTATGGAAGTCACATTTTGCATTTGAATATGAACTTCATATGCATAGGAGCTTTACAAGCAAATATACTACAAAATCTCCTTATACGCATAATTCCTTTCTTGAATCTTTACACCTACCACAATATGTTCTCCCAAGATTAGAAAACTTATACAAACTTGAAAGAACCAATATCGATGCCATTTCAAACAATTATTGTAAGATCATGTCAGATATAAAATCAAGTACAAAATATCTATCCCAAGAAAAAAATTGGATGATAGCTTGGCTCAAATGATGGGAATTCTCATTCTATGCCAAAAACAGTCTAGTCAAGTTTACAAACCCCACAAGTTCATGAATTGAGAACGGATGCCAAATGTTTCAATTAACTTATTTATGGTAGGAGAATACATCCCAGCCTTGTAATGGTAGAAATCTAGTGGTAATAATCAAGATTGGATAATACATTGCAAGAAAATACAAATACTACTTATGTGAGAAAAAACACTTGCAATGCGAGAGAAAATTATTTTTGCATCACTTTGCAAAAAAATACTAGCATCAAATAACTTTTGCCAATGTAGGCCACAATTAATCTAAATTAATAAAATTATAATGTAATAGATGATGCATTTCCTTGATAAAAATTTAGAGGCATTGTGAGACTAAGAAAAGGGAAAGCGTAACGAGACCATTTGGAGAAATATTAAAATGAATCTAATGGTTTAATTTTTATGAATGTAAAGTAAAGAGTTAAAAAGTCTATATAAACATGATGGTAAAATAGTAACCTAATTCCAAGATGCATTGTGTTGCAAACAATCAAAATTAGATAGAAAAATCGCAAAGAACCTTCACCTCTTATTGTTATATCATGTACACATGTACAATATTTTCTTGCAATTTACAAGGATTAGAAACACAAAATCAAAATGTAGCTCTCAATTCTTAATGTAACATACTACCATCTTCACCATAGAAAAATGCTAGGGAAGGGATAAAAAGTGAATTGTAGAATACAAATATAAAATAGTCAACACATTAAACATAGGTGAAGTGGAAACTCACTCAAATCCTTGAAACTGATAAATTCTTATTTCATTATTCTAAAATGAAATGTACCACCAATTCTCACATTGTTATGCTAGCACCAAGCCTTAGGCATACATCATAATTCTACCAAAAGTGAAATATGATTAGATGGCCACTCAAGCAATGGAAGAAATATGTCATTATGCACGCTCTCCTCATCCGAAAGCTCTGTGCTCAACTCTCCCAAGCTATTGGTTAGTATTTATATTTCTAGACTGCATCAGAAGGAAAGCAATTCAAGTGATGGGATCTTTTTTATGGAATTATTCATGTTCACTCTTGCTATTCCGTAAAAATACTGGCTAGACAATAGATCCATGAGACGAGCTTCCTCATACTCTAATCATATGCATTCGTATTTTAGAGCTTTGGTCGAAACACATTCATCATGTCAACACAAATCGTCTCAAAAGGGATCTTTTCAAAATGTAATGACATATAGGTAGCCATATGAAAAGAAAGATCCATAATTAGAGCCTTAGGTCTTTCCTACTTAGCTAACCCCAAGGAAATTAGCCTCAAGAATACTATGTTATGTTTAGGAGTAACAAATGTTTTTTTGTTTTCTTTTGACATTCCTCATCCCTGATAAAAACCTTGGGAGATCTATCCTAGAGTACAAAGACAATGATAAGGAAGGAATTGAACTTAAACACACCTGTTCAACACATAGAATCACAACGAGGTAGATCAATTAAATAAATAGAAAACTGAGGGTGAATGTCCATATGTCACATTTGGATTAAACATAGACGACGAAATAAAATTCCCCATGATTGTTGTGGTGAATAGTGTTTTCACACTCAAAGCGTGTAAAGGAAACACCTATCGATGTAGTTATAAATGGGATTGGAACAAGTGACATCCTCTTGACCTAGTTCTCCTTTTGGGAAAAGAGAGCTTTTTAGGTCACTATAATACTGAAAGAGATCTTGTTAGGTCCCAATAAGACCTTACATACACTAGTAGAAATTAGTGACTAGGTGACTAAAAAAGTTAGTCACCACAGCTTTTCCAAGTGAAATACTTCAAAAAATGAACAATATTAAGTGACTGAGCTAAAAACGACTAACATAAATCACTAATTTAGTTGTGGGTTAAAGTATATGACTATCTAATAAGTAATACAACTAAAAATGACTAAAATGAATGACTAATTTAGTCTAAGAACAAAAATACAACTACCTAACAAGTACTACTCTAATATGAATGAGTTTTTTTATGTTAGTCATCTTAATTGTGTCAAGCAATCTAGATTTGCAAATGATAGGGGATTTAAAGGTTGTTGAAGATTGGTTGAAAGGTTATCCTTACTTAAACACTTATTCATCCTCACATGGTGTATAGGTGAGCCAAATTTGCATTACTTATCTCTAATAATTTGTAATTTTAAAAATATATATTTTTAATAAAAAAAAATATTTTATGTATTTTTAAAAAATCTATTCAATGAATCTAATTCGATATAGTTCCAATTTGAAATTAATTTGAAGAGAAATTTTAATTTTTAAGACTATAATATCAAATAAAAGTTAGTTTAATTTCATATTAACTGACCTAGATCCATGTTAACCCTAGATCTATCAAGCACCGAGAGGGATCCAATCATTCGAGGTGCAAACTTTTCTTTCTAGTGCAAAACTTGAGGAAATGTTTTCACCTAAAAATATTGGATACCTCTTGGCACTTGATAGTTATAGGGGTAATACAGATCTATGGTGGTTATATAATAATATATAATATATATATTTGTATTTGTGTCTCTTTGTTATTCCCTCTCTCTATCTCACCCCCCAAACAAAAACACACACACTCTCCCTCTCTTCCCCTTCTCTATCTATCTCTCTCTTCCCCTTCTCTCCCTCTCTATCTATATCCTTCTCTCTATTCCCTCTCTCCTCTCCCCCTCACTCTCTCTCCATGACTCCCTTGTGAACCCCTCTCTCTCTCAACCTTTCTCCCTCTATGACTTTCTTATTCCCTCCCTCTCCTTGCCCCTTGGATTCCATCTCTCTCTCTCCTCATCTCTATCTTCTTTCCTCTCTATCCTTTATCTCCCGCCTCCCTCTATCTCTCTCCCCCAGATCGCTCTCCCTCTCTCTCTCTTCCATCCAAATCTATCACTATCTCTCCCCTCCCTCTCCTTCTCCATATCTATGTCTACATCTCTCACGCTTCCCCTTCTCTGCTTATCTCTATCATCTCCTCTTCTTTCTCTAATTCCCTCCTCTCCTCTCTCTGTGTCTCTCTGTCCATATCTCCCTTCTCACACTTCTCTCTCTCCACCTCTCTCCACATCTATCTCTCTATGTATTTCTTCTTTCCTTCCTCTCTCTCCCACTCCAACTCTCTCTCTCTCTCTCATCCTTCCTCTTTCTCCCTCTCTACCATGCCACTCTCCCCCCCCACCCCCATCACTCACTCTCTCTCTCTCTCTCTCTCTCTCTCTCTCTCTGCCCTCCCTCTCTCCACTCCCTCCCCAATTCTCTCTTAAGTTTGATCACATTGTATTGTGTTTAAGAAATTATCTAAATTAAAAAACATAATTGGTTGTAAAATATTAAACCTATATTTTGGATCAATCATGTCAAAGAAACTAAAATAATGAAAAACTTAAAAAAAACATGAACTATATTTAATATATTATAATTAGTCAATTTTCTTGCTCTCATCCCTTGGATCCTTAGCTAAGATATATCTATATATATATATATATATATATATATATATATATATATATATATATATATATAGAACCAACATAGATCCATCTTAGCTTAATTTTATTAAAACCTTAATTTAATTTGTGTGCGAATATTTTTAGTAGTCGTGAGGATAGATGGTTTAAATATATTTCAAATTGTAACACTCTCCCTTTTAGATTCAATTAAAACAATGTTTTAAAATTAAATTAAAATAAAATATTTTTACTATGAAACAACTTATGGTTTTTTGGCATGTTGTTTTGATAAGCCATCGTATTGGCCCATGGCATTGTAACAAAGCCAATTTAAAAGTTAATATCCATGGTAAAGTGAGGGTGAATATCCATGGTTAACAATCTTGTCATATTGTTATAAAATATTTTGATTGTGAAATAATTTATGCTTTTCAGGTATGTGGTATTGATAATCCATGACTTTGACCAATGGTACTGTAAAAAAGGTTGTTTTTTACAAGTTAATAATATCTACTGTAATGTGGAGGTGAATATCCACGGTTAAGAATCTTCTCATATTGTTATAAAATATTTTGGTTGTGAAATAAGTTATGGTTTCTGGACTTGTAGTATTGATAAGCCATGGTATTGGCCAATGGTATTGTAACAAAGCATATTCACAAGTTAATAACAAAATCAAAATATAACAAATTGAATCTTATTATTTTTATTAATTTAACTTTCTATTATTAATTGAGGCCGTATTTAAATGTTTACAATCATCCCAATATCATTTTTAACTTCTCCTTCTTCTTTTTAATTTAGTTTCTTCCGCAAAAATAACAAATTCTTATTAAAAATAAATCATTTAACTGAATTACAATTTATATATTATAAATATTTCTTTTATTTTTTCCATTATAAATATTTATTTTCTTTTTCAATTCTAGTTTAGCGTCAGGTTCAAATAAAATATTCACAGATTACAACATCACATTGTAGCACTGCATTTTTCTCTGTCTTATTGATATCTGTGTGGAAAGGAAGACCATTTCATGGGATTCAAACTCGAGATGGAGTTTTCATGGGAAACACCTTAGGAGAGCATAACGCTTAGATGGAGGAAGGGAAAGGTCATTGGGCATGGAGATTTTGGCCATTTGTACATGAGTATGAATTTGGACTCTCAAGATTTCTTCCTTTTTACTAAAGATGATTTTTGTTCTTATCGGTAAACAATTTCGACGGTTTATATGAGAAAATCATAAATTTCATCTAGATTTGAGGGTTTATTGATCATGATAATGCAAATCTTGATTGCGGCCAACAATTCATCAAAAGGAAATGCAAAAGTAAGAATTTTGTATGTCCTTATTGTATAAAGGGTTTAATGATTATAATAATGCAAATCTTGATTGCGGCCAACAATTCATCAAAAGACAATGGACAAGTAAGAATTTTGCATATCCTTATTGTACATATCATTTCTCTCCTCCCTGACTTTTATAGGGTTAGAATGCATGAAATTTTAGTTTTTTTTTTCACCTTTTTTTAGTGGTTGATTGTTTGTGTAATGGACTCTACCATGGAAAAATTCAAAGGGCTTGAGTGATGCAAGAAAATTTAATAGTAGGACGAAAATACTAGACCTTTCTGAAGCTTTGTTACATGAAATTAAAATTTATTGTAATCATGAACATAAAATATTTTATGCTTCATCCTTAGATTTTGATCTCAATGCCTACAATTTTAAACCATGCTATTATATTTTAAGTAGAATACACGATACATTAAACCTTACAACTCTCCAAATCTTAGGTTAATTTCACCTAAAAAGAAGGAACCTGAATGGATTTTGCAATTTAGACTCAATACTTAGAGACAATGATTAAAAATGGAAGAACACTAATGGTCTGATAAATTTTACCTACCCATCAATTTCCAAGAGCGTTTCTATTATTCTGAACCTAAACAAAGAGAGTAGAATAAGAAGAGGAGCCTGGATGAGGTGGACCCTAGCCTCCTTGATACTTTTCAAAAGTTGGGCATGTCCTTGACTAGAAGAAGAGATTGACCAACGTTGTTGTAGATGTTTTTTTTGACAGTGTTTTCATTGCTACCATGCATAGGTAGACTCTATAGACAGTTAAGGTTATCTTTTGTTCGTTATAAGAGGTAATTCGGGAGTATCTTGATCTAATTAGGAAGTACCTTGGAAGGTTTTTTCCTCCTACTAATAACTACTATGCTTCATTGTAACTTTTTTTTAGTGATAGCTCCTTCTATTAAATCCCCATGCAGAATTTTTCACCCATGGAAATATCCACTTATTTCAGGATGAGTGATATGGACACTAGGTAATTTCAGAGGACTCGTATTATTCTAGATGAGAGGAGTTATGTGAGGTGAGAGGAGTTCTGTGACATATATTGAAGGATTCATTGCACCATTTTATGACACCAATCATCTCCATGCGACAACAGTGGATCTCTATTGCACAGAGGGAGAAACGATAAATTATTCCACTGTAAAGAATTGGTATGTTGGAGACAAGGAATGTAGACGTGGGATTTATAATTTTATTACGAAAAAAGCTTTGTGCGATGGAGATAAATCAAGGATTTCATGGACCTAAGTAGAGACAGGTTCGATAATCACTTGGAAATACTCAATAATTGTTTTGAAAGGCGATGATGCAATTTGAGAGTTCCATTCTGTTGCCTTGAAAAATAACTATCAATGGGGGGACAAAGATGATCCACATAGGGAAGAATTGCAGGAGTACGATTATTTCTAAAATTACATCTATAAGCAAGTCAATGAACTACTACACATGATTAGTGCAAGTGAAACCAAATTCTCATAATGCAAGGATTTTTTCACAGTGTGATAAGATGTTCATCGATGACTAGGAAACTGCAAATACTTATTGTTACATTCAGGTACAATTTGAGTTGCATTATAAAGTCTTTAATTTCATTTATTGATAGTCCTTCTTGTGTCCTTGTCTCTCTTAATTTCATTGTGGTAGGATTGGAATGGGTTAAAAAATCAAGAATATCATTGAGTAAAATAGACACCCACATGCCACTACATTTCATTGTTTATACTCTTTGTTTTTTATACAATTAGAAGTGACCAATATGATGTGCGCAAAACTAAAAATCCTAGCAGGCATGATGAATCTGGTTTTAAAATGGAAATCAAAACCAAGAATCATAAAATATCAATAAATTTGTGACATGGAGTAAAGAAAAAAAAAAAAAAAATTCTATGCCAACATTGTCTATTTAGTGCAAGATACTACTAATATTCATAATTTTCAGAGATGTTGGATGTCATGAAGATGCCCTCAAGAAAACTTATTAACTTGAAGATAAGATGGCGAGTGCAATTATTTACTTTAAATAGGCTAAATTTAGGTAATTAAAACATGTTTTTAAATCACTAGAAACACCACCCCTGTTTATTTTAAATAGGCTAAATTTAGGTAATTGAAAAAAGTTTGAAAATCACTAGAAACACCACCCCCACATCATTTTATTTCCAGTTGTACAAGATAATATTGAATAAAATTATGAGCACTTCCATTTAAATTGACCATACATAAAATAACAAGCAAGGTTGATGCTTTTAAAAGCTATATCCATCATTAAATATAAGATATGAGAAGTATGGCTCATAATTTTAAAGGCTATATCCATCACCAACTATAAGATAAGAGTTAATGAGATGAGAAAAAGTTCGTCTTCATATAACATGTAAATGTAATATTACTTATAACTAATGCATATTGTATCTTAATGGGCATATGTTAATTGTATAACTTCAATCTGGGTAATTTTTTACATTTAAATTGTCAAATACATAGAAGTTACATTACACTAGCTTAAATCCACAAGCAAATAAAATATCAGAAATATGGCACGCGAATGAGTAAGCATTTTCACACTCACTTAAATTTTTCCCTTGCTTGGTGAAGAACCAATTCAATGCTATTTTTGGTAGAGTATTAAGTTATTAACAAAATACAAAAAAAATGTTAGTCTCTTAAATCACTGAAAAATCATATTAAGAATGTTATATAGAAGTTACATTTAACGTAGCTATATCTACCCTGACGTAAGTATAATATTCCAACTCCATTTTTTTATATAGAAGTTACATTTATGTGTTTTAGATAGAAATTACATTTTACATAGCTATTCCAACTCCATTTTTTCAAACTTTTCAACATTTTAAAGATTTGTTTGTTTTAATGTGATTATGCAATTAAAAATTTGATATTGCTTAATACATATCCTATTTGAATCATTTTGAATTCTTAAGTGGGATCTTGGGTAGGTTTTTTTTACTACCGTATATCATGTTTTATGTAGATGGTGTTTTATAATTCACCCAAGAGATATTAGGAGCAATCTTGAATTGCATTCTTGTTTCCATTATACATTTAATATTTGCAACCTTTTCCACATGAAGAACCCAATAGCCCATGTTGAACATGAAGTAAGTACCTCAAAAATTGGGGATTATCAATTATTCTATTTCTAGAGGGGGATAGATCCAGAGAAGACAACGAAAACTATCATAAATGGATTTTTTTGGGTTGTACTAATGAAATCCCTCTAGAATTTGCTACTAAAGTAAATCAATTGGTGAATTTGAAGCTTAAAGGTAGTGTTAAATAGGTGTTGCAAGGTATCTCTATAACACTATCTATCTATGTGATTCTAATGCCATGAGATGGTGTCTCAATAAAACGATTTTCCAGTGACGAGTGCTAGATGTAGATAGCTTTCTCATGTCCTATGGGTAAATCTTATCATTGTGCTTGTATGAAATCTCAGAATGTGTTCAATGTTTGTTTGAGATAAGGAAATATGTATGTACTCTTGAATTTATCTATGTTGTAATAACATCAAGAATAAATTTGTCATTTCAAATAATTGGGATCTACCATGTAAGTTTACTTTACTACATGAAATTCTTGATTTGTTAGATCCCAACTAGTTAGGGTTCAATTTGATTTTGTTGTAATGAGATTAAGAATAAAGTTGTCATTTTAATCACTGAAATATACCATGTAAGATTTATTCACTACATGGAATTTTTTATTTGTTAGAGCCCAACTTATTAGGATTATGAAGAGTCCTCTTTCAAGGCAATATTTATGAATTCTTTATTCTTTCTCAAAGAATTACATATTGCAGAATGATGGAAAATAAATGAGATGCAGCTGACTGGTTTCTATTTTAAAATGTGTGGAGGGAGTGTAAAATCATTTTCAGTTGCATTAAAATATTTCAGAGAATCCACTAAAGTGCTTAATTTTCCTCCTAGTTAACTCCATTTCTACTATCCCAATGCTTCTAGAAGTCCTTCTTGAAAGTGATCTCTTAACTATATTGGAGGGAAATTGATTACTTGATTGGAACCTACAGATTACAATTTGATTAGGAGAAAGGGATGAGAAAGTTTCATATTGTTCAATATATTTCGCAAGTTAAAAGCATATCAAATGATTTCATTTTTGCTTAATTGATACGACAAGCACTCAAGCATTTGTTAGGATTTTGAGACCTTTTTCAATGAATTTTTTTTCTAAAAGTTATGTTCTCAATTAAAGAAATTAAAGGTAAGATGAAAATGACGCAATGAAAGGATTTTCTATTTTACCACCTAATAATTCCTTGCTAATGTGAAGGGTTTGGTATTTTATTAACTCAATATTAATCGCATTTGACTTCCTAGAATTTCTTTTAATTTCATTTTTGTTGTGTTTATATTCCTATCCTTGAAGTTGGTGATCTACTGTGTATGTATTAGGAAGTTTTAACTACTAAGCACTCTCAAAGGTGATATTGATGGATGACTAACTTTAAATGTCCCTACCTGACACTTTAGTATTACATGATGATGAAAATAAATTATTAATCAATATTAAAGGGAAGATAATTACCGTGCAATGTTTATTGGCTTGTCATATAATCACTGCATTTTGGCCCCCAATAATATATTTGAGGCTAAATTTTAGTTGTCCCTTTTGGAGCTTCCCTTTGGCCTAGAAAAACATTGAGGATAAATGTCCATTGCATTGGCATTGGACATCCTCAAAGAGGAATTCACCAAAATTAGTAGAGGACATGGAAGCAATTGGTACAATGAGCGGATAACCACTAGAGAAGCACTTCGGCACCATAATTCTTGTGTATTTAGATTCACTCGAAATTAACTAGTCACAAAAGGTACCTTCTTTTTCCAAATATTCTCATGTATACAAAAATACTAAAAATGCAATTTCAGACTAATTATTCAAACTAATAATTATCTGATAGTCAAAATTTATAATTAAATAGTATAATATGATTAATATTATAGGACACAGCTATAGGTTCTGATTGTGAGGGGCATTGTGACAATATATGTACACTTGCCATTGTATTAGACAATCATCTCTCAGAGTGTGGTATCCATCAAACGAAATGTACTTCGAGAGGCCATTGTGGGATTATAATTTTTTCTTTCAGTGGATAAGTGATGATATATTTTCTTATGCCTTAGTGTTCAACTTCCCTAAGGTTTTGACACTAGTCACAGCTAGCACCTTCATTCAACCAAGTGAGGTACTCATCTTGGAAAGTTGAATCATTTTGTCTCCACAATCCAATGTGATGTTGAATCAATCTCATGATCCTAAAAGCATATGTCATAATAGTGAGGAACACTCAACGTGGGAAAAATAATATCCAAATTTAAGGAACATGAGTCTTTTACAACAAGCAATAAGGATATTTTTTACACTAATCTTTTTGTTTTCCATTTGTTTTCACAAATTATCTATTTCTTGATATTTTTAACATGTAACTTGGTATGATTGTGCCTAAGGTTTTATTCAAGGTTGAGTACTAAGTTCCTAAGGTGTTATTTTTCTATGGTGACGTTTTATTTGCTTTGTTTATATAGGCCATCTAGCTGCATAGTGGCCACTATCGAATGTTGAGATATATGTCGTATGAACCTTTATAGTCTACTTTATTTTATATTCAAGTATTCATCGTCTTTCATGTATTATACTCTTCATTGTATCTTCTTTCACATTCAGTAGAGGAACTCAATATTGATGGTAAGAAGCAACAATTCAAGAAGGAGGAGAATAATAATCACTGGAGAGTCAAATGCAAAATGAGAGAAAGAAGAGAGTTTGTCTAGTGATACCCTTAGACACACTCATAGAGGCTTATGGTCAAGCCTTCAGGGTTGGTGAATTCACTTTCAATGCTTTGGCAGCACAATGATAATGTTTAGAAATAATGAAACAATATTTCATGTGTAAATTGTAGTCCAACCGATATTAAGTTGGAAACTCATATTCTAATACTTGATATTTTATATAATAAAATTTATATAGTTGAAATTATTTTTGCTTGCACTTGATATTATTTAGCCTCGTAATTAACATATGTAACTTTGTGTTTTCATATTAGATAAACATGCACATTGTATGGCATTTTTTTAATGTTTAGTTACAAAATCATACTAATTATGTTGATAATAATGAACACATAAAATCAATCTAAAACTACTAAATTGCTAGTTTATATTAATTAATGATCAACACAAATAAAATGAATGTATGACTAAATTAGTTGTTTCTAATGATTATGAATGAAATTAAATGAAATGAATAGAAACTAGTAAAATCAGTTGTTTATATAATGAATATGAAAATAAAAAAAAAGGATAAATGACTACTACAAATGATAATTTTTTTATGAAAATGATGACTAAGTTTTTCATGTATACGACTATTAGTAGCTAATTTACAGTATCTTATAACACGACCAACATTTTGGTCATATTTCTTTGGTCATTAATTGGTTTTCTCAACGATTCATATAGTAATATATTTTGTTGTATATTTGGTCATTAAATGCAACAGTTAATGACTAAACCAATGAAAATTTAATGACCAAATTTATTACTAAATATACTACTAGATGGTAAAATTGAGGAAACCAATTAATGACTAAGCTAAAAATGACAAAAAGTTGGTTGCATTATAAGATACTGTAAATTAGCTACTATTGGTCACCAACTGAAAAATGGCCATTTATATGCAAATTTTTAGTTGGTTTTAGTAATTAATTAGTCATTTGGTACTAGTGCATATCATTATGCCCAGAAGAGTGAAATTGAACGCATGGTTGCAAAAATGTTAATTCAACCTAGCCAAATTTGTTTCTTTTCTCTAGTAGCATTAGTACACAAGAAGGATGGATCATGGTGTATGTGTCGATAACATAAGGAGCTCAACAAGCTCACTATTAAAGATAAATTCCCCATTCATGTCATTGATGAATTGTTGGATGAATTACATGGATCAATTTACTTCACCAAGATGGATCTACATTCACGATATCATTAAATTATAATGAAGACTAAACAAATTCTAGAAATAGCAATTAAAACTCATGATGGTAATAATGAATTTTTGGTCATGCATTTTGGCCTTACTAATCCACCTTCCATATTTCAATATTTCATGAATTCCATTTTCAAACCCTTCCATAGAAAATTTGTGCTAGTATTTTTTTATGATATAGTAATCTATAACAAGTTTTCGAAGGATGATGTTCAACATGTTGATAGAGTGCTCAAATTATTGGAGGAGAAACAATTGTATGCAAAAATAACCAAATATTTCTTTGTGGTACATGAGGTGGAATATTTCATTTCATATAGTATCTCATGAGGGTGTTAAGGTAGACACTAAAAAAATTAAAGCCATCAACGAATGGAAATTCCCCACAACTTTAAGGAATCTTCGAGGATTTATTGGGTTCAAAAGGTATAATCAGAAGTTTGTTAAGAATTATGGGAAAATAACAACACCACTAACAAAATTACTAAATAAGGATGCATCTTCTTGTAACCCAGAAAAAACTAAGGCCTTTGAACATCATAAAGAGGAAATATGGTGAGCTACAGCCTTAGCTACACCAGAGTTCATAAAAAACTTTATTGTGGAATGTGATGCCTCAAGAAATGGAATTAGTCCTTGTTTTAATGCAAGAAGGAAGACTCATTTCCTTTGCAAGTAGTCTAATCAAAGGAAAGAATTCACACAAACCCATTTATGAGAAGGAAATATTGGAAATTTTGCATTGCTGGAGGCAATGGAACCCTTACCTTATTGTAATACAGTTCATGGTAAAAATTAGATCATGAAATTATTAAATACTGCTTAGAAAAAATATTATCTTTGGAAGAGCAACAAAAATTGGTCAAAAATATGTTGGGTTATGACTTTTAAAACATCTACAAGAAATTTAAGAAAAATGTTGTTGCAAATGCATTGGCAAGGAAATATGAGGATGTGGACGAATTTCTTTGTGCCATTTATATTATCCAACATGACTAGATAAATGAAGAAATAAATGAATATAGGAATTACAAAAAGGTGTAGACACTCATTGAAAAGTTGCAACAAGATCCCAATTCATCTGATACTTTTATCTGAAAAAATGATTCACTATGGTATAAGGATCAGTTATATCTATGTACTAATTTCATACTAAAATAAAAAGATATTTTGGAATTGCACACCTCTTTTATAGGAGGGCACTTAGGATTTGTAAAAACATACCACATGGTCAAGAAGGAATTTATTTTGGGATGGCCTCAAATCCAATGTTTAGAAGTTTGTGGTTGAATGTTTTGTTTGTTAAAAAAGCTAAGTTGAGACAATTAAAACTCAATGTCTCTCACAACCATTATCCATTCTGAGACAACATTAGGAGGAGGTCTCAATAGATTTTATCATAGTTCTACCTAGGCACAAAGGAAAGAGTGTCATGAGGATGGTATTTGATAGAATTACCATGTATGTATACTTTTCTTCTCTATCTCATCCTTTCAAAAATATTATAGTCACTACTACATTTATGGAAAAATTTAAAAATCTACATGGAAATCCAAAAGATTATAGTAGGTGACAAAGATCGCATTTTCACTAGAAATTTTTGGACAAAATTATTTTCTTGTCTTAGTACTCAATTAGCTCATAGCTTATCTTATCATCCTAAATCTGATGGAAAAATTGAGATAGTGAACGAATGTTTGGAGGGATATCGTTGTTGCTTTGTATCTGAAATGGTTACCTTTGGCAGGATGGTGGTATAACACTCCCTTCCATACCACAACAAAAATACCCTATTTATTGAATTTTAGAGATACCATCCATCGTCCAACATGTGAGTGTCATATGTTATAGTAGTCAATGCCAGGATTATTTTTTTTGTTATTATTTTGGCCAATTTTTAAAGTGCTACTATGATCTCAAAGAGATCAAGTCTGAGTGTCAATAAGGTATACTAAACTTTGAGTGGTAAATAAAAATCAAGTTATCAAAGTCTTAAAAGCTCTAGGTTTAGTAAGTCGAGGGTAATTTGTTATCGAAATCATGAGTGAAGATAGTAGTGGGCCTTGTTTTGTCATCATTGGGAGAATTCATTGGTGTCTTTTGAGGTTAGTTGCAAGGTCACATCAAATACTTCATCATATCATTATCACCAGAAATTGTTGATGCACTTCTCCATTATGTTTCGCTTCAACATTTAAAACTAGAAAGTCATCATTATAGTTAAAGGGAGCCTTGGTCCATGTGGAGGATTGAAAATAAACTCATTGGCTCTCAAGAAGGCATTGAGAAGGTTTCTCGTTCTCCTCGGATAATTTGAAAAACAACTGAAAGTTGTTGCATTTTAGTTGTAGGGGATCTGTTGCGCTTTTACAAGTTGACTTTCTTGCTACCACGACCATCCTCAGGTTCCACATTTCTCTTTTTCATCATAAATCATGTTGTGTGTTGTTAGTTTCACCTTTAACAACCAAGGAGAGTGCCTAGAAGAGCTTGAAAACATCATAACCTCTAACTCGTTGCACCTTCCCGCTACGCCTGTGTATTGGAAAATTCATTGCATATATAAACAAAAAATTGTTGTATTTTGGTCTATGAGTTGAGTTATTGAAGTTTTAGATTCTATGTATAGAGGATTTCCATCCAAAAATTTCTATAAACCCTCATCTAAGCCATAATTTCATATTTTCTACACTCTTTCTGTGCTAAGTTGTTGAGCGTTGTTACTACATTTAGAAACCCTAGAATTCTCTGATCATTCTAAGTCATCACAACTCTAGACATGAAGAAAAGGTATAGAGGGGGAGACATAGTCATGTTTGAGCCTCAATACTTTCCTTGGTAAATTCATATCCAGCAATTAGGGTTGCATGTGAGTAGACTATTTGCATCAGGTTTTGTGAAAAGACACAAGGTTACAATGTTCAGGTGACCAAAGAAAATGCTTTCAACTTCAGTGGAGTAGAAGACAAGGTTGGAGATTTGAGGTTCCCAGTGTTAGAGGCTACTATTTCAGCTGCTACAGAGATCCCTCCGCATGGAGAATAATGGTTCAAGGGATTGTCTTTAGATATAGTTAAATACAAATATTTCCTAAGTTTGAAGTACAAAAACAAAGAGTATGGAGCTATAGTACCAAGGGAATATCTTCTTGAGCCACACAACAAATTAGTCAACATCATTCAAGGATATTTCACTTGTCAAGGAATATTTGGGAAGGTTTATCAGTATCACTTCACATTGTTGATGCATTTCACAGGTAAAATCCTTTTGAGCCTACCTTTCTACTTGTTTAGGAGCATTAGTAAGATGGTAGATAAGGTTTAGGGTAAAATGAGTCAAATAGAGCCCAATATCTTTAATTTATCTTTGCTCAAATTGTTAGTGGTGGAATAGTTTAAGATGAAAAGTGAGTCATGGCAAGCATTTTTAGATTCATCCAAGTTGACAGCTAAATTTTCAGATAGTCCCTAAAAAAAAGATACACAGTCATTATTGCAAAAATTGTTCAACCAATAGTAAAAATATTAGTCAAAATGCCACCAACTTCAGTTGACCAATCTGACAGGAAAAAGGGAAAAAGGCTTCATTTCTCTCCTGAGGTGGTGGAAGTTACTAAGAAACCACACACAAGAGCTTCTGCAAAGAAGTTATCCATGGAACAGACTCTTGAAAGGCCCATTGAAGTCCAAGACACCATATTAGAGAATGTTGATTTAAATGAAATGGATAAGGAGATTATGGAACTACAGAAATAGTTGAAAAAGGCTCACTTGGTCATTGCTCAGCTTCAACATGACAATTGAGAGTTGAAGAAGAACATTTTGGAGAAGGCATCTAAAGTTGATGAAGTAGAACCTATGATGAAAACAGTGTCACTTTCCACCAGGTCTAAAAGTAAAGGAAAGGAAGAAACAAAGGACATACAAGAGCTTGAGACTTCAAAATTAAGGGTCCCTAGGACTAGATATTCAACTAGGAAATTGGAGCTAAGAAAAGAAAGTCTAGTCAAAGGAGACTCAATGATAAGAAAATAATAAGACTCAGTTGGATGAAGTGAAACACATGTTCCATAGGATAAGGAAGAAATTGAAGAAATATCAAGATGAAATTACTAGGCTTAAAGAACAAGATGAAAGGGCCAAACAAAAGATACATTGCCCCTTGAATATATATGAGCTAGCATTGTTTTAGGCTAAGTATATGTTGAAGAAAAATTTTCCCATACATAGACAACTCAAGTACATTTGCAGCAAAAAACTCACTTCGAAAAAGAGTTGATGGCTAGAAAACAATAGTTATAGGAGGCATTGAAATAAAAACATAAGGAAGATAGAGGAAATCTAGACTTGTTAGTTGAGGCAACTAAGGTTTGAGTTTGGATAGGAAACAAAGATTATTTTCTTTTTTTTTCTTTTGCTTGAAGTAAACTATGCTATAATAATCTTACCCTCTACATTTTTGGAATTCTTTTGTAAAGGAAGCAGGTGACATAGTAATGCAACAAATTTGTTGTGCTACTGTCAAAAGCATTAAAATTTGATAGAGGACTGGGATTTTGGCACTCTTTCTAATGTATGGAGGCCCAAGAGGGTTTTTAAGGTTATAAAATTCATAAAATAACTATTTTACTTTGTTAGAGAACCAAAAACTTAGTAAACCCTATGAAGGTGAGAGTTCATTGCGCATAATCACTACACTTTTGTTGAAGAAGGAAGTAGCACAACAAATTTTGCTACGCTTCCACACAGTCAAAAGTTTGACCTTGCAATTCAAATCCAAACCTCATGAAATTGATTCTCATGGTTATAAAAATTGTCCTAAAGATTTTTGGCAGTTCGAGCCTCATCCTTATGCTTGTATTCAATATAATTTGTTAAATATTCCTTTAGTCAAAATAATTCCCTAATTTCTAGAAAGTAGTTCTATATTTGATGCTACAAGCAGAAAACTGAATCTTTATGGGGAATTCGGTTCCTAAAGGGAGGAAACCATAGTTTTTGATGTATATATGATGTATTTTTGACTAAGAAAAGGGTTACTAGGGTGTAATAGAGAAGACGTTGATCATTGTACATTTTTAATAAAACGTTTCAGTGACTGATGATGGTTGAAGTCTACTTATTCAGAGATTCATGTCTCAGTCATTTATGGTGATGCTTATATCTTGTTTTTATTTCATTATCTTATGTTATTTCCATTCTTAAATGCCTTTTCTTCAATGTTTAGTTAAGAAAAATTATTTCGTAATCACTTTTAAGTGTTATGTTATAAGTAATTGATAATTTTAGAGTTTTTCCTCCATTGTAATATCTAAAGTTCATCCTCAGATAGATGCTTTAGATGTTATCAATTCCACTACCCCTATGCTCACCTCTCTACAAAAAGAATTGACAAAGACACCATAACAATAGCCTACCTTTCCCCTATCTAAGGATTCCTTATTTTCCCATCATATCACTGAAAATCAATAGCTCAATATGACTCCATGACCAATGGATATTTCCTCTTGCCTACCATCAAAACTTTTTCATTTCCATACTTAGATACATATACGCTACTTCATTTCATGGAACCCGCGTGTATATGCAACTGTGTCTAATGCAACTAGCGTATATCCAGAATACTTATGATTCAGTTAATCCATTAAATGTTGATCTTTAGATAGTGAATCAGAACTTTATTAACCATATGAACAGTAAGCAGGTGCAGTAAAACAGAATAGATCATCACACAAGAAGCACACATGAACACCATGATATAAGGTGGAAACCCAATGTGGGTGAAAACCACCTGCTGCAAGTCATCTATATCTTCTTTTAATAAGATACTTCATTTTACAATATTTTGTATTGGTGCAGTCCTTTACCAGTACGCAAGCTGCAACCTGCTGAGGGTTACAACCCTCTCTCGTTTTCCAGACTCTCTTGGATGGGAGCTACAACCACCTTATCTCTTGTACTACCTGATCCATTTACTAGTACGTAGGTGCCTGCCTACTGAATGCTCCAATATTCACTCATTCTCTAGCTGCTATTGGAAGGGAGCTACTACCCCTTTGCTCTTGTACTAGCTGATGTACTAGTACGTAGGCACCGACCTACAATCTCCTTTCATCCTCCAGGGACCACATTTCATACATTTTCATATTGGATACTCCTGAAGCACAACACTATAATCTGAAGGCCACGTTTCATCAAATTTTCATACTGGATCCATAATTATCATTGAAGCACAAAATAATCAATACTAGCATCATCAATTTCTAAATCACTGAAACAGTGAAACCCTATCAACAACACAGTCACCAGAACAGAGAGCAGAACACTGAACTCTGCAATAATATTTCGAACCAACTGTATCATCAAAATCATGCATCAGAGTGCATACGCTACTTGGAAGTGCTGAACCAGCGTGTATACGCAACTTCACCAAGGTGAACCAACGTATATGTCATCAATTACTTACTTATAACTTGATGCACTTCTTGACTTCAGACATATCCAGATTATTACATATACAAGGATAATATGTGTGTTAGCACCCAAATCTAGTCCATCATATCACATAAATATGAGTCATTATGATCTTGATCCAATATAAGTTCCCATCCATCAATATTGAAGCTAAACACAATCAACCAAACAGGATATGCAAAATACTGACACCTTTAAATTGTCATCAGAACTCATCAACAACCAGAACCACCTGTAACTTCAAACATCATAGCTCAAATGGTATACGCTACTACACTGAACCAAACCCGCGTACATATGCACTTACTCCAAAGCCAACCGGCGTACAGATCTATAAATATTCAATCATGGCTTGCAGCGATTTCAAACTTAAGTTATACCCAGTTCAGATCATTACATGTGTCAGTATACAGATCTAGAATAAACATAATCAATCATATAGAGATAGTTCATTTCAAACCATTTGATCCCGATCTATCCTTAGATCTTGTTCTCCATCAACTAGTGAGATCCCTCCTTAGCTCAGATCAAGCAATGCATCATCGACCCATAACCTGCATACTGTATGTCATACTTCATCAGATATTCAAGAATTTTTCGATACACTTGCCTATTGATATTCTTCTCCTTTTATAGTCTGAGGCCTTGCTCAATACCATGGTCCAAAACCATAACAAACCAATACCATGGACCCAATACTTGGGATCAACACATCTTAAGTTATACCCAGTTCAGATCATTACATGTGTCAGTATACAGTTCTAGAATAAACATAATCAATCATATAGAGATAGTTCATTTAAAACCATTTGATCTCGATCTATCCTTAGATCTTGTTCTCAATCAACCAGTGAGATCCCTCCTTAGCTCAGATCAAGCAATGCATCATCAACCCATAACCTGCATACTGGATCTCATACTTCATCAGATATTCAAGACTTTTTTGATACACTTGCCTATTGATCTTCTTCTCCTTTTATAGTCTTAGGCCTTGCTCAATACCATGGTCCAAAACCATAACAAACCAATACCATGGACCCAATACTTGGGATCATCACATCTGACGAGATACTATGGTCTAAAGCCATAGGTTCAAATACCAAGGACTAACTACCATGGACCAAAAGTAAGTTCTCCAACATATACGCACTTTTCCTTGCATGAAAGTGCATGTATACGCATACGTGCCTTTGTAATGTCTAATCCGTGTGTATACATGGATCGGTCACGATGAACCTGCGTATATATATTTTCTCTTCATTCTTGTAGTCTGATCATCAATTCCTTGCTGTTGACCTACTGCAATATGATCTGTCATCTGTGTGATTTGCCATCAAGGACAACACTTGTCTCATAATGCCAACAATCTCCCCCTTTGGACTTGATGGCAAAGCTAACTTGTCACACTTAGAACTATCATCTGATTCCTTTGAGTTGTCCTGCATTTGATATCTCTTCTGTAGAATCATCTAGTTATATGTAAGTGAGTTGTTATTCTATGAGTGGGTTGCCATCAAGTACAACACATGCATCATAATGCCGACAATCTCCCCCTTTGGACTTGATGGCAACAACACCAAATCACTCTCCCCCTTTGACATTATGGGCAAAGGGTGGACCGAGATATTCTCTTTCTTTGATAAACATTCCGCGGTCCATACTCCCTCTGAGTACCTACTGAAATATCTGAGTGATTTCCCCCTTTGTATATGCCAAGGTGTACTAATCTGAACATGCTCCCTCTGAGTACATGATGAAGTTTCTGCTCTGCTGAAGTGTGTCATTCATGCTCCCCCTGATTGTAAGCAAGGTTTGCAAAAAGATGTTCTACAAGAAGAATATGACTCTATACATCTTAAGTGACTTTCCTAGCTCCAAAGACTCATACATACATCCATCTCCCAACCAAGTGAGGATATACCAAAGGTTTACACATGATAATACAAGAGTATGACATCATTCATGCCAGGAAAAGTGGGGAAACCAACATAGGCCATTACATGACCTTGATACATGACTAAAATATTTCATCATCCTTCTTATGCATAGAGGGGTTACAAATTACATCATGTGACCAGAAGAGATTTCATCAAATGATTACAATAGATAGAGACACACTATTACATCATGAGTCTTGATATGACCTTTACATGAGACCAAACATCTAAATAATACCATGATAGTCATTAGCAACTATCATATATAATGTATGATCTGCTACATAAACATCTTTCAACAACATCTAGACCAGCAATCATGTTCTCCCTCTGTACCTGTTCCATCTGTGCCAGATGGTTTTTGTCAGGCCCATATTAGACTCTTCTCATTCTGATTTTGGCCCACTGATTTCCTTCAAATCAACATATATGCGACTATATCCACAGAAACAGGCGTATATATGCAGATCCTCCTCATGAAACTCACGTACAACCACTTCCAGATCAACAACCTGTAAATGTCCTATGGCAAGGTATGTCTGCATATAGATATCAACTCATCCTTTTTTAACATCATCATAAAATCATCACCATAGCCATCTCATCAACAAGATGATCTTATATATCATCCATGTATCATCACTTGGGAATATCTGCATCAATCAATATATGTAAGTATCAACCTATCAACATATAGGTAAGAACTCATCACCATCATGTCTCCAAAAATGCAACTTTGAGTAATCATTCATGTATCCAGCACTATGTATCTTGAGCTCAAGATCTTTTGTCAAGGCTTCTTTATATCATCAACTTCAACAATCCTCATCCACATGAGCACCAAGAACTATAGGAATCCTGCATCATAACTGTATTATATAATCTTTATGCATATGACAACAGTAGCATATGAGAGACTCATCATCAAGTAATGAAGTTGTGTATTCAAGATTTGTACTTCTCCTTATCCTTATGAAGATCACCATGTAAGCATCATATATGCACCATCTAAGAATCAATCCACAAATATGATCTGAACATCAACTATGTAACCCCAAGAATCACATGAGATCTTATCATGGGCAACTCATAACCACATCATAGCAAGATATATCATTTAGCCATATAAGCATCATCACCAAGGACTACTAACCATAATGCCAACAATGCATTGTTAAAAGTATATGCTCCCCCTAAACCTGTGCCATATGTTCACTCTTAGATATGATCATGCATATATCAGCAAGAAGTATCAAGGCATCATCATCATGAAACACTTTAAAGCATCTTACAAGTATCAAGACATTTCCACACATCATTAGCATATTATAACCATTATCAAATAGAGCAAATAATGGACTGAATCATATCAGATCCTTTTTCTGAATCTGTCCCTGCTGCTTTTCTCAAACTGACATATACACAACCGTGCAGTGTATAACTCGCGTATATACGCGACTTCCCCTTATGAAACTTGCATATGAGATTCATGACACTGAAGTTTTACACTTTCAGCTCCCCCTAAGTCTATTATGTCTATGTTGTGCTGTGTCTGAGTATATTGTGTTGTGCCACATCTTTCTGAATGTACTTCCTTCTTTTTCCATATCTTCAAGCGTGATGATGTTTTCTTCTTTTGTTGTGGTGCCCGAACCTTCTTTCTGCATTCCTTTGCTATATTTCCAAGCTTGTTACATGCATAACATCTCATATGTTTCATATTCCTCCGGTAGCAATCAACAGCTTTGTGACCAAACATATTGCAACAAAAACAATATCCCTGAAAGTATCTGGAATATGATGATCCTTCTGTGTGATGATCTTGAACCATTCTTCTTATAAATCTAGCTGCAACATGTCCAAGATTATGACATACATGACATTCAACATTATGCATTAGAGGAGTAAAAGATTTCCTTTGAAGAATTTATTTCCTTGGCTGTTGATGGGGTTTTCTTCTCATCTCTTCATTGTGCATTTCAGATTTCTCATTAGAGTTTCTTGCCTTTCCTTCTGAGCTAGATTCATTTTCAGTGGATTCATAAAAACCAAGACCAGTTTTGATAGCAGGAGACCTTTGACTACTAAGAATATCATCCAAGATCTTAGTACTATCGTGAAATTGTAAGAGCTTATCCTTTTCTTCTAATTTATCATTTAGAATATGTACCTCAACCTGAAGATGTTCTTCCTTTTCACGATAATGCTTCTTCATGTCTTCTTTAGCTTTCCTTCCTTCTTCCAATTGATTCCTCAATTCAAGAACTTCGTTTTCTTGTTTTTGGAGTAGATCTTTATTCTGCTTCTTTGATTCTTCAAGATCTTCCTTTAGTGGGCGGATCATAGCTTCAAGCCTTTCATAATAACTGGATCCATCTCTGAGTTTCTTGATGATTGAGCTCCTTTCATTGACTTCATTTCTTAATGATGTCACTTCATCTTGCAACTTTTGACATTGGTCTTCCTTGTTCTTGAATAATTTCCTTACCTTGTTTCCTTCCTCTAGTTGAACTTTTAGTTTGGTAGCTTCTTCCTTGAAAGTACATTCCCTTTTGTTCAATAGATCTTGTTGATCTCTAATTTTGTCTGTAAGCCTTTTAAATTCTGCCTCTATTTGATATCTTTCTTGCTCACCCATAAGTGCAAATTCAGATGTTTCACTATCACATTCATCATCTTCAAGAGTATCACCAGAGGATAGCAAATTCATACCTGATAGATCTTGTTCATCTTCATCCTGAAGTGATTCTGAATCTGATGTGCTCCTTCCACATATTCCCCAATCAATACACCCACTGTCATAGTTCTTCTGAGATGCCTTCTTCTTCTTAGGTGCTTTCTTCTTAAGCTTCTTTCCCATAGTTCCACGGATCTCCTTCAAGCGATCAAGCTTCTACCAAAGGACCTGCTCTGATACCAATTATGGGAAATAATACTGAGGGGGGGGGGGGGGGTGAATCAGTATTATCAAATCAATAAAACTTTTTCATTTCCATACTTAGATACATATACGCTACTTCAGTTCATGGAACACACGTGTATACACAACTGTGTCTAATGCAACTAGCGTATATCCAGAATACTTATGATTCAGTTAATCCATTAAATGTTGATCTTTAGATAGTGCATCATAACTTTATTAACCATATGAACAGTAAGCAGGTGCAGTAAAACAGAACAGATCATCACATAAGAAGCACACATGAACACCATTATATAAGGTGGAAACCCAATGTGGGCAAAAACCACCTGCTGCAAGTCGTCTCTATCTTCTTTTAATAAGATACTTCATTTTACAATATTTTGTACAGGTGCAATCCTTTACCAGTACGCAGGCTGCAACCTGCAAAGGGTTACAACCCTCTCTCGTTTTCCAGACTCTCTTGGATGGGAGCTACAACCCCCTTAGCTTTTGTATTAGCTGATCCATTTACTAGTACATAGGTTCCTGCCTATTGAATGCTCCAATCTTCACTCGTTCTCCAGCTGCTACTGGAAGGGAGCTACTACCTCCTTTGCTCTTGTACTAGCTGATGTACTAGTATGTAGGCGCCGACCTACAATCTCCTTTCATCCTCCAGGGACCACATTTCATTCATTTTCAGACTGGATACTCCTGAAGCACAACACTATAATCTGAAGGCCACGTTTCATCAAATTTTCATACTGGACCCATAATTATCATTGAAGCACAAAACAATCAATACTAGCATCATCAATTTCTGAATCACTGAAACCCTGTCAACAACACAGTCACCAGAACACAGAGCAGAACACTGAACTTTGCAATAATATTCAAAACCAACTGTATCATCAAAATCATGCATTAGAGTGCATACGCTACTTGGAAGTGTTGAACAAGTGTGTATACGCAACTTCACTAAGGTGAACCAGCGTATATGTCATCAATTACTTACTTATAACTTGATGCACTTCCTGACTTCAAAAATATCTAGATTATTACATATACAAGGATAATATGTGTGTTAGCACCCGGATCTAGTCCATCAGATCACATAAATATGAGTCATTATGATCCTAATCCAATATAAGTTCCCATCCATCAATACTGAAGCTAAACACAATCAACCAAACATGATATGCAGAATACTGACACCTTTAAACTGTCATCAGAACTCATCAACAACCAGAACCACCTGTAACTTCAAACATCATAGCTCAAATGGTATACGCTACTACACTGAACCAAACCCACGTACATACGCGTTTACTCCAAATCCAACCCGTGTACAGATCTATAAATATTCAATCATGACTTGCAGCGATTTCAAACTTAAGTTATACCCAGTTCAGATCATTACATGTGTTAGTATACAGATCTAGAATAAGCATAATCAATCATATAGAGATAGCTCATTTCAAACCATTTGATCCCTATCTATCCTTAGATCTTGTTCTCCATCAACCAGTGAGATCCCTCCTTAGCTCAGATCAAGCAATGCATCATCAACCCATAACCTGCATACTGGATCTCATACTTCATCAGATATTCAAGACTTTTTCGATACACTTTCCTATTGATCTTCTTCTCCTTTTATAGTCTTAGGCCTTGCTCAATACCATGGTCCAAAACCATAACAAACCAATACCATGGACCCAATACTTGGGATCAACACATCTGACGAGATACTATGGTCCAAAACCATAGGTTCCGATACCAAGGACTAACTACCACGGACCAAAAGTAAGTTCTCCAACATATACATGATTTTCCTTGCATGAAAGTGCGTGTATACGCATACACATCTTTGTAATGTCTAACCCACGTGTATACGCGGATCGGTCACGATGAACTTGCGTATATATATTTTCTCTTCATTCTTGTAGTCTGATCATCAATTCCTTGTTGCTGACCTGCTGCACTATGATCTGTCATCTGTGTGATTTGCCATCAAGGACAACACTTGTCTCATAATGCCAACACATAGTAGCTAGCCTAAAACCTAAGATAACCAGTCATCTAAGTGACAAAATATTTATATAGAGAGAGCCCTATCTAAAGTTAGAAGGGTTGGATTCCAGTTTTGAACTAGTTTGTGGTTACCTTTGGGTTCCTTTCCTCGGACTACAGGAATTACAAAGTGATAACAAGTGGCATTATTTTCGGGTGGCATAAATATTAACAAATTCCTTGGAAAAATATGCTCTTAAGGACAAATCCTTTTCTGAAGGGTGATAGTGAACTAGAGACTGAATAGGCTGAACATTTATCCAATTATTAGTGTTTCCAGAAGTAGATGCAATAATTTTCTTTAGGAAAATATGGCTTCAACAAGAAAACAAAGTAGGCATCACAGTACAAGAAAAAAGGACATTGGTGAGGGTCAAAAAATGTCGCCATAATCTCATTGGTGATGGTCAAAAGAGTCTTTCTCACCAAAAATGGAACGTCACCAAAAGTATAGGTGTTGTGGTGACGTTCAAGGTCTGTCAGCAATACTGATTTATAATGACAAATAGTGACTGACACCATTTCATCTAAGCAGTGATGATGGAATTTAACATCTGCCAACAAAAAACTAAACATCACCAAAGGTGGTGTCACGAAAAATATAGGTGTTGCGGTGACATTGAAGGTCTGTCACAAATAATTATTTTGATGAAGGATAGTGACCGTCACTATTTCATATGAAAATCAATGTTTTATTGTGATGAACATTTCATGACCATCACTATTGGTGCATACGTATGGCAATGTTCATTGACCCTCACCATTTCATATTTTGGTGAGGGTTGACAAATGTCACCATAAGCTCATTGGTGATGGTCAAAGATCCTCTGTCACCAAAAGTATTGGTGTTGTGTTGACGTTCAAGGTCTATCATGAATAATGATTATAGTAACAAATGGTGACCGTCGCCATTTCATATTTTGGTGAGGGTAAAAAATGGTCACCATAAGTGCATTGGTGATGGTAAAAAGAGTTTCCATCATCAAAAATTTATTGTCACCAATCCAAAAGATTATCGGGGTGCGATGGAATCGAACCACCAACCTCCTTCTTATAAAGTAGGTGCTCTTCCATTGAGCTAGAACCCTTTAAAGAATTAGACTTTAAAAATTAGACCTTGAAACTTTATAAATTGTAAATTCTACAACTTTCAATAAATTATAAAACTTTGTAAAGTCTTAGCAAATTTTTTACTAAACAAGAGCCACATGATGGCAATGTCATTGCTTTTGTGGCTCTTGTGGAAAAATAGAATATCAAAAATTATTATCATGTTAAATATTTTAATTATTTCAAACTCATCACGTCATTTATGTTTTCTATTCTATTTGAAAGACTAACATTACAAGACTACATAAGATTAATACATATGTTATTTTCATCCTAGATGGTCGACCTAACAACTATATCAAGTTGGCGATAAAAATTAAATGTAGAGACTAATAATATTACCTTATATAGGGCAGAAATCACAATACAATATACATTAAAAATAGACACGACATTATTATATACACTGGAAATTCACAATAGAATGTAGATATAAAAACTTATTCTATACACTAAAAATTGTGATGAGGAAGAAAATGGCTTGAAAGATTGAGATTTTGTAACACCTCTTGACACAAAGATATATCTAGAGAGAGAGAGAGAGAGAGAGAGAGAGAGAGAGAGAACCTCCATGTTTTCCAAGCATTATATAAAAGTGAAATTTTGATATGATCTTTGCATGTAAGTATAAATTTTGAATTATAAAACTTTAACAAGGTAAACTCTGATATTCCTTCACCGAGAATACCATATTTCCACCAGTAAGGATATTTCATGCCCCTAACATCCCCAAAAATGTAACAACAAATGTGACAATCTTTCTAAACAACACTTGTTGCACCTATCTATCTCAAATTGATATCTCTTAATGGTTCTTCATGTTTAATGTACTATATTTAAGGACATGTGTAATGATCATTACTCATCATCATGAAAAGAACCCAACAAAATTTTTACTAAGAATCTTGGTGGAATTGGGAAGTTCGTTGGAAAAACTATTGTTGACAAGTACTCAAATGTGTAATACTCAAGTATATAATTATTGGAATCTTCTAGTTCATACAAGTAGTCATCATATGAAAATTCAATAGCCTGAAGTACAACTAATTCATAATCAGCTTACAAGTTATCATAAGAATAAGATGGTCATAAAAGGTGAATGTAGAAGTTTTAAAATATGTTAAACCAACCATGTCAATTTTGCCAACTTTTACAGAGTCGGCCTCTTCATTAGCCTACAAAATAGATGGAATACAAATGAATTGTCTATGGTTCCAAAATATGAACAAAAAAGAGATAATTTTGCATGAAATTGTATAATGAGAATGCAAAAACAAAACTTGAATACATGGTCTTCACATTCAAAGATAATATAACCAAACAAGTCAGACTTCTTCAACATATTTGGCCGTGGAAATCTTATATCCCATCTTTAATGTATGAACCTTCGTAAAGTAAGGTTTTTTATCCTATCATAAGAAAACAATGAAATGATTAGAGAATCCCATCAAACCATGTCAAAACTAGGAAATAGAATTGGACCTAGGATTTTTCAAAAGGAACTTATGTCTTTAAAAAATAAAAAAATAAAAACTAAAACTTTATTCAAGTGAAGGTGGTTTTTTTTAATCAGGAGAATTGGTATACCTGCTTGTCATTACGAAGAATTGGATCGAGTCAATGAGACTACCACTATACTCATGAGCCTAGAGAAACTGCCCACAAGCCTATCTAAACAAATAAACTATGTTTGAGCCTGAGTGAGGAAGCCCTATATTGGTTGGGAAAAACCTTGAATTTTATTTAGTTCAAGGTTATTATTCAAAATCCACACAAAGATAAAGAATTTATATATGAATTTTATCCACGGCAGTGTTTTATTCAATGTCTATATTATGATTTCCAATAAAAGAGACCATTCCTTTTCGTCGGATGCCTTTAATTTTGGACATCATTCTAATAGACATTGAATTTTATAAATTGGTTTTGTGTAATACAAAAAATTATTCATAAATTACTTTAAAAGAGACTTAAAACGGAACCAAGCAACACCTAAACCAAAATCCAACAATTAAAAATAAAAATTTGGAAACCATTGTTTTAGAGTGTACCCTTACCTCTTCTGTCATTGCTTCCATTTATCAGCTTCTTGTCTATTAACCTACGTGAAACAGTTCATACTTTAGTTCCTACAGATTCACTTCACACATTCACAACATATCCAATGGCCAAAAAGACCAAGTTTACCATAGCTTCTCTGTATATAAATGACATATCACACAACAAAAATGATAACTTATAACTATGGGTTTTGAATCTAGCACACCCCTTTGGCGTCAACATTATCCTCTTTGTACCTTATTCTGAACTCCTCCCTGCATATGCCTTCATATTGCAGGAACATAATTCTGAATAGAGGTATGCTAAGTTCAGAATCAAGGATCTCAATAGTGTAACATGTAAACTTCATTATGTATTTCGACAGTTGGTAAAGCATACATAATATAAATTTTTCCCATAATAGTAGCAGAAATTACAAATTGACAAATTAAACCATTCTAACTAATTGATTCAATTTTGAAAAGTCTTATGGAATGATTCATATTCCCAAAATTATTAAATAGCTAAATCAAAATCAATTTTATTACAATAATTGCACAATATTGTAGTTTTGTTTCTTAATTCTCCACCAAATATCGAATATAATAGCTTAACTTATATCGGTTGCAAATTCTAGGGATCTAACAGAGAGGAGTGAAGTCAATTGTTTGACCTCATTCCTATCTATCAAATTCTGAAATATTCCCAGAATTGGTGATCTAGCTAAAATATCTAAATACAATGGAAGTGGACATCCATATGCTTTGTCCACTCCTTAAAAAAATTGGATTATTTGTGAGTTTTGAAATGATCCACTTATCCTTGTGAAGTGTAGTATTACATTTTTGTATGACTTGCAAGTATCCTCCTCAACCAAACTATATTACAAGCTATAATGATTGTTACCTTATACTTTGTTTTAGTAGAGGAAAGAAATGCTTTCATTGGTTTCTGATGATAGGATAAAATAACTTACTCATTGACCAAAGATATGTACCTTGTAAGATAGAAAGCCTCTCATCTACCATATGATGTGATTGATTCTATACTCTAAAGTACCCTTGATTGTCATTCAATGATCAATCATGGAAGTTTAATAAATTTGGAAATATGATTTGCTAAAATCACATTTAATGGTTTTCATATAAATCAAACTCCACATCAATTATTTATACAGAGATGCATTTGTTAGTTTACAGTAAAATGTGGTTAATAACTTCAAGTCAATCACTCTAGGTGTAGATTTTTCCTTGAAACCAACCATCTAAAATTTTTCTAACAAAATTTTAACATAATTTGTGTGTAATTCACATTAGGAAATTTGAGAACTAAAATATTAGACAACCACAAGTTAAGGTTTAGAAGTGTTCTTAAGGGAAATTTTTTGCCTGTATATTTTCTTTGGATGAATCTGCAACCACAGAGAAGGTTGTTACTACCCAGACAAACTTTGTTGCCCTAAAACTACCTCATCCAGACGTATGTGCAAAAATATTACACCATTGTTGCCCTAAACTGGCCTTAAGAGGTTTATGCTACAACCAAAGAACTATGTGTTGCCCAAATAATGTTTTATCGTCCATAGTACATCAAAATATTTTAACATTTTTTTTTACCTTCCAAACATATCTCAATGGCACAAGTGATTCAGTCTTCAAATGCAGCCAAGGGTTATTTTATGGACACACATTTTCCCTGGAATTACCCTTATGGTATTGTATTATTGACCAACTCCTCAACAATGGGCATGCAATGTCTAGAGGAAAATGATCAGTGCAAGGTCTAGAACATATTTATACATTTTATAATAGTTGAACCTCATAATAGCATATGTCTAGAACAAATTTATACATTTTCTAATCTTCCCTTTATGCTGGAAATCATTTCCAAAGATAGTTGTCTTTTATCCACTTGTGAATCACTTTCTAAATCTGGATATTCATGGTTTAATACAACTTTCAATTCATTGTTTTCCAAGGCTAAAATCAGATCTGAAAAGAGATATAAAAGTCTACCTTTGTTGACCCTAGAAATAATTTGTAAGAGTAAATTTCTGTGTGTGTACTAATATGCTACAAATAGTCAATCAAACCTAGAAATTAGACTTATTATCCTTGGTAATTTATATCCCATAAAAAGTATAGATTATACATTTTGCCCAATCTGAAATTGGACTAAATAGGCCATGTGTGTGTGTTTGTGTGTGAAGAGAGAGAGAGAGAGAGAGAGAGAGAGAGAGAAAGAGAGAGAGAGAGAGATTCTTGATTATTCCATGATCGAACCTCTATGTCATACACTCCTGGATTAAGTAGACATAGGGAAGCCCCTTGTGGTGATTGTAAATCAACCTAGAGGGAACAGGGTGCCAAGGTGATAGTGGTAACTCTTCCAAGTTTCATTTGTCCTTTCAACTGGTGAAGGCTTTGCATCCAATGTGAGATATTAAGTGGTGACATGCCACATGGAGACATCAAAGGCAGTTGAATTTGATGATAATAATTAATCAAGGACATGGTAAAAACAAGAAAAAATGTGCAAGGATAGTTGACTCAAGACAACATATGACGAATACATTACAGTTCTTAATGAACACATTTTAGCATATGTCAGTTTTCCCCATAAGATCAAACCTGGGAATTGAACAAATGTCATGTATGTAGCAGCTAGCAAAGAACATATTGCTTTCAAGCCAACTTTCGAGATAATAAATAATCAGGCAAATGGTAAAAACAAGAAAGAAGGGCAAGGATACTTGACTCAAAACAACATATAATGAATGCATTACATTTCCTTAATAAACAAATTCTAGTATGTTAGTCTGCCCCATAAGGTCAATCCTAGGGATTGGACAGACAACATGTGTATATAGTGGATAGCAAAGAAATGTTATTTCACAGGAAATTTTCGAGACAATAATAATGATTCATACACATGGTAAAATCAAGAGAAAATGGTAAGGAAAGTTGAATGAAAACAAAATATAATGAATGCATTACAGTTCCATGATGAACATATTTTAACATATGTCAGTCTTCCTTATAAGATCAATCCTAGGGATTGGACATACATCATTTGTGTATGTAGAAACTAGCAAAGAAAACACTCCTTCCAAGGCAAATTTCAAGATAAAAAATAGACTTGGCTTGTGACATGGAAACTATGTTGTCTTCATACTTTCTCTAAAACTTTCACAGACTAAGATTTTGTACAAGGAAACTCTCATGCAAAGTTTAGACAATCAATCAAATATCAAAATCCAAAACATTCTAAAGGTTCACAACCAACCTTTCCGTACTTTTCAACCCTCTTAAAGGCACATCCTCCTTATTTTCCTCATCCACATTATCATCCATTGTTGCAGGTCTCTTTTTCTTTATTTTCTTCCTTTTCCTTGATTCCAAATTCACAAGCCCTTCATGCAATTTTTCTTGCTTGGATTTGCTCATTTCTGGAAAAAAAAAAATATAAAAATACAACTAAAGACATTGTATTGTCAATAGTATAAGATACACTTTACGCTTTTTTCTCCCAAGCTTATTGCCATTTACCAAGGTCATATAAATAATAAATACGATAGGATAACAATAACAAACTAATGCAACTTTCCACAGACAATGTTATTTTATGAGAAACTTCAGCTACAGAGGGAAAATTTTTGACCTAAAAATGATGTTACTAAACTTCAATTTCAACATGCTATACATTGAAAATGTCAACAGTCCAGAAATCAGGGTACTATGTCCCTCCCTCTTGAGTCTTAATAATAGAAACATTTACAATAGAAATCAAAGTTTTTAAAAGAAAAATTTATTCCAGACCCTAATAATATTAAAATTTATCTTAATATAACTGTCAGTAGGAACACGAGCAAAGGGAAGGCATGGATGATGGCTCCTGGTGTCTGTTATAGATGTCTACCTATCATGTCCATTACATTGGAAGGCTCTGGCCATCTGACTTACAAAAATTCTTGCACCAAGTTCCCTTCTACAATCAGAAAAATTCATTGATTTTATTCATGAGTCTGATTAAGCAGCAAGTGAACAAACAAGACTCCTAAATGAAAATATGCATGCCTTACATTAGCTGAAAATATGACATGGAGTTATATCTTTCAAAATCACACCATTCCTTGCACAAAATCTGGCCCCCGAGGTCATTAATTGTGCCCTGGATGGAAACTTCTCTAGCCCCTAACCAACCCAACTGTTTAATATTCATGGAACTTGATCTCATTGGGATAAGGCTCTATCTATTCCTTCCTCTATAGAAGAGAATTTCATATTACTTTATTTTCTCATAAAGAGGATTGAGACCAAATTTTCTAAAGGGAGCCTTGGTTTAGACTCAAGGCACCTACTATACTTAAATTAATGGGATATGAATTTTAACCCAACAGATATACCACTGTATGGATCCATCTCCCATATCCTTTAATTCTATTTACCAAAAAAGAAACACCTTGGCTTTGACTGGAAACAAAATCAGAGGTTCATAGATTGCGCAGACCCATGAGATAGATATTATTCATATGCCAGAATTTGTGTCAAAAAAGGATGTAGAATAAAATCTACCAAAAACTATCATTCTTAAGTACTTGGATTGGGGAAACACACAAACGTTAAATTATTAGAAGATTCCCTTCAAATGCAATTTTTAGGAACATGAAATAGGAAAATGGAAGGTGGATGCCTTGGCTCCTAGTGTCTAATAGAAACCTTTCATCTCCAACTTCTCATATTTGTTCCAGAGTCCCTATGCCTAACTGCATTAAGAATATGTAATGGGAAGGTAGGTGTATTTTCTCCTCGTGTCTAATAGTGAACTCTAATATCTAACCTATTATGTCTGTTGTAGAAGATAGCTCTAGCCCCCCATCCTAGAAATATATTTGTGAACTGATCCCTCTACGATCAGAGTCCAGACATATAATCAAATTTTATGCAAGACACTGATTTAATACTCCTAAAAAGAGAACATTCACATCTAGTTAAAAGATGGCACAAATTTCCAAGTTTAGATTTTGATTCTCTTGGAGGGATTGTTCAAAGCCTGGCCATCAATCTATTTGAACTTGTGAAGGATAGATACCCCTATCTCACTCTCTACTCTTCCAATAAGATTGTCCTTCTAGTTGTGGAAAGATCTAGTTTTCCAAGGGCACTTCACTTCTATAGATAAGTGGCATTTATAAAGAACACCTCCTTCCTTTTAAGTACTCTTTGGATGCCCCCTAGTCATTTCCTTCCTATAAAAGAAAGATCAATAAGCCTATTAGAGATGAAAACTATTGGACATACATTCAAAGTACTTGGGCCTCCCCACCTTTAGATATTAGGGCTCAAGATGACCTTTCATTATGATTAGTTCATATACTTTCAGGATGGCCTCACTATTTTTCCTTACTACATTCAACACCATTGGGTTTAGGCCTCAAAATCCCCCTTGCTCCGACAATCTATGGATCAATAACAACCCACCACATCCCATAGTTTAAGAGAATTTTCTAGTTGTACCATCTCCAAATATCAAGTCTAAAGAATACTTTGTTTCAAATTCCACATATACTACAAGATTCAAGAGAGGCTCCACTAGTTCTAGGACACAATGGATTTTCCTTACAATTTTCTTTCACTACCCCAACAAAGATGCCTTGCATTCTACATCCATAAGGAGAAAACCCAAAGCAGAAAATTTTTCATGACCTGTCCAAACCAAGAACAACCAAGCTCATCACTTCTTTCTTGCAGTCTTAGATGATTTTAGCTATAAGAGGCAACTGGACTATCCAATTCTTGTGTCCATTGACTGCAAATTTAGTGAGAGAGAAAACTTTCTCCCATGTAAAAAATAGGCACACTTCACCTCAACACTAGGTCCGTGCAATGCGAAATACTATCATTAGGTTTTTGAGCAAACCAAACTTCAACCCAAAGGTTATTTCCCTTGGTTTAAAGCTTTTCATCAGAATTGATCCATACCTCCAAATCCATATGGTTAAAAATATGAATTAGAGAACCTCCACCTTCACAGGGCCGAATCAAATATCCATTGGGTTGCATTTCTGCTCTAACAAACTGCTGCACCGCGGGCATGTTGGGACCTCCTTGAGTTCCACTCAAGGATCTCTCGCAAACCTTTGAGGAAGGTTTTGGAAGTTTTCCAAAGTTAGTTAAGAAAATTATGCAAGAATAAATGCTTTAGAAATGTGACTGAAACAAGAAAAACTACATTTGGGGAAGAAATAAAGACAGAATGAGGAACATGCCAACAAAAGAAAAGTACAAGAAAATCAGAAAGGAAAATAGGCCAGAACTCTTGATTTTTTCTTAAAACTCCCCAAGTTACTACAAGAAGTATCCAACGTACCACAAGACTACCATCTTCCAATACAAAAGTGTATCTAAGAGTCCAGAAATCTCGGGCAGAAGCTAAAGTAGTTGGTGCATACATCTGCAATTAATAGTAGCATTCAAATTAGACATTGATGAACACTTCACAAATTTATATGGCTAAAAGCCTCTCATCTTACAATTCATTTCACCTACATGTATAAAATCTCAATTTTTCCTCCATTTCTAGTTGAGAAAGTAGTAAGAACATCCACACTTCGACAATCCCGAAGCCAAGATGTGCAATCTTTGAGAATCTCTTCAACCTGAATTAAACAACAAAAAATAAGCACCCATTCATCTATCAACCTGAAGTGAAGACAAAGATCCATGGAAATGGGGATATGTTTACCTTTGTAGGGTCTATACCAATAAGAGAACAAGCTCATGCAGCTACTCTAGTACACCCATGTGAAATAGTGACAATTCCAATAACATCCGGACCAGGTTGTACAAAATAACCCACTCTCATTATTAACTACCATTAGAAAAACAGTAACATAAAATGTTGTTCAGCCAAAAACTGGAGAACAAACCTTCATCCCAGGCATCTGGATCCACTCAACAACATTTCCTTTAGCCTTTGAAAGAAACTCTGTTAAAGTCTTCTCTGCAATAGAAAGGAGTCTGTAGAGACAGGAGGAAAAAAAACCATACCCTAGTCATAACTGAAACATTTTGTAGGTGTAAAATGTAGATAACAATTTTACAGGACTCCAAACAACAAACACAATCAATTCCTAACTGCATAACAAACTGAAGTAGTCTATGCATAGAAAAAATATCAGCACCCGTTACAAGTTTGAAACAAAGTCCCATCTCCTAAGAAAAATTTTTGTATTAGTTTTGAGCTGGTGAAGTTCAGGTCTATAACACATCTCCATGCTTATTAGGCCCTCACATTCTCACCGTTTCCTACTCAAGAAAAAATGGACAGGTTGGAGGTTGAACTCAGGAACTACCCCCTGCTGCTCTGTCACTGAACTACATGCCCTTTTTATTCTAGAAAGCCTTACCAGTTCCAGATCAAGGTGTGGATTGAAAAATCCAACAACTCTTTATGTTCGAAGTTATTTACATGGGAGAGATGGGTAGGAGTTTGCAGGGTAGATACAATTGTGATCTCAAAAGATGCTTGAAAAATCCTTTAACCCTTTCCTCTCAACATAGAGAGATTAATTTATATCACTTGACTTATCAGAGGAATAGAGAAGGACACTACTATCGAGACCATTAGGCAGCCACAATTGTTTGGGCTCCTGTAGATTTTCAAATCAATGATACTAACTCATAACATATGAATCAATCCATTACATAAACAATACCCTACTTAGAACAGATCTAATGAATACAACAAAACGAAAATAAAACTTATAACCAAGCCACAAAACATACAAAAAGGACCGTTGGTGCAGAAAAAAATTCAAAACCCAACTCTGAAAATAAATGCATTTTTAGGGGTAAAGGCATTTAACATACCCAACAGGGCTGGCATCCCTGGGGGGATCCCAGGGCGTCAGGTGATTTTGTTGTTGATGTTTAACACTTGTAACCACAGACTCACAGCTAGTGTCTGTAGTTGCTATGGAGGCCTGCAATAACCCCCACCCAAAAAAAAATCTCAAACTTAGTATCCAGAAGCATGTAATCCAACAAAAACCTTCTGTGAAACCTCAAAAACAAAACAAGGATTTAAAAGAACTGTGACATTCTGCAACTACTGCCTGAAATAACCATTCTCGTACACCAATTGCAAGACTTGTTTCTGCAAGCGGTCATTCTCCTCCATTAATAGCTTGTTCATGGCAGAAAGCTTTCTGTTCACAGGTTGGAGACAAGAAGCTTCCTTGCACTGCTTCTCCCTACACTTGCAACAACACCCAAAAATGGAAACATAGGTATTTTTAACCCATATGGGAGGTGTTGGAAAATGTAACTAGGTTCGGTCTTCATAATTGTACTTGAAGTCAAAATGTAATAAAAATAATTTTATTATTAAATTGAATTGACTTATTAAAGCATGGGTTTCATGCTTGGGTCAATTATAGGTCAAGCCTCCATTGTAGGCTTTAGGTTATTGTCAAAATCATTTATTATTGGGTCAAAGACTCCTCCATCAAGTCATCTTCTTCAAGCAAAGTCATCAAGTCAAAGTCTTCAAGTTGGCTTCATATAAATTATCCTCATGTTGGCCTTCTACAATGTCACACCTATTCACATGGTCATGTCGGCCCATTAATGGTGGGAAAAATACTATATGTACCCATCTAATCTTGTTGCATTTCACAATCTGTGGAGATAAAATTTCAGAGGTAGTTTCAGTGGTATCTATGGAAAACTTCAGTGATCTCAGGAAAAAAAAATTAACTGGCGAATCTCAAAAAGAAGTGCAACTTTCAAAGTAATATGTTTTGGTGCTTTTACAGAAGATAAGTTCAGATAATCTCAGACTTCGGTGCAATTACAGTTAGCCTCAGATTGGAGATGTGGATTGCAGTTTGGTACTACCACAGTAGTAACACAGGTTCGATGTTATTTTTGTCTCGGTATAACACAGTGTTGAGGGCTCAGTATTGCAACAGTGAAAGTCTCAACATAGTTTGTCTCTATAGTAACACAGTGATGAGGGTTCACAACATTGATGAAAATCTCGGTATATTTACAGTGATGAAATCTCAGTGAATTAAGGTCTTGATGCTATGACAGTGATAAGACTTCAGTGTTGCCACAGAGACAAGAATTTGGTACCTTCTTAATGAAAAGGACTCGTTGCTGACAGAGATGAAGGATGACTTGATGGAGGGAGTCTAGTCTAGTTTGTAAGGGTCATGGTCGTCTCTTTTTGAATCTACTAAAGGAACAATTTTGGTTGAGTTTTCCCCAAAGAGTGGGATTTTTCCCTGGATGTGTGCCCATATCTTGTTTT
Source organism: Pinus tabuliformis (assembly GCA_031772625.1). NCBI lineage: Eukaryota > Viridiplantae > Streptophyta > Pinopsida > Pinales > Pinaceae > Pinus > Pinus tabuliformis. The sequence goes on from CM062815.1 coordinate 194,623,328, forward strand.
CTCTTCTATTTGTTGCTTGGCATTAATCTTGGTGATAAGAAAAGATAATTAAGAGAACAAATACTAATAATGAAAATATCACAAGTTAATGTCATTAAGAGGAAAATCATTTAAACTGCTTAACCTATGGATTTTCCAATTGGAGGGGCTACGGCTAACACATACAAAGAAGTAAGAGCATGGCTAGAAAACTAATTATTGGACAGTATGGGGAAATATTGTATGAGCTGTTGGCAACAAATAGAACTAGGTTTAAGAAAATCATGGTAGAGTCACTCTAATTCTTATCGTTGACCATATGGATTTGGAGGTATCGATCAATTCTCATGCAAAGCCTTTCAACCAAGTGCTCTTTAATACTCCTGGGTAGGCGTAGATTTAGGTTACCTCTCCACACTCTTCATACTTCTTATTCTCTTCAAGCGATGAACAAAAATGAAGCAACATACAAAGAGTATCAATCAACGAACTTATTTATCACAATATTCAACCATGTGGCCCATACAAGTTTTCCATCAGCATGGTCTAATCATTGCTAACAGGCTTAAAGGTATTTGTCTGGTGTTATTTTTGATGAACAATTTAGCTTTATTTATAGTACACAAATTCATGATGTCATTGGAATATCACAGGAAGAGTTTCATACAATCAAGGTCCAAAAATTCCAACAGTTTGATGAAAATTGATCTGCCTAAAGCTTATGATAAAGTGAATTGATGATATCTCAAGTTGTTTCTTCTACAAATAAATATGAATTTCCAAATTGTTAAGTGGATCATGGGATGTTTGAAATCAACATAATTTTTTGTACTCATAAACAGTTCTACTTTAGGGTTTTTCTAATGACTCGACAGACCCGAGGTCCATTTCCGTTGAAGATTTTATACCTGTTTTGTTATGCAATCTTGTTCACAAACTCATTTCAAAAATCATTGCTAACAGGTTTAAGGGTATTTGTCTGGTGTTATTCCATATTAACAATTTGGACTTCTTGAATCTTTATAGTACACAAATTCATGATGCCATTGGAATAGCACAGGAAGGATTGCATACAATCAAGGTTCAAAAAATTCCAGCAATTTTGATGAAAATTGATCTCGCTAAAGCTTATGATAAAGTGAATTAGCTATATCTCAAGTTGTTGCTTCTACAAATAAATTTGAATTTGAAGATTGTTAAGTGGATCATTGGATGTTTGAAATCAACATCTTTTGTTGTGCTCATAGACAGTTCTCCTTTCAGGTTTTCTGATGCATCAAGAGGCCTTAGTCAAGGGTGTCCTTTTTCTCCCTCCCTATTTATATTAGTAGCAGAAGGATTTAAGTATGTTAATAAAATATGCAAGGGAAAAAAGGGAAATGAAAGGATAAATATCTCAGAAACTATGGTTATATCCCAGTTGTTCTTGGTAGATGATATCATAATATTTGGGCAAGGTTCTGGACATACATTGTAAAGCTACAAGATGGATTCCAATGATGATTTTCAATGAGATAGAGGAAAAGATAAGATATGCACATTGTAGGCTATGAATTTGTTTCCTAAAAATTATTTTGAATATCAAGGTGTGAAATATTTGGGCCTTAGAAATATTTGGTAAGGCCCTAAATATTTCTAAGTATGCTGATTGGCAGTAGTTGTATAACAAAATAGAAGCTAGAAATTTGGTGTGGTGTAATATACGGTTGCCTCAAGATGGAATATTAATTTTGGTAAAGCCTCTTTTAGAGAGTATTCTTGTATAATGGATTAAAATAGCACATATTTCCAAAGGAATTTTAGACAAAATAGGAAAAAAAATGGTTTCAACTTCTTATGGAAAAGGAAAAGGAAAAAGTAAGGAATTCCTTTGGTCAAATGGACAAGAAGGGAAAATGTAAAGGAAGCTGGAGGTTAGGGTTTAAAGAATATTAATGCTTTCAATGTAGCCCTAGCCATAAAAATTTTATGGAGGTTAGAATATATAATGAAGGTGTCTAATGAAAAGTTATGAACATACACCTATTGAATGTCATTACACCTACAAAGGCCAATAGATAAGACCTTTCAACTCTACCCAGGCCTTTCCCTTACTGTATGCCACACCGCTATTTATATGTAGATTAAGAGGGTCTGTAGAGAACATTCAAATTCATAGACCACATCATCAATATATATTGCTTAGGTAAGATAAGAAAAATTGTTTAGAAATTCAATTATCTTAAGAATTTGAAACAATAGAGTTGTATTCACAAAGGCCAAAGCAAGGGAAACCAACTATTCAACAAAAGCCAAACTCTAATTCATCCACTAGACCAAACATAGCAATCGATCACTTTACTCTCTCACTTGCAATAGACACATGACCTTGACAACCGATGACACATCTTCCATACCAACCCTCAATTTCAACTTTTCACTTTGAAAGATTTTATTTCCCTTCGTGTTAAGACTTTCATTGAATTTCTAACAAAGTGCAATATCTTATTATTTATGTAAGTGTCAACAATTTCCAGAACTCGATGTGCCATTTTATAAATTATTTTGAGAAACACACTATAAGGTGGAAAGATGCACCACATAATAGAGTTCATGCAGTTTATATGCCAAGTTTGAGATGTAAGTACTTTGAAAATTCCACCCAATGTTAGAAAGACTCATTGTGAAAAATTAGGAGACCATTAAATCTTCTTCAAATATGATATGATTGTCTAGCTAGATGGGAACTTATTGAACTTTATGAGGCTTGATTGAGTGTCATTACACCTAGAAAAGGCCAACAGATAGGACCTTTAAAATTTACCCAGGCCCTGCCCTTACTGTATGCCACACCCCTCTTGATATATAGATTAATAGGTCCAATAGAGAATATTCAAATTCTTAGACCACATCATTAATATAGATTGATTAGGAAAGATAATACTTTTTTTTGGGAAATTTAACTACCTTAATAATCTAAAACAATAGAGTTTTATTCGCAAATTCCAAAGTAGGGGGAAACCAACCATTCAACAAGCACCAAGCTCTAATGCATCCACTAGACCAAACATAGCAATCAATCACTTTACTTTGCCACTTGCAATAGATACATGACCTTGACAACCAACGACGCATCTTCCATATCATCCCTCAATTTCAACCTATCACTTCGAAAGTTTTTTCTCCCTTGGTGTTAATGCTTTCACATAATTTGTAACAAAGTGTTATCTCTTATGATTTATGTAAGTGTCGACAATTTCCAGAACTTAATGCTCCTTTTTATAAATTATTTTGAGAAACACACTATGAGGTGGCAAGTTGCACCACATAATAGAGTTCCTACAATTTATATGCCAAGTTTTAGATGAAGTACTTTGCAAATTCCACCCAATTCTTTCACTTCCCCCATCCCTTTTCTACATGCCATTTTGGTGGCCTAGACCACACATATGGATACTAGTGGATGGCTTAATAATGGTGAAGCCTAATTGTTCTACATTTTGACTTTCTCGTTGGAATTCGACTACATAATTTTGATCAAGATTCTGATTTTTCATTGTTTAAGATGTGATTTTTAATGCATAAATGGATTCAACACCATATTTTAGTAGTGTACCAACCCTTTATCCCTCCAAGGTTTGGAAACTTTCACTGTTTTTGCAAAATTGTTGGTTTTAGCATTTCATCAAACAATTTGACTATTTTCTCTGTTTTTTTATTGGGGGTTTCAACTTATATTTTGTCCTTTTTGACATGTAATGGAATTGAAAATTCAATATACATAAAATCCAACAATAATACAACAACACAACAACATTGTGGGAAAATATAATGGCCATGTCTTTGTTATAAACCAATGCATTAGAAGTTGTCCTATTTTTTGTATGGATGTGGAAATATGTGCTATTGTAGATGACTTTTATTGGTCCAAATCACAACCAAAATTGTACTAAACTCATGTCCCTCTATTCTCTATCACTTTCCAACCCTAAAACACAAGTATTTTCCTCCCTCAATAGGTACCTTAGTTATATTTGCAAATAGTGAGAAGTATGGGCTAATTTCCACTGTATTTCAAACTTCCACAACCCTCCAAAATCTGCTTTAGCTATCATCTCATGAAATATTATTGATACCAATTGGTGCAACCCTATCTCTTCTTCAAAATTCTCCCCTTTTTATGTTAAGCCAACCCGTCTAACTCACTATTATTAATCAAAGACAACTACAGCCTGTAAATGTGCCCTCATGCCATAGTAACTCGACCCATATAGGAGTTATAAACCCTCTTAACATTTAGTAGATAACATACAGAGATTCACCCTCTAAAGCTTGACTAATACACCTTTCTTAGAGGGTAAATTCAACCCACAATTTCTTTTTAGCAGCAACAGTCAATACATCCAAGAGAATGATCATCTTTTAATGAACCTGTGTGCCATTCCTGATGGGGTTTTACCATTGTAAAACCTCTACTATGAAACCTAGATATTTCTCAAAAAATCATTCCACACTAAATTATATTTCTTAATATTTCCTTCATCCATTGTCGGGGATTAGATGTCCTCAATTTAGCCTCCAATATCACTTTCCACAATACATTTTGACCATTGTTTTACCATAGATAATTTCATATACCAATAGAAGGAGAAGTGAACCCCAAAACCTCTAAAACTTCACTATTCAAATATGTAATTACAAATTTATCTCATGTACCATTTATATGTGGAATAATTCAAGAGATTAGTACCTTAGTGAGTCACAAATCCTCCCTAGTTTGCATCAACATGAAATTTCTCTTCCACAACAATGCACCCAATGCTGAAACCTGTATGATCTCGCTCCAATCTAGCTAGGGTGGGTTTCTCACCACCAAATCGGTGATTACGATGGATGCATGTGATGAAATAAAAATAGATAGCTTCCTTCTTGATGCCGATGAGCATTCTAGGGGATTCTTGGATGAAGCTGATCTTGATCTGCCTTCTGAAACCAAAGAGAGACTTTTTGGCTATTCTGATTTGATGGACAAAAACCCTAATTCTCATGAAAATTAACATGGAAGGCAATAAGAATTGATGAACCCGGTCTTGAAGAAGGTGCCTCAAACTCTAATATGGATAGTATTTCCATCCAAAGTGTTGAGAAAATGATCTCCAACATTGAATTTAATAGTCAGAAGTCCCATTTTTTGTATCTTAATGACTTCCTAATTTATGATACAGTGGAAAAGGTGATATAGGAGTAGTGTATTAAGTTTCAAGTAACATTCTCTCACTCCCTTGATGATGAAGGCATTGAAACCATTACTTGAAATTGAAAAACAACATATTCAAGTCATATATGGTGCATTTTGAAGGTTCTCCCCTATATCAAAATCATGATCATTATGACAAGGAAATGTGTTCTGACAAGTAAGCCTCCTTGCAAAGCTCATTGCATTATAATACAAGTTTGGCCTTTGAAAATGAAAGATACACCAAGAACATTAACGAGAAACCTAGCTATACAAAAGAGAAAATCTCTTCTCAATTACAGAAGTACTGTCCAGATTTCATAAACGATGTTTTCACTGACTGGCATGAGGAATATATGTGCAATTATACCTCTAGTCCTGGCTGGATATATCAGTTCAATGAAAATTCAACTAACAAAAATTAGGCATACTTTGATTTTAAAATAAATTTGGAATTGTTGTGGAGTTTACAAATTGATGAAGATACTTAGAAACATGTAATTGAAGATTCCTTTAAAAAGGATGATGAAAATCCAAGTCCTGTCAAACAAGATGAACTTCTAGAGGCACTAATGGAAATGCATGGTAGAGCTAATCCTCAAAACCCAAGCTTGGTTGATTTCTGGATTATGTTGTCTAAGCTTACTCCAAAGTTTGTTTCATCATTTGAGGAACTTGGAGCTAGTCTCACTATCCAGATTGAAAAATATGAATTGAACCAAAATTTTTATACTTGATGTATGCTCAACTATTGTGATGAATGAGCCATTATGTCCCCAAAAGGGAAAAGGACTTGTAATCTGAAAATTTTTACATCATCATACCAAATTCGATCGGTACAGTTTTTGCAATGATAAAACACACCCCTTCTATACCTACAACAAATCTTCAACAACATGGATAGAATTGTATTAACATCCTTACTTAGAAGGAGAAGAGGTGTTCTTACTCTTTTTCAGACTAGAAATGATAGGGGTAGCTACCTATGAATACCCCGATATCAATATATCCAAGTTTGGCATGGTCTTGATGCACTAAGGAAGAAGGTATTACATTTATAAAATATTGAGAATTTATGTTTGAGTGTATGTATGGAACAATATTTTTTAGTCATCATGTGCTCCCGAGAGAGACCTAGATCCCCAATGAGGAGCCTAGGTTTGCACTTAAATCTATACATGTAGTTTAAGTCAAATGATTTTATAAGGTATGAATAAATTATCGGCTTTAATGGCTGTAGTGTTTCCCCTCGATTCCATTTTTTTATGCATGCTATAGTCAGTTTGAACATGATCTAACAATTGTGCAAAATGTAGGAATGCATGGTATGTGAGGAAAGATAGCTTTCAATTGAATGTGACATTTGGGAGGAAATACCATGATTAAGGAGCATTTCTCCAAAAGATATAGGATTTGGCACATAAGTGAAAAGAGTTGTGATATTTGTCCTCAATAGATACAAACAACACCAGTAATAGATAACCACACAAATTATATATATATATATATATATATATATATATATATATATATAACCACTTAAAAGGTATGTAGAAAAGTACCAAAAAGCAGGCATATTGAATGCATACCTCTTGTTCCATCCTTGAATGGATTGGCAACACGCAGCAAAGTTTTCTTCAATCCATATTTGTTCACATTTTTTCCCTAACTCTTCCAACAATACCATCACAAAAACCACAATGGTCGGGTTTGAATCTGATCCCGCATTATTTTCAACATGGGCATCCTCGTATTCGCATATTTTTGCATCTTGGTATGGTATGAGATTGAGGTCGATTGTAAGAGTACCCCTAACACCGTCCCCATCCTCGTCGCCCTGTATTGGCGGAGGCAATTTCATCCCCTAAATGTATAGAAAAACGTTTTGGTTTATGGAAATCTGAGGTAGAGAGGGCTGTAATACATGCAAGGTAGAGATATGGCCCAACTGCAATGGTCTTCTCATACACACAAAGTATCAAGCCTAGAGAATATAAGAGAAATAATATTAGAGTGATAATATTTAAAAAATTTAGTCATAAGAGAAATAAAATAATATTAGAGCGGTGTAATATTTAAAAAAATTAGTCACAATCATCCACATACTTTTATATAAAATAAACTCTAAGAATGTCAATTTTTAAAATCTCTTTTGTAGTTATCGAATGTCATTCAAGTAGAATATCACAATAACCTATGTCAGTAATGGTGCGACTATTTCTTTTATTTTTTTAAAGAAATTTTTTCTACACATGCACCCCATCAAGCATAAATCAGCTGAACATATACATTTGAAGTAATATAAATTAACCTATGGCTATCCTTAAAAGAGTTATCACCCAGATCCCTAGTGATGGTGTAAGGCTCCTATCAAAGTGGTATGAGCTTCTTATGGGAGTTTTTCAATTACCCTTTATGCAAGTCCAACCATAAATCGTCACCAACGTGAAACTTATGTGGAACCCAATGGATTGTGTACCTAATTGTACCTGGAGTAGGCAACTTTCTACAAGATATCATGAACTCATTGTTGATTTTTTCGGATACATTCCTCAAAAATTGTTTATTTACTTGCCTCATTCCATGTATAGGAGGTATCTTAATGTTTTATACCGTGAATATAGATACATCAATTTGTGCGAACTGTTCGGACCCCAAGCACACCTGAAAAACCTTTTGGCCAATAGAAATATGAAGAGCTATGTCGAAAATATAGAAGTCCTTCAACACGTGTATGTGAATGCTCGTAATTGTATACTCTAAAGACATCTATAATAATTCTATTGACTACTACCTTTTATTTAACAATTTAGCGATGAAAGGTATAAGTGGATTTGGTGAAGCTTGGTGTCCATCATGGAGCAAAGTTTAAACGAAAAAATACTAAGGAACCTACTATCCCTATCAAGAAATATGGTCTTTGGAAACCCAAAATGAACCAAAATATGCTTGAAGAAGAACTTATGAGTGGATTTTGTTGCGATAATATTCTTACAAGGTGTCAAAATTCCCATCCTAAGGAAGAAATCAACAACATCAAAAACACATATGTTACCATGCTTGGTTGAGGGAAAACATGACATAAAATGTAGGGGCATTAACTCCCAAGGATTATCTAGAGTAGGAAAAGGCCTACAGTTGGTGTGGATTGCCATTTCCTTTGGTAGAATATAATTATTCCACTACTTATAGGCTTCGACAATAGAATGGATCTTGTTGTCATAGGTTGGTTATATATGAAACTGATCGTAGAGTGTATTGCTATGATACACCATTAAATGTTTGTGTCGTGTGGGCACTACATCGACAACATGAACGACTGGCTCATAGGGTCCCTGTTGTGTAGCCATTCATTGAATAATGGTGTTGGATATAATATTGTTTCCATAAATAAGAGAACCATAAACAGGCCCATGAACATTGTCAATATCTTTTGGAGATGTTGCAAATAAAGCAATCATGAATACAAAATTTATGGTCAATAGGATAGGTATCATCAAGATGCTGAACCATCCAATGCAAAGATGGTTTTCAGTGCTCGTGATCTAGTCACATAAGAGACCCCATAAATTTGTGCTTTAGCATACCCCCAAGATTAAAGAAGTAATCCAAAGTGAGAGGATTCATTGATAAGGTAACATTGACAACAACCATTAGTTGACCCAAAGTGACAACTTGTGATTCTTGCACAACTAGGGTGTCAGTTTGAGCATCAAAAGTAGGCACAATTGCACAAATGGAAACATCTCACATTTAGGGAACTTGGCCTCAAATCTTTATGCATTTTTCCACTGAGGGTACCTTTAACATTTCGCAAGGAACAAATCACATATTTGGAGGAATTATGGATAACTTTTCACATTTCACTAGATTCATGCATGAAGAGATGCTCCCATCCTTTAAGAAGATTTTGAAGGATTTCATGGCATAGTCAAGGGTCACATGTATAAAGGAAGAACACCATAGTCAAGAATATGAAAATCGGAATTTCTCTTACATGGAATAACAGAGGACATAGGTGAAGAGTACTCTAGTTAGAAACATATAAATGCTTGTTTATGTCCTCTTTCCAAAGAAGAGAAGGTACCTTGTGACAAAAGGCCCAAATTGCCAATGGAGGAAGACTAGGGTAAGGGTTACTTTCTCTTTCACATGCTGAGACTCAGAATTCATGTATTTTAAGGTATGTTTTGCTATTGAGTTCACATATTTGGAAGCACAATTTCACAAGTCGAAACATCTCAAATTTGGGGTAATTTCCTACAAATATTTATGCAGTTTTTCAATTAAGGGTGTCTTTCACATTCCCTAAGGCACAAATCAAATATTTGGAGGTACCTCCGATGACTTGTGACATTTCACTAGCTTCACACATAAAGAGGAGTTCCCATCATTTAAGAATGTTTTGGAGGGTTTCCATGGCATAATCAAGGGTCACATTTACAAAATAAGAACCGCCAAGTTAAGAAGATGTAAACCATGTTGCCAATGGATTATTAGACATTATAGTGTTATGGCATGTCAAGATGTAAACTATGTTTCTTAGTTGTTTTATGGCCATGGTTGGATGTGAGCCTTGACATGGTAACTTGTAACTTGCTAAGTGGGATAAGTTGAAATTGGACATGAGTAGCCTATGATGAGTTATATTTAGTTCTTAGGTGAACAAGGCACAGTCTAGTTGTAGTAATTGTAACTTGGTCAGGTTGTTGTAGTCGAGGCAAGACTCGGTTGGGTTCCCAAGTCCCAAAAAAAGTAAGGGTAGTCATTAGAGAATGATAATTAAGGAGTGTTAGGGTGTACCAAAGAATGAAAAGACATGCTAACAAATGCTAGACAGTGTCAATGCATGTTGAGGAGTGTTAGAGAGTGCCAGAAGATCACAAGGGATAACTAGGTCAATCTGCATGGAAATGAACAAATAAGAGTGTGTGCTAAGGAGTGTAAATGAATTCCAGGTGTCTCAAGGATAAAGTGTGTTAGGAGAAGGTCATAATAAGACTTCTAGGAGGCAATCTTATGGTTATAATAAGGGGTTGAACAAAGAAGTTTCAGACAAAGGGAGACTTTTGGTTAGGTACAACATTGTTTTTCCAATGACTTGGTTGGGTTCCCAAGTCACACAAAAAGTTAAGGCTATCTATGGTGGCATGACAGATAGGGAGTACCAAGGTGTGTCGAGGAATGTCAGGAAGTACTAATACATGCTAGATAGTTCCAAGGCATGATAGACATGCCAAGATGTGTAAGGTGTCAAGGTGTGGGGTTAACACATGCTAGGGAGTGTGAGGGTGAACTTCCACGGAAACACAAGGGAGCACCAGTTTCAAATGCATGGAAATGAAGTGTCAGCAAGTTCCAGGTGTGCTAAGGAGGGAGTGACAAGGTATGCTAGGTAGTTCCAAGGCATGTTAGAATGCTAGGGAAGCATACTAAGATGTGTCGAGTGCTAAGGTGTGCCAATTTGTGCTAAGGACTGTTAGGGAGTACCAATGAAACACAAGGGAGCACTAGGTCAAAATTCATGGAAATGAATGAATAAGAGTGTGTGACAGGGAGTGTCATGGAGTTCCAGGTGTGTTAAGGATGGAGTGACATGGTATGTTAGGTAGCACTAAGTCGAGCTAGAGTATCAGGGTGGCATGCATCCAAGATGTGCGAGTTGCCAGGGTCTGCCAACATTTGCTAGGAAGTGTTAGAGAGTGCTAAGGAAACAGAAGGGAGCACTAGGTCAAAATGCATGGAAATGAATGAATAAGGGTGTGTGACAGGGAGTGTCAACGAGTTCCGAGTGTGCTAAGGAGGGGGTTACATGGTATGCTAGGTAGTGCTAAGTCATGTTATAGTTCCAGAGTGACATTGGGACAAGATGTGCCAGGTGCATGGGTGTGCCAACATGTGCTAGGAAGTGTTAGGGAGTGCCAAGGAAACATAAGGGAGCATTAGGTCAAATTAATGCATGCAAATGAATGAATAAGAGTTTGTGAGAGGAAGCATCAGTGAGTTACAAGTGTGCTAAGGATGTAGTGACAAGGTATGCTAGGCAATACTAAGGCATGTTAGAGGCTGAGGCAACATGCTAAGATGTGATAGGTGCTAGGCTGTGCCAGTGCATGCCAGGGAGTGTTATGGAGTGCTAGGAAAACATAAGGGAGCACTAGTTTCAAATGCATGGAAATGAATGAATAAGAATGTGTGATAGGGAGTGTCAATGATTTCTAGGTTTGTTAAGGAGGGAGGGACAAGGTATGCTAGTTAGTGCCAGGGTGACATGCCAAGATGTCCCAAGTGTGAGAGTGTGCTAGGGAGTGTTAGGGGGTGCCATAGAAACAAAAGGGGTAACTAGTTAGAAATGCATGGAAATGAACATATAACAGTGTGTGATATAGAGTGTTAGTGAGTTCGAAGCGTGCTAAGGAGGGAGTGAATAGGTTATATGACTGGTAGTGCCAAGGCATGCTAGAGTGTCACGACATGTCAAGGAGTGCTAGGGTGTTCTAGGGAGTTCCAAAGAATGCCAAGGAATGCATGAGATGCTAACATGTGCCACATAGTGCCAAGCAATTGTTAGACTTGTTAGGTGTTATGGCATGTCAAGATGTAAACTATGTTGCTTAGTCATTTTATGGCCACAGTTGGATGTGAGCCTTGTCTTCATAACTTGTTAAGTTGTATGAGTTGAGATTCAACATGAGTAGCCTAAGATGAGTTATAGGAATTTATTAGGTGAACAAGGCACAATCTAGTTGTAGTAGTTGTAACTTGGTCAACATGTTGTAGTCGAGGAAGTATTTGGTTGGGTTCTAAGTAAGGGTAGTTGTGAGTGCATGATAGCTAAAGAGTGTCAGGGCATGCTATGGAATGAAAAGGCATGCTAACAAATTCCAGATAGTGTGAATGCATACAAAGGAGTGTTGGGGAGTGTAAGGGAATCACAAGGGAGGAATATGTCAAAATGCATGGAAATAAATGAATAAGAGCATGCGTCGGGGACTGTAAGTGAATTCCAAGTGTCCCAAGGATGAAGTGTGTTAGGAGAATTTTAGAATAAGACTTATAGGATGTAAGCCTATGGTTGTGATAAGGAGTTGGAAAAGGAAGTTTCAGGCAAAGTGATACTTTGGGCTAGGCACAACATTATTTTTTCAATGACTTGGTTGGTTTCCCAAGTCGAAGAAAAAATAAGGCTATCTATAAGGGAATAACAACTAGGGAGTGTCAGTATGTGTCAAGGAAGGTCAAGAAGTGCTATTACATGGTAGACAGTTCTAAGGCATGTTAGGCATGCCAAGACATTTCCAAGTACTAAGGCATGGCAAGATGTGCCAAGTGTTAGGGTGTGGTCCCAATGGATTCTAGGGAGTGTTAGGGAGTGCCAGGAAACACAAGGGAGCACTAGTTTCAATTGCATGGAAATGAATGAATAAGAGTGTGTGATAGGGAGTGTTAGCGAGTTCCAAGTGTACTAAGGAGGGAGTGATAAGGTATGCTAGGTAGTCAAAGGCATGTTAGAGTCATAGGGAAGCATTTCAAGATGTACCAAGTGCCAAGGCATGCCAATGTGTGCTAAGGAGTGTTACTGAGTGCTAGGGAAACACAAAGGAGAACTAGTTCAAAATACATGGAAATGAATGATCAACAGTGTGTGACAGAGAGTGTCAACGAGTTCTTGGTGTGTTAAGGAGGGAGTGACATTGTATGTTAAGCAGTGCTAAGGCATGCTAGAGTGACAAGGCAACATGCAACCAGGATGTGCCAGGGGTAAGGGTGTGCCGACACATGCTAGGATGTGTTAGAGAGTGCCAGGGAAATAAAAGGGAGCACTAGGTCAAAATGATGCATGGAAATGAATGAATAAGATTTTCTAAGAGGAAGTGTCAATGAGTTCTAGGTGTGCTAAGGAGGGAGCAACAAGATATTCTAGGTAGTGTCAAGTCATGCTAAATGCCAAGGCAACCTGCCAAGATGCACTAGGTTCTAGGGTGTGCCAAGGCATGCTAGGGAGTGTTAGGGAGTGCCAAGAAACACAAGGGAGCACTAGTTAAGTGGGATAAGTTAAAATTGTACATGAGTAGCCTAAGATGATTTATAGTCAATTCTTAGGTGAATAAGAGAAACACAAGGAAGCACTAGTTAAGTGGGATAAGTTGAAATTGTACATGAGTAGCCTAAGATGATTTATAGTTAATTCTTAGGTGAATAATGCATAATATACTTATAGGAATTGTAACACGGTCAAGTTGTTGTAGTCAAGGCAAGACTTGGTTGGGTTCCCAAGTCCAAGAAAAATTAAGGGTAGTTGTGAGGGCATGATAGCTAAGGAGTGTCAAGGCGTGCCAATGAATGAAAAGACATGTTAACACATATTCAACATTGTCAATGCATCTAGAGTAGTGTTAGGGAGTTCCAGGGAATCATAAGGGTGAACTAGGTCAAAATGTATGGAAATGAATAAATAAGAGTGTGTGCCAAGGAGTGTCAACAAATTTCAGGTGTCCCAAGGACAAAGTGTGTTGGCAGAAGCTCAGAAAATAGCTTGTAGGAGGGAATCCTATGGTTATAATAAGGGGTTGGTCAAAGTTGTTTGAGACAAAGGGAGACTTTGGATTGGGCACAAGATTGTTTTTCCAATGACTTGGTTGGGTTCCCAAGTCACATAAAAATAAGGCTATCTATGAGGGCATGGCATCTAGGGAGTGCCAAGGTGTGCTAGGGAATGTCAGGAATTACTAACACATCGTAGAAAATTCCAAGGAATGTTAGGCATGCTAAGGAAAGCTAACCGCTAAGGCATGCCAAGATGTTCGAGGTGCCATGTTTGGCGTGGACACATGCTAGGGTGTGTTAGGGCCAATTTCTAGGGAAACACAAGGGACCACTAGTTTCAAATGCATGGACATGAAGTGTCAGCAAGTTCCAAGTGTGCTAAGGAGGGTGTGACAAGGTATGTTATGCAATGCCAAGCCATGCTAGAGTGCTAGGGAAGAATACCAAGATGTGCCAAGCACCAAAGTGTGCCAACATGTGCTAAGGAGTGCTAGGGAGTGTGAGGGGAACTCAAGGCAGCACTAGGTCAAATTAATGCATGAAAATGTACAAATAAGAGTTTGTGACAGGAAGTGACAATGAGTTTGAGGTGTGTTAGGGATGGAATGACATGGTATGTTAGGTAGTGGTAAGGCATGCTAGAGGCCAGGGAAACATGCCAAGATGTGGTAGGTTCTAGGGTGTGCTAAGGATGGAGTGACAAGGTATTCTATGTAGTGCTAAGGCATGCTAGAGGCTAGGGAAACATGCTAAGATGTGGAAGGTGCGAGGGTGTGCCAATGCATGCCAATGAGTGTTATGGAGTGCCAAGGAAAGTAAAAGGAGGACTAGTTTCAAATGCATGGAAATGAATGAATAAGGGTGTGTGACAAGGAGTGTCAACGAGTTCTATGTGTGCTAAGGAGGGAGTGAAAAGGTATGCTAGGTAGTGCGAAGGAATGCAAGAGTTCCATGGTGACATGGCAAGATGTGCCTAGTGTCAGGGCATGCTAATGTGTGCCAGGGATTTTTAGGGAGTGCCACAGGAACACAAGGGAGAACTAGTTCAAAATGCATGAAAATTAATAGATAAGAGTGTGTGGTAGGGAGTGTTAGTGAGTTCCAAGTGTTCCAAGGAGGGAGTGACAAGGCTATATGCTAGGTAGTGCCAAGGCATGCTATATTTCCCAGGCATGTTAGGGAGTTCTAGATTTTTCTGTAGAGTGAAAAGCATGTCGTGAAATGCCATGGATGCTAACACACACCACATAGTGGCAAGGGATTGTTATATGTGCCAGGTGGTATGGCATGTCAATATGTAAACTATGTTGGTTAGTTGTTTTATAACCACAGTGGGGCGTGATGCTTGTCTTTGTAACTTGTTAAGTGGGACAAGTTGAGATTGGAGATGAGTAACCTAAGATGAGTTATAGATAGTTCTTAGTTGAACAAGACATGTTCTAGTTGTAGTAATTGTAACCTCGTCAAGCTATTGTATTCAAGGCAGGACTTGGTTGGGTTCCCAACTCTAACAAGAGTAAGGGTAGTTGTGAGAGCATGCTAGCTAAGGGGTGCCAAGGCATGACAAGGAATGAAAAGGCGTGTTAACACATGGCATAAAATGTCAATGCATGTCGAGGAGTGTTAAGAAGTGCCATGGGAACACAAGCGAGAACTAGGTCAAAATGCTTGGAAATGAACGGATAAGAGTGTGTGTCGGGGACTGTTAGTGAATTCTGTGTGTCCCAAGGATGAAGTTCTTTAGGATAAGTTCAGAATAATACTTGTAGGAGGGAAGTGTATAGTTGTGATAAGGCATGGACAAAGCAATTTCAGAGAAATGGAGACTTTTGGTTGGGCACAACATTATTTCTCTAATGACTTGGTTGGGTTCCAAAGTTTCAAAAAAAGTAAGGCGAACTATGAGGGCATGCCAACAAGGAAGTGCCAAGGTGTTCCAACGAATCTAAGGTTCCCAAGTCGTGGAAAAATGTAAGGCTAGCGATGAAGAAATATTAAACATGCTAAGATGTGCCAAGTGCTAAGGGAGACCAAGAGGTGCAAGGGTGTGACAATATGTGCAAGGGACTTTCAAGGAAACAAAAGGGATAAACAAGTTAAACTACAAGGACATGAACAAATAAGAGGGTTAGTAAGTCATCAATTTAGCTTTTCCATGAGGGGCATTCAAGGCACGCCAACACTAGGTGCCAATAGGTGCCAAGTGCCAAGTGTTAGTGCATTCTAAGTGTCAAATTGTTAGGCCCCTATACTACTAGTGATTACCCCATTAATATTGTAGTTATACCCATTATTTATATTGTTGTGCCCCTACTACCCCCATATTGTTACTTCTGTGCCCCATAGAATCCCTCTATTGTTATTTTTGTGGCTTTATATTATTATTGTTAGGTCGGCTAGACTATATTGTGACTCCTTAGACTCCTATATATAGAAAGGATGTTTTGTCATTTGTATCATCCAAGAATTGTTCATTTATGTAATGTAAAGGAGGTTTCCCCCTCGAAGAGGCTGAATTCTAAGGCGTTGATCTATCTTTTCTATCTTTTCTTGAGCTGGTTTCATAACATTTGGTATCAGAGCTTTGGATTCTAGGGTTTCGCTGCTCCAAACAGGTCATCGTGGAATTTTCGCTATAACGTTTTTTATGTGATATTTCAGAAGTCGCAAAAAAAACCCATTTGAGAAGAAACCCCGTTGAACCTTGGGTCCGAATTTCAGAGCTTTTCGCGTGATATTTTCAGAGATATGATTTGAGGAAGTTGGTCTTTTTGCAGACTCCTGAATTACTCTCAAAACAGGTGACCTGGGGAAAATCGTCATAACTTTCTTTCTGAGCATCGGATTGAAATTTCGTAAGAAGGTACAGAAAGAGGACGGACTGTAGTTTTCTTTTATATATTTTTCAGAGTCAAAGGTCGAAAAATTGACACGTGGCACTTCATACAAGTTTTCTCTTCTGGAAAGGTCTATAATCAGGTCATCTTGGGAGATTGTGCATAACTCTTTTTTGGGGAATCCAATTTGGATCAGACTGGTGGCATTGGAAAGAGGACACAGAGGGCTACTACAGGTAGCAAGTTCAGAACTTAAATATCCATAAGTACAGAGTTACAGTCATTTCAAGTTCGAGGTCCTAAAATCAAGAAAAAGGAAGATGAGGAAGTTTGATGGCAAGGATCCGGTAAATTGGATACTTCAGATGGAGCAATATTTTGATCTACATGGTGTACAAATGTTACAAAAGGTATGTATTGCATCTTCATATTTAGAACCGGATCAGTTTTTATGGTATAAAGGGCTTTGTTCTCGTAAAAAACTTGTTACGTGGTCAATTCTCACGGAGGAAATGATAGCACATTATGAGGATACAAAGAGCAACACCTTCTTTAGAGCAACACCACAACAATTGGAAAGAGTAAAAGGGATTTGTGACATATTTGAAAGTAAAATTATGGAAACAAGGAAGTCTACCCCTCACAACTATAAAGATGGACGTGTTGTTCCTCCTAGCCTTCCACAACCTACAAGGGTTACACCACAACAATTGGAAGAAAAAAGAGAAAAGGGGCTTTGTTACAATTGTGATAGCAAATGCACTAAATGTCATAAGTGTGCTGAGAAGAAATTATTTTACATAGAGTATGAAGAGGAGGAAGAAAAGGATCAAGAAACATCAAAAGAAGAGGATATATGCCAGGACCCGACCCCAGAGAAAGAAGAAATGAATCAGAACATATCTTGTAAACTATTGGCAAGAATGACCACTCCTAAAACTCTCAAGATAGAAGGAAATATCAAGAAGAAAAAGGTGCAAGAAGTGAAAGATCACATCAAGAAAGAAGAAATGAATCCAACCATATCTTGTAATTCACTGGTCGGAATTACCACTCCTCAAACTAGTGAGACAGAAGGACATATCAAGAAGAAAAATGTTCAAGAAGTGAAAGATCACATCGAGCGTCAAGAAATGAATTCGACCATATCTTGTAAAGGATTGGAAGAAATTACCACTCCTAAAAATCTAAAGATAGAAGGACATATCAAGAAGAAAAAGGTTCAAGCAGTGAAAGATCACATCGAGCATCAACAACAAGTTCTCCAACTTTTAAAGGATAGCGCCACTTCGGTGCAAAATCAAATGAAACAACAGGTAGATCAACATCACAGTGAAAAATGTTTTGATGTAAGCGATTGGGTATTTTTACTGCTACATCTAAAGCAAGCTATTTATGAGAAGGAAACGTTGGCAATACTACATGCACTTAAAAAATGGCGACCTTACCGAATGGGAAGACTCTTCAAGGATGAGCATGTGGAAGCATTGTTTTGTGCTATTTCTATTATCCAACCAGATTGGATAAACGAAGCAAGGGATGAATGGAAGAAGGACAAAGAAGTATGGCCACTTATTCAAAACTTGCAAAAGATCCCAATTCAAACAATATTGCCAGATATTGAAAAGGAAGGAAAAATCATATTGGAACCTGGAGCAGTCACAGAAACAAGAACCCGACAGATACGAAATCGATCAATTTCAAAGTATCTCATCAAGTGGAAGAACTTACCCGCTGAATATTCCACATGGGAGGACAAGAATTTTATACAGAAGCATCAAGAACTACTCAAGCGTTGAGGACAACGCTTTTTGAAGGAGAGGGGCATGTTAGGCCCCTATACTACTAGTGATTACCCCATTAATATTGTAGTTATACCCCTTATTTATATTGTTGTGCCCCTATTACCCCCATATTGTTACTTCTGTGCCCCATAGAATCCCTCTATTGTTATTTTTGTGGCTTTATATTATTATTGTTAGGTTGGCTAGACTATATTGTGACTCCTTAGACTCCTATATATAGAAAGGAGGTTTTGTCATTTGTATCATCCAAGAATTGTTCATTTATGTAATGTAAAGGAGGTTGCCCCCTCGAAGAGGCTGAATTCTAAGGCGTTGATCTATCTTTTCTATCTTTTCTTGAGCTGGTTTCATAACACAAATTTTCCTCTTTTACTTCTCATCTACTTTCCAATAATTGATCTCAAATAATTTTAATATTAAACCATTCCAAAGCATACCAAGTCATTTCAATGCATACCATACATGCTAAGACTTTTCAAGCGCCAACACATGCCAAGTGCTAATGTGTGTCATGGGGTCTTATGCATGCTATGAAGTGGCAGGGCATGTCGAAGAGTGCTAAGGTGTGATAGAGAGTGCCATTATGTGTTGAGAAGTTTTAGGGAGTAATAGGGCAACATAAGGGAGCACTAGGTCAAAATGCATGTAAGTGAATGAATATGAGGGTGTGTCAGGAACTATCAATGAGTTTTAGCTATCATGCCAAGGAGGGAGTGACAAGGTATGCTAAGCACTGGTAAGGCATGCTAAGGAATATCAAGGCATGTCAATAAGTTCCAGAGTGTGCTAACATGTTCCAAATAGTGCAAAGGCATGCTAAGACATGCCAGGTGCTAAGGCATGCCATGATGTGTAGGGTGTCAAGGTATGCTAATATGTGTTAAGGAGTGTCAAGGAAAGAAAAGGAAGAAACAAGCTAAAATACAAGGAAATGAACACATAAGAGGGTTAATAAGTTAGGAATTTATCTTTTCCAAAAGGGGCATTCTAAGCACACTAATAATAGGTTCCAATGCACTCCAAGTGCTAATGTATGTCAATGCACGCTAAGGTATTCTAGGGCATGCTAGGGACTACACAGCATGACAACACATGCTAGGAGAGTTATATGCTATGTTAGGGTGTGCCAACATGTGTTTCGGCATCTTACTCTTGACATGATGTTCTAGGTACAAAGATGTTCCAAGACATGCGAGGTGCCAAGGAATGTTAGTGTGTGCCAAAGCATGTTAAGGTGTGCCAGGACTATTGAGGAGTGTTAGGCCTCTCTCATTAATAGAATGGACAAAGCTTGATTATGTATTAAATAATATAGTTACTAAACACACTAGTGGAACTTTATCTAAAGGTAATTTGCTAGATAATAAACCTAATAGAGATGAATCATGTGTTGACTTTATATTCTCATTACTTGAGGGAAATGATACACACTAATTACTTCTTAACAAATTGACTGACTCTAACCACTATGGCCTTAGACACATAATAAAAAAGACTCCACAACAATTGTTTTAAATCGTTATCTTTTCATACAAAAACATAGTAACATTCACATAACGTCATCAAAAATTCATTGGAATGATGAATGATGACAGACATTTTTTAACAGTCACCAAAAGTAGCAAAAAAGAGCATTGGTAAGGGTCAATAAAATATCGTCACTATAAGTGTCACCAAAGAGAGAATTAATGAGGAGCCTTTAACGACCCTCATTAAAACTATCATCGAAAATGGCTTTGGTGACAAACCTTAAAGGACAATCACTATACACACTTACAACAATGCTTTTTTAAGGACCATCACCATATGCAACATTGGTTATGGACTTTAAAGGTCCATCACAGGCATGACCCCCACCAATGACCTTTTTCGTTGTAGTTTCATCAAGATCACAATCCTCTAGAGATCTTGATCAGTCTAGAGAATCTATTAAGGAAAAATGGGTCTACAAAAGAAACAAATATCAATATTCTAGAAATATATTTTTACCTCCCTGAAAGAGTAAAACAAGTTGATGAGGTTCAATTTGATTTAAAAATTCAACAGATTTTATTCAAGTCTAAATCAGAAACTAACTTATCAAAAGAAGTCTTTGATCAGGCTACACTTAAATTCTATATTCGTTTTGAGAAAGGGAGTGTCTGAGAAATAGATACGGATATTTGGATACAGTTTCATAAACTAGAACATCTTGTGCATATCTGTAAGAAGATGATTCTAAGCCCTCCAAATTTTAGCATCATGTTCCAACATCTTATTCTCCAATATTTTCTGCTCCACTGAATACTCCATCTTGTTCTGCTCATGTTATTTTTGTTGTTTTCACTCCTCCCTCCTCGTTAGTTGTTCAAATAAAAATCTCCTTACCTCACTTATCATCCTTACAAATCCCAAAGGTTAGCACAAGTCAACCTCACAAAATCATGGTTTCTCACTATGCTACTTGAAATTTACAAGGCCCATTGCATAATTTTCCCAAAAATTATGGTCAACACTTTCCCCAATTTCGTGGTACAAGGTTTATTATATCACAACAAAATCTTGATAAGTCAAATGAATTCATAGACCTAGAAGAGGTAGAACATTAAGATGCTAAATTAAGACTCTTTTCTCAAATTCTTTTAGGGTAAGTCAAGCAATGGTTTAGAAGTCTGCCAACTAGAAGCATTACCAATTTCCAACAGCTTGAGAAAACTTTCCTTGCCACATGGGAAGTAAAGAACCCCCTGTAGATATTAGTTGAGTATGAAAATCTAAAGAGAGTTATGGGAGAATCAGTTCAGGATTTTTTAGCCATATTTAATAAGGTGTATAACTCAACATGTGTTGAAATTAAACATCCCTAGGGATGTCTTTGCTTCATTACCCTACTGGTTTCGATGTTGAGCTTTATTATCAGCTCAGAGGAAGGAATCCAGGAACATTGGTGGATATGCAGAGAAATGTTGTTGAAGTGGAAGAAAATTTGTTGAACAAAAAGGATAAAATGAAAGACAAGAAAAGGGGGTTGTTAAAGAGAAGCCGTCATCATCATTAGATAACAAGTTGGATGTTATAGAGGAAAATATGGTAGCAAGGTTAACTTTGGAAAACAAAGATGTTGTTAGAGAAAATTAGGATACCCCTAACATAATAATCTTCAGTTCTTCTCCATCAATCACATACCCCATACACACCAAAGGTTGTTGCACAAACGTTCACTTCTTGAGACTTTCTAGTAGTTGGTGCTCCTCTAATGTTTCCAACACCTCCAACAAATGTGAAATATGCTCCTCCAAGGTAGCACTATATACTAGTATATCATCCAAATACACAATAACAAATGAATCTATAAAAGGGTGCAATACTTCGTTCATTATTTTCATAAATGTATCTTGTGCATTACATAGGAAAAATCACATGACTAACCACTCATACAAACCTTGTCTTGTTTTGAAGGTGATTTTCCAAGTATATTCTTCTTTGACTCAGACCCAGTGATATTGAGACTTCAAGTCTAACTTGGTTAAGTGTTTTGATTGATGTAGTTGATCCAACATATCATCTATCCAGGGCATGGGGTATCTATTCTTGAGCATGATTTTTTTCAACGCCCTGTAATTTATACACATCCACCAAGTCTCGTCCTTATTTGGAACAATGATGATCGGTGACCG
Organism: Pinus tabuliformis; assembly: GCA_031772625.1. NCBI lineage: Eukaryota > Viridiplantae > Streptophyta > Pinopsida > Pinales > Pinaceae > Pinus > Pinus tabuliformis. The sequence goes on from CM062815.1 coordinate 194,645,367, forward strand.
ACATGGTGATGTACTTAGGTGAATGAATTCTTATTCCAATAGTTGTTGTAATTGTTTCTTCACCTCACTTGCTTCTATAATAGACTATCTTTACATCCCAATATTTGGTAACGGGAAGTTTTGGAATAGTTGGATCTCATGCTCCACTTCTCTCTTATGTGATATCCCTTTAGCCTCTCAGAGCACATCTTAAATGCCTATAAAAACTCCTCCAACTATTTTTTATGTTTCTTAGTACACCCCTATAGGGATTCCTTGTCCCTTATTGACTCCTCTACTGATTGACTTTTTCTCAAAAATAATAAAAGGTACTCCTTGCTGGAACTAATCAATTTCTTGGCTTGGATGGAAATTACCAATGAGAGTTTTGACTTGCCTTTATGTTCAATGGTGATGAATGATTCTCCATCGTTGATGAGACCATATTGGTTATCTCTCTGTAACATCCCTTCGTTGTTGTAATGTTTTTTTATTTAGATTGAATTTATGTTAGTAAGAATGGAGGAAAATCCATGAAGTACATTGAGATAATTATGTAAATAAGTTTTTTTTTAATAAATAAAAAATAATGAATTGAAAGTACTTGGGAATGAGCCACTTGATGATGAGATTCTTTCCTAAGATACTTTTTCCATGATAAAGATACTACATAGGATTATAGATAAGATTTAATGGATCAGAGAGAAAATCGATTAAATCACTTAGGTAGGGAAATACACTAAGCTTGGATAAGTATAAATCATCGTGATAGATAAAAGTAGGATTTTAAGGAAAATCTTAGGAAACTAGTCATGATGGGCCACAAAATCGGGACACCGCTAAAGGAAAAATCTATTATGGAAGAAAGGTATGAAATACCTTGGAAAGGAATCAATAGATTTTGTTGATTCCATGGAAAGTGCTCTCATCTTAGGGGAAGCTAGAGGTACAGTTCATGGTTAGCAGTGAGTTTTCTCATTAAGTACAAGTTACTACTTGTCATTTTGGCTAGGAAATTTGTGCATATTTATTTATGAGGATTATTTTGATGCATATGAATTATGTCATGAGTTCTGATGCCTATGAATTTTGAAACTTATATTCATGCATATGTATTCTATCATAAATTTTCATGGACATGGTTTATTTGAATGTATAAGGATAGATGCTTATAATTACCAAAATAAATATCTTGCATCTTAAGGAATTGGGTATAGGAGGTGAAAGAGGATTGATCTTATTGTATTATGAAATGATATATTTCTTTTGTAGGAATTGCAACACTGTACTATGGCTAATTGTTAAATTTCCTTCAATTATAAAAATTCTAGTAATTGTTAGTTTGCACGGAATAGTGTATTATGGACTTTATGCTACAATGAGTAATTAAAAAGGGAGAATATTTTATGTAACAGAAATTGGTTATGTAATTACCCATTCATATGGCACCAAAAATGGAAACAGATTATATTGTGACCAATACTTTTCCGTCACAATTACTGTAGAGTTATAAATAGATGATTTCATTTCTTTGAATGTTTAGTATCGAGATTTAGTATTGAATAAGGTAAACATTGGGTAATATTTATTGTAATCTACTGTATAAAAAAATAAATAAATTATTTAGTTGTAATTAAGGAGTAGGACAAATAAAGGTAGAACCAGTTATATTGAGAAGGTAAATATGCTGGTTAGAGGAGTTAAATTCTAGTTAGATTAAGCTGATTTATCTTCTCCTAGGGATCAATGGAATCTCTAGGTCGGGTCTGAAGAAAGAAAATATCGAATTTATTTTCACCAAGACCTTTAATGATGTTGAACTATATAACTATCGCTTTTGGGGTCTAGATTTATCCCAAAAATAACATAAGAATTTGGGACTTAAGGTTCAGAATAAATTCTTCATTAAAGAGGAAATAATTTAAGAATATTGTTGGACCACTAATTTGTCATTATTATTATCACTTTTTAACATCTATTTCATTCATTTATAACATTATTTATCACATCATTTATCATAAGTTATCATATAATTCCATTTTATAATTATTTATGCTCTTATGGATAAATATTATTTCTTCTCCTTTATTTTTAATAAATTGATTATTATTATGCACGATTTTACCAATGATGGTTTATTAATGAATTTGTTATAAACTCACTCACGATTTTAGCCTCCAATACCTTTTCCAAATTGCAAATTTGATTTCCATCTCATAATCAAATATTCCAACTCATAAATTCACTGGAATAAGAAATGACAGTTTTTCATTAGACGTTTTAGACAAATGAAGGAGAATTTGGAAGATTTGAGACATGGGTTTTGTCTAGAACGGACAAAGTTAGTATTGCAATGAGAATTTTTCCAAAATTGGGTATGTATTGAGAGAAACACAAGGTTTTTCGAACGTGATTTTATCATATTTGTTGTTGTGACCGTTTTTCAAATTCTTCCAATTACAATACCAAATTCGACTTGTTCCTGTTGAATATTGATGGAAAGATCTTTCAGATCTCATCTTCTTTATTACTATTATGTAATCAATCCAAAATTATAATGGAAATCATTTTTTAATTAGCTTTTTTGTAACTTCCCTTTTCTCTCTGTGTATTTAAATGAAAACAAAGATCAAAGAGAAAAGGATAATTGGGGGGGATAATTGGGAGATAATGAGGAGATAAGAGATGGATGATTATTAGATAGGATGTAGGAGAAGATATAAGAGATGAGAGATGGGATATGAACAATTGTTAAATTGGAGGCAAAGCTAAGAACTTAAATTTTATGTAATTATTTCTCTCATATGTTTTAATGAAGGAAGTTATCCATTGAGTTCTACATTTGTTACTTGTAATCTGATCTGATTTATTTCTCAAGGCAGAACTGAGTCTTGGTTAGTTGGGCCCACTACCTTGGATGAGGTTCTGCCTTGAATATGTCAATTAGTTTAGTTGTGTGCTTATTTCTTTGAATTTCAACCGTTGTTCTTTAAAGTAAATTTCCATTTTAATCAAGTAATTTGTTAAGTTTTTGCATTTTCCAGATTTGTTATTTCCTACAACTTCTAGATTTCATTTGATTTGTTGATGTAGATTAGCATTTGAATTTTGTTGAGTGTAATAGCTTAAATTTACAATTCAGAAAGGTGTGAATTAATTTAACAATGATTCAAGTTGTGTGATCAGCATCATTGTTTTTCCTATCATTTTCTTTCTTTTTAATTTTAGTTTTATTATTCAAGTCTCACATTTTATTTCTTGTTGAATGAGCTTGATAGTATAGAAGACAATCATATAGAACCAATGTTAGTTGTTGGTATTGTGATGCATATATTTTGCTGATTTCCTTGAAATAAAAGGATGCTCCTCAGGTTGATAATTAATGTACAGGTAATTATTTGATTTTATTAAGCAATAAATTTTCCCCAACATTTTGGTATCATTTCTGAGGAGATATTCAAAATTTCACTACCACACTAATATCTGGTCGTAGATGCATACCTGACTTTGTGAGAGATGGATATTGAAGATGGAAGGTAAGAACCTACGCACACATCTTGTGGAACTAGTGATGGATCTACCCTCAATAGTCAGGCTTAGGTCATATAGCATGCACTGATAGAAGTAGGAAATTTAGAGGTAGAACTTTGAAAAAAATCTCATGATTCCACTCAAGTGGTGATGTAAACACCACCCATTTCACGAAGCAATTGACAAGAACATTTGAAGGAGGAGCCTCAAAGAAACACATGAAGAACATCTTCTATTATGGCAAGAAATGGCTCACATTGCTACTTTTGAATTCCCTATGAAAGATATAGGAGGAGTGACATAAATGCACATAATTCCCCCATCTTCTCTACCAAATTTTCATGGTTTGGAAAACGAAGATCTAGATACATCCTTATTTGAGTTTGAAGTACTTTGTAGAGGATATGATTATTGTACTAATGCTCAAAGGTTGAAAATTTTTCCTCTTACTTTAAAAGGAGCAACTCTCTAATGGTTTATGAGCCTTGGTGGGAACTGCATCCAAACATGGGAGGACATGAAGAATGTATTTTTGAAAAGGTATCAAGACTATTGCAAGGTCAATGAAGATATTTTTGGTATGATACAAGGGGAATATGAAAGCTTGGAGGACTATGTGGAGTGATTTCATTACAACCTTCAAAAATCAAAGCATAAGCATTTGAAAAAAGAGATCTTAAAAACACTCATTCTTAAAGTAATCAAAGATGAATCTTTAGAACTCTTAAATCAATGATTTATTTGAACATTTTAAAACTGATTTTATTATCTCTCTAAATTCACAATTGGATGTTTTGCAGGTTCCGAAAAATCAAGAAATTGAAAAAGTGTTTTTCCCTCATTGCCAAAAGAAGCATCCCATTGATAGTTACTCTTCTTTATCTACAATGGAAGTAGCATATCAAAGAGATGGGGAAGCTGAAACAAGGTCAAAATCATGGAAATGATGACCTACATGTATGGCTCAAAATACTTCCTCTCCATTTTCCTACTTGCATAATCCATTATGGAATACTCCTGTGTTAGGATAGCCATGTCAATCTCAATTTAACCCCCATCAATCTTGTCTACGAGTTTGGCATGGTTCATCTTATGATTACATGGATACTATCCCACACCTTGTAGCACAAACACATCATCCATATTCTTTTCCATATTTTCAACAACATCTTGCTTGTCTATCAAAACCATCCACACAACCCAATCAACTACATCATCAAAATGCTCCATGCCCTACACAATTTCCTGCTCAACTCATTCCACACCCTCACCATAATAAACTAGTACAACATGCTTATAGTGTTGAACTGCAAAATTTACCTACCCTTCCCACCCATTATATCTCACATGCAACATTACAGAAAATTTATATTGATATTAAGAATGTTTAAAATCTAGAAATTGTAGAAGTTATGGAAGAAAATGAGGTTTCTTCTAGTCTGCATCAACAAGTTGTTTTAAAAACTCAAGAAGTTCATGATATGATGGCTATGGGAAATCAAGAAAGTAAAGGATATATTGAAGATTGGTTTCACTCCATCATTTGTTTGCAGCATCACTCCATACTTCAACTATTTTTGACACCAATTTTTCAAGGGAAGTTGGTTTCTCATACCCTATTATTTATTAACATGCATTTTCCAAATTTGGGTATGTACATACTTGAGGCCTTATTTCGAAAATGGCTCCACTAGAAGTACTCTTATACCGAAGCATATTTATTTTAAAATGCAGAGTAGGTTAGTGTAGAACATAAAATAAATAAGAACGTAAATAAATACATTTTTATATATGTAAAAATAGTTGTTTTTGTTGCAACACACTGTTGTGATAAATGTTTTAATTTATTTGTGTATGTAGATGTATTATATTGAAAATGATATTTTTACGAACACTCATATTCATTTTTATCACCAATTTGGAAAAATTGCTTGAATATCATATTTTTTTGGATTGCGAGGTTGATGAAAGTTATGAAAACACAATTGGGATAGTCATGTTTTGAGGGATAAAAAAGGAATATTTTTAAAACCTATTTCTATTATAAGTATCCTTTGATATATACTTTCCAACCCAATTTGAATCACTCCATTTGGATGTAAAATGAAAAATTTATAACTGAAAGGGACAGTTAGTTTTTGGAGGCCTAAATGACTATTTTTAAAACCTGTTTCTATGGTATATTCCCCTATGAATTTAGTTAAGAAGACAATTTGAATCACTCGATTTCGATATCGTATGAGAAAGTTAGGACCCAAATACTGATTGTCTATCCTAAATCAATACTCTTAAATCTTTGTTTTTCCAGTTGTTCATTAAAGTATAAAACCAATCAATTCTTCCTGTCTTAAAAAAATGTTTCTATTCAATATAAATAAATTAATCTACTTTAATCTCCAATTTGAATAATTTGAATTTTTCATCAAATGAAAAAGTTATGCTTAAAATATCCATTGTTGGTGTAAGCGAGGAAATTGAAAATGACTCTGTTATGTAGGTGATTCTATGTAAATTTGATAGATCATCTCATGTAATTTTTAAAACCTATTTCTATTGGAGATATCCCACTGAATTCACTTTCATTTGGCTTTGTAATCACTCAAATAGGATGAAAAACAAAGAAGTAATGATTAAAACACTGCAGGTTAGCATGATCGCCCATTGCTCTCCCACAGGTAATAAATTAATTTTACTTTGTTATTCTTTCCATGGATTTGTTTTACAGAGTAAATACTTGTTATTTTTTGCATACTTCTCAAACTAAGGGAGCTCGATCAACTCTCTTTCTACATGATTTAATGTTTTATTGCAGGAAGACACTCATTTTTTGCAGGTCCTAGGAGAATAAAGAAGTCGATTTCTGAACGAGTGATTTTTGAAAGAAATGTTAATGAAACAAGGGAATTTCATCCAATTCATTACCTAATGGATTCATAACAGAAGAAATGGAAAATTGATTTCCATTTGAATATTCTTGTCACTACTACCAAAGCATTTTTCCAAGAGAACAATTTCTTTTTTCCATTGGCAGATTGATGTTCTCTTAGGAAACAACATCATAGCTATTGTAACTTAATTTATTTATTTATTTAATGTTTTTAAATAAATTGTTGTTTCTATTCTAATTTATCTTATGCTTTTATGTTTCAGATGTTTCTTCCTTCAAAGTTGTAATTTCCATTCCGTTGATGAATGAACAATTTTTGTTCAGTCAGTTGAATAGCTGATATTTGGTAGAAGGAACAAATCTGATTTATTTTTGGGTGTGTTTAATAATTGTTTTTCAATCAATTGAACAATTGTTGTTCAATCAATTAAACAACGATAATTTATTTTTGGGTGTTTTGTTGTTCAATCGATTGAATTATTGTTGTTCAATCAATTGAATGGGACCAAATTATTTTTGTGCGCGTGTTGTTCTTCAATCAATTGAACAATTGTTGTTCAATCAATTGAATAAAACTTTCTTTTGGTGCATATTGTTGTTCAATCGATTGAATAATTGTTGTTTAATCAATTGAAAAACACTTATTTTTTGTGTGTTTTGATGTTCAATTAAATGAACGATTTTTTTTCAATCAATTGAACAAAAATTTGTGTGTTTGGATATTCAATCGATTGAACGAGTGTTGTTCAATCAATTGAACAACACTTATTTGTTTCCATGCTTTTTTTGTTCAATCGTTTTAATGATTGTTGTTCAAATAATTGAACAACACTCTTTGCGTGTTTGTTGCTCAATCGATTGAACGATTGTTGTTCAATCAATTGAACAACACCTTTTTCATTTTTGCGATTTTGTTGTTCAATTGATTGAATGATTGTTGTTTAATCAATTGAACATCACTTTTTCATTTTTATGATTTTGTTGTTCAATCGATTGAATGATTGTTGTTCAATTAATTGAACATTTTTTTTTTGTTTTTACGATTTGCTGTTCAATCGATTGAATGATTGTTGTTCAATCGACTGAACGATGTTGTTCAATCATTGAAAAACACTTTTTTCATTTTTTTATTATGATGTTCAATCGTTTGAATGATTGTTGTTCAATCAATTGAACAACACTTTTGCATTTTTATGATTTTTTTATTCAATCGTTTGAATTATTGTAGTTCGATCAATTGAACAACACTTTTGCGTTTTTTTATTTTATTTTGTTATTCAATCGTTCGAACAATTTCTATTCAATCAATTAAATAAAACTTTTGCGTTTTTATGATTTTTGTTGTTCAATCGATTAGATGATTGTTGTTCAACCAATTGAACAACACTTTTTGCATTTTTTCAATTTTTCTGTTCAATCGATTCAACTATTGTTGTTGAATCAATTGAGTAACACTCTTGTGTTTCTACGATTTTGTTGTTCAATCGATTGTTGTTCTATCAAATGAACAACACTTTTTACATTTTTGTGTTGTTATTCAATCGATTGAATGATTGATTTTCATTAAATTGAACAACACTTTTTGAGTGTACTGTTCAATTGATTGAACAATTATTATTCAATCAATTGAACAACCCTAATTTTTCTTTTTGTGTTTTTCCTGTCTAAATTGGTAGAATGAATAACTATGACTTCTCTTTGCCATTTCATTGTTGGTCATTCCTTTTGCCATTTTTTTTCTCTTTTATGTTTTCATAGCAAAACCATCTATTTGGATCTGGAATTTGTACCCAAGATAAAGGAAGAAAAGTAATATTAATAACATTATGACTTGTAAAACTTTTGATGGTTATCTTTATTCCGAAACCAAGCTAGTTCATCTATATAATTTCAGCTTGAATATTTTCTCTTTGGACATATCATAAAATGATTTATTATCTTAATACCATGTTAGTTTATCTTTCACACTATCAATTAATAATTCCCTTTGGTATGATGATATGTGAATAAAAGAATAACTTTCATTGGCATATTTTTTTACTTTCTCACGCCATCCCTAACTCTTAAGGAGTAAATGAGCAACCCTCCTTTTACAGTAAAAAAATGGAAACATGGAAATATGAAAATACATTACAAATATTATTAAAGAGGATAGGTGGTCTCATTATGAGCTAGCCTATTATGATCATAAGGATGTAACAAATGACATTCCATTATGGCCACCACACGAGGCTAATGACCTTCTAGATAGTCCAAACTGTCAAAAAGACAAGAGGTCTCATCACGAGCTTACCTGATCACTTTGTTATATCTTGGTGAATGGCACTATGATTATCTAGTTACCATACCAGCATAGTGGTATCTTTATAGAAATAAAAAACGAAAACCATCTAAATACTAAATGGAGGACTCTCACTCATTTTTCGGTTAAAAAGAAAACATGTCGAGGCTATTAACGCTTGCTGACAGCAGTGACTCTGCTTGTGGTATTGAAGTGTAATGTATTGCAAAACATTATTTATCCTATTATTTCCTATTGATTCATTTCTAAATGTGAATTTACCATTTGAACAACATTTATAACTCTATTAACCGATATGCATGGTAAACTATACTTTTATATGCATTATATCAATAATGTCTGATCGATTGATACCAGTAGTCATTATCATCTACTTCTAGTCATTCTTTCGTCACATTTTTCCACCTAAGGAAATATCTCTTCGCATAATGGTCAATCCTCTTTTTTGTTCCTTTTACGGTCATTTCCCATTTTCATGGCCTATACTGCTCTGCCCAATTTTTTCCATGTTTAAGCTTCTTTGATTGATTGTCTAGCTGCATTTATGACTCCTCAACATCCTTTCCTTTTTTCCTATGCTTTATGGTCATGGAAACCATTTTCTAATTGGAGTGGGGAAGATATGCATTATGGGATAGCATGTGTAAAACTTACCAAACTCTACCATAACTTGCTGATTTGACAAAATATTTTTTTTTTTATTGAAATATTTGCATGCGGCTTATGTGTTGTTGTTCAAAACTAAAATTGTGGATTCAAGAAAATTGCATGCAGAGTAGTGAATTGTTTACAGGAGAACATGAAGTAAGGGGAGCAATTATATTCGCAACGAGCCCACACTATTGCAACTAACAAAAGCGGCTCAAGAAACTCGTGAACACGAACAATTGTTTAGAGAGGATGTGTTTGCATGGCTTCCACCATTTGCATCACTTTTAGCATCAGCTCAACCTACATTAGCTTCAACAAATGCCAATCCATACATGTCATTCCACATTTTTTTCAGAGGTAAAACTTGAGGTAAAATAGCATAAGTTTCCGATTTTTTAAAAGTTTAGGAGAATTTCATGAAAATCCATTGAGAATTATTTATCATCATTCATTCCATATCTTTACCGCTTCCCATTTTTCAAAGACATAGAAACTTTCAGTTTGGAGGATTGTTACTTTCATTCATTTATTTATTATGACCATGCTATCAATAATCTTTATTATATGTTGATCTCCTTATTCATTCTCAAAACCTCCCTTATTCTATGTTGTTTTACACCAAGCATAGATTTCAACAACGATTGTAGCAACCACCTCAATTTGTTTTCTAGTATTGCATGTGGGCATGCTAATTCTCTAGTTTGGGGGAGGAATTGCTACACATGATGGATGTTTTCTACTTTCTTTCTCATTTAAGACATACAATTTCATTTTTATACAGTGAAGAAATTGATTTGCGTATATCTTTAAAACTATGAATTGAATTCTTGTGATCTTTAGACAAAAAGAGGTATCATTAAAATACACAAACCCAGAAAATTTCATGTTAAGTTAGTTTGTAAAATTTCAGAAATCACACACTGTCACCTACAACCAATTTTCTTATATCTCATGATCTGTGCATCAAAATGATTTGCTTTTTGGATTAGAGAATCACTAATATAGTAAATCTGCTTGCAAAATTTAAGCAAAATCTCGTTTGTAGTTTTTAAGAATATGGTTAATAAATTTCTCCATTACTTATATCATATTTTCTTGCAACATCATATACATATAGTTGAAAGTCAATGTGAAAATTGTTACACCCTCATCAACATTGCTAAAATTGAATATTCATTATTTGAGGAAGAAGTCATTTGTTCCATCAATTGCATGAGTTGGGATGAACATTTTTGTATTATAGCTTGGTTAATACAGAGGTTTTGGGTTGCATGAGGACATACAACATATTCAGTTTGGGAGTATGTTGGGCCACTAATTTGTAATTATTATTATCACATTTTAACATCTATTTCATCCATTTCTATCATTCTTTATTACATTTTTTATCATAAATTATCATATAGTTCCATTTTATAATTATTTATGCTCTTATGGATAGTTATTATTTCTTCACCTTTATTTTTAATAAATTGATGATTATTATGTATGATTTTACCAATGATGGTTTATTAATGAAATTGTTATAACATCACTCATGATTTTAGCCTCCAATATCTTTTCCAGATTGCAAATTTGATTTCCCGCTCATAATGAAATATTCCAACTCAGAAATTCGTTAGAATAAAAAGTGACAATTTTGCATTGGGCGTTTCGGACAAATGAAGGAGAATCTGGAAAATCCGAGACATGGGTTTTGTCCAAAATGGACAAAATTAGTTTTGCAATGACAATTTTTCCAAAATTCGATCTGTATTGAGGAAAACAAAAGGTTCTTCAAAGGTGAATTTCTCAGATTTGTTGTTGCCACTGTTTTTCAAATTCTTCCAATTGCAATACCAAATTTGACTTGTTCCTGCTAAATGTTGATTGACAGATATTTCAGATCTGATCTTGTTTATTAATATTATGTAATCAATCCAAAATTGTAATGGAAATCATTTTGTAATCAACTTTTTTGTAACTTCCCTTTGCTCTCTGTGTATTTAAATGAAAACAGAGATCAAAGAGAAAAGGATAATTGGGGGGGATAAGTGGTAGATAATGAGGAGATAGGAGATGCACGTTTATTAGATAGGATGTAGGAGAAGAGATAATAGATGAGAGATGAGATATGAATAATTGTTAAATTAGAGGCAAAGATAAGAACTTCAATTTTATGTAATTATTTCTATCATATGTTTTAATCAAGGTAGGTATCCATTGATTTCTACATCTATTATTTGTAATATGACCTGAGTTATTTCTCAAGGTGGAACTGAGTGTTGGTGTCCCAAATTTCCCTATTTTGTACCCCATTTCCATAAATATCAACCTCTTTTTTACCTCAATAAAGACCATTTATTCCTGCACTAGTCCAAGATAGTTACCCATTCCTCCACTTGCTCATATTTTACATTAAAATTTATTACATCGCTTTATTAATCATTTTATATGGATTTCATGTCTATTTACATACCTCTTGTATCTCACGTTAATTTCCTAGAGTAATTTTGGAACTTAGTATTAATTATGAATGAGTATGACTAGTGCAGGTAGATTCCCACACCGCCACAAAGACTGCCTGAGATTTCCAGGAAGCCAAATCTTCCATGAGGACGAGTCTCGATCCTTGACTCCAAGTTTAGCTGTGTATGAACTGAAGAAGGATAACGGGTGGCACGCAATTAGGGAATGTTTTCCAAAGTTATGTTACGACTAAGCGAACTACATGTGCATTATAACAGCTGGCCAAGTTTGTAATTTTGGCTTCTAAGTATGTTCGGCCGAAAGGCCTGAATAAGAAATGTTTGTAATTAGTGAAAACGGCTAGGGCCAAAAGGATGTATAAGATACAGATCATAGGTAGGATTAGCTAGTAAACCATCGATTGTAATTTTGTTTTTATGTAATTTGGTTATTGCCTCATCTCTGGGGGTTGGACTGCTCTGTTATGTATATTTGTCGGATCGAGTAATACAAGAGAACTACCATGATTTGCATACACAACGTCTAATTTATCTTTGATGTATATTTGATGTGCTAAGCTTTTTCGTCCCTTAGAAGGGGAACGAGTTGGTTGGCTGGGGCCCATCCAATCTAGCTCGTTTACCCCTCTCAATTTCGTTAATCAGAAATATTGTCTAGATATTTCTTTTGCATTTGTGTGATGTTACAATTTTAATAGTTATTTTTCAAGTTATAATTTAAATATATTTTGTAGCTAACGTGTGAAAAGGATCTGTGGTTTGAGATTTAGTTGTGTTTACTTTGTTTATGAAATTCCTTTCTCGCATTTCCGTTACTCTCAATCTCTGTCTTAATTCGTTTTCAATCGGATCGTGTAAGGAACTATTTCCTGCACTAGTGCATGTGTTTGCCTACACTTTGGTCTAGTCATTCATTCTGCAGCAAGCATTGAATCACTTACCTGCATATTATTTCTAGTTATTTTGCAAGTGATTCAATCAGTAAATTAGTAAAGTACATATTTAGAGGATTCGGAAGCAGTTGCATAAAATTATCATGAACATGTTATACTTGCAAATAACATAAGCATTTTGAGTGGATTACCAAAGTTAATTAACATATGCAAAACACTTAGACTACTGTTTGATTCCTTCGAATTGCTTTTATTTCATGAAGTTTATTTCCTTTGCAAGGTTTAATGAATTGAAGCATCTTTCCTTTTCATATATAATTTACTTCAGAATTTCATTTACAGTTGCAATTCTTTTTCAGCACATCTTTCAATCCTTTTGAAAGTAATTTGGAAAATGGGTGAAGGAAACTCTGCCTCGGTGCAAGAGTGGGTCTCTTGTCACAGAAAAAGAGTGCTCTAAGCCCTAAGGCTTAGATCACCTTCACTAAGACATATGTCTTTAGTAAGGAAGGTCAAATATACTTTTACACAGAGATATTGTACCTGCACTAGTGCAAACAAATTATAATAGTGCAAGGATAGGTTGTTTGTGTGGAAGGAAGATCAGGAGGAAGACAAAACTCTGCAAGGGCCCACTTGTTAGACTGTTAGCCATCCATATGAAGATGAACATATCATTTCATTACATCATCTAAGATTGTTTCCGATTTGTGGAATTTATTTACTTGATTTACTTGCAAATTGTCTTTTACATTTTAGCACTAGAGTTGCTTTGGTGTCAATTGCCTTTCCCATTGTTTTCTATCTTATTCTGCAAAGCATTTCCTTTAAGAAGTAGGATTAAGAATAGGAAAATTTCATACCATTTCTGGCATTGCCTTTGCTCAAGCACAATTCTTTCACCCAACATTTTGGTGCCATTGTCGGGGAGGCGATTTGAATTGGTAAGAATTTTCCATTTTTTTGCAATAGGGGTAAGTTTGCTATTATTTTTTCCTGCAGTGTACTTCTATTATTTGAAGGAATTTATAGGTGCCAATTTTTTTTTTTTAAATTGCAGTTTTTATTTAAATTTCGTTTTGTCATTTTTTTAAATGAATGCCTAAAAGAGGTAGGGATCTGAAGCCCATTAGGGACTGAAGAAATACTTACAAATATGAAACCAAAACTCATATTTGGCCTTCTTTTGTAAGTAGAAAGTCCAAATAAACTCAGACTAATCATGCAGGAACAGTCCACCTAGGCTTTGGTAGCAGTGGTCCAGGTGTGACACAACCCATAAAGGGGAAAAAGGGGACTGTTGGAATCCATAGCCCGCCTTCTCAGCCTGTTGAGAGTGGTTCATGCGGAAGAACAACAATGGTAGATATGGAAGACCATGCAGAAGGAAGTGGTGAAAATTAGCCAAATGAGAAACAATCCACTTTCAGATTCCCAATTGTGGATCTTGATACATAAGTAAAAATGAAAAATATTTCACCATCAACTCTTCCTCATTTTTATGGTAAGATACATGAATACCCAGACTCTTCCTTATTTGAGTTTGATATTTTGTGTAGAAGTTATGATTATTCATCTAATGCCTAGAAGTTAAAGTTGTTTCCTGCAAATCTCAAGGACGGAGCACTTCGCTGCTTCACTGGACTAGGAAGAAATAATATATCTTCTTGGGAGAAAATGAAGAGAGTGTTCTTTTCAAAATATCAGGAATATTTTAAAGCTAGAGCTATTAGAGATGAAATCTTTACTATTGTACAAAATGATGATGAGACTTTAGAGGACTACTTGGAGAGATTCCTGTATATCCTTTAAAGGTCAAAGCATAAATTTGATCCAAGTACTATTAGAACCTTTTTCTTATGTGGGCTCACTGATGATGCTAGGACTAATTTACATTTGTTAGGACAAGGGGATATTGCTGAAAAAACTTTTGATCAGATCTATGACTTGTGCAGGAAATTATCGAGGAACCAATATAGATCTGGTAAAGGAATTCAGAATAAAAACAGAAAAACCGAATCTACTGATGCTATGATTATTGGATTAGAAAACAAAATGGACAATATGAAAATTGAAATAATGAATACTGTTAGTAAACAAATAGACTCTTTGAAGTTTCAGCAGAAACTTGTAGAAGAGCAAGAGATATTGTCTATTTTCTGTCCTAAATGTAGAAGAAAGAATCCTTTAAGAGAATTTCCTCTAGATATTAAAAAAGCTATTAAATGTGCAATTTGTGTAGATAACCATGCTACAGATAAATGTCCCTCTATACCTAGGCTGAAAGGTGTACTTGAAGAGGGAAAACTTGAAGTTGAATCATTGCATGCTATGGGAACATGAAGAAATTGGCCTTAGGTAAGTGAAGGTATGGTTCCCGAACCTCCATGAAAATTTTTTGGTTATAATGCACACTCATATTCCTATCTTAACACTAGTCAATCTCAACATTGGCAGCATGGGAATCAATATCAATATCGACAACCCTCCTAATCTTGGCAACAAAGATGGTGAGGGCCAAACCATTCACATCATTGCTATCCTGCACCTATTCAATCATACCTTCCTACATATGCACCTTACCCAATGCCTCAACCATCATTACCTTAGGTGAGTCAACATATGCCACCATTACCTTTACCTCCACCGTTTCAACCTTCTTAGCTACCTGCTAAACCTTTACCCAACCCTAATAATAAAGCAATACAAATGATCCATTCTATGACCCCGCTTTCTTCATCCAAATTTCAGACTATGTGAGTTCGATTCAATGATCTCCAATTGAGATGAGGGAAGGTAGTAACCTTAGAAAATCAGAAGCAGCCCACAATGATTATCGATGAGAAAGGAGAGGATGAAACTCATGACCATTCTGAAAAAGATGACACCATTCATCCTATCCCTGTACATTCTAAGCCCTTGTCATCTTCTTCCGACCAACCTCCCTATCCAGAGAGGTTAGTTGTGGAGAAGAAAGACCCCATTCTTGAGTCTAGCCAAGCTTTTGAGCTTAGGAGCATTTTCATAAGGGTAGCTTTTCTCCAAGCTATCAAAGACATCCCCATATGTACAAAATTTACTAGGGAACTCTGTCTCAAGAAGCCAGGAAGGAGAAGATTGGAACCCCAAACCATTTAATTTGTTGGTAGAGCAACAAAGTTAATGACGGGGTTTATGCACATGGAAAAGTATACCGACCTGGAAAACCCTATTGTCTCTGTTAAGATAGGTGATGTCCTTGTCTCCAATGTACTTATAGACATAGGGGCAGCCATTAATGTTATGACCAAGAAAACCATGGATCAACTTGGATTGGTCCATATTCGTCCTACTCCCACTGTACTTGAACTCATAAATCGATCTAAAATCAAACCGGAAGGGGTGTTGGATGTTGTGGTCTTTTCCCTAGATTCTTGGGAATATCCTGCAGATTTCATTGTGCTTTAGCCAAAGAACCCTATGGGAGGGCATCCCTTTATCTTGGGACAACCATGGCTTACTACGGCCGATGATTATATCAGATGTCATACTAGTGATATGTATATTTCCCTGGAGAATCTAGAAAGAAAGTCACCTTATATCCACCAGCTAGATCCATTCAGGAGCTCTGAGACACTTTATGGTTAGACTATAGTAGTGATGACGAGACTCAACCTATTTCCTCAATATATTAAAATGTGGAGTCCTCACAGAGGGTGAGATTCAAGACTTCCTAAACAATCTAGAAACCATGCCTAATTTCAAGTCATTAAGTCAGATTTTTAGTCTAGATTTTCGGGAAGCATATAACTCTCTACATCCATCATCACCATCTCTACTGACACCCTTATGTACTCTTGAGCCCGATACTACTCTTGGTGAGATTAGTCTAGGTAAATCCTCGTATATCAGTTCAAACTTGGATCCTTCTCAACAAGAGCAGCTTGTGAATTTGTTGTGAAACCATCTTGATGCCTTTGCATGGGGTTATGAAGATATGAAAGGAATCCCTCCCGAAACTTGTCCACACCATATCTATATTTATCATGGAGCCTGACCTATCCAACAATTCCAAAGGCAAATGAACCCAGCTCTAAGAGAAAGTGTAAAGGAAGAATTGCAAAAACTCTTAGATGCTAATTTTATCTATCCCATTTTTGACAGCTAGTGGGTCTTGACGAGACTCATAAATGGGTAATTATATGGGCTCATTTTACCTCCTAACCTAGTCAAATCAACCATTCTCTTAGCTTATTGTATGATTTTCTTATTATATTTATGCTTGTAGGGTGAGTTGAGTTAGTTATTATGCCATGTGGTCTAACATGTATTTAATGCAGATTATTGATGGATTTCGAGGTCAAAGTCAAGGATCTAGTGGCCAAACAGCAGAAATAACTTGAAGTAGACAGAGGAGAGGACTTATAGGAGGAAATCCCCCTCATTTATTACTCCTCACTTCGAATTCCCCTTCATTCAGCTCTTAGTACAAGCAGCTAAATCATGCACTAGAAGGCAGCCGAGAAAGTGGAAGATGATTGAGAGTTATCTCGAGTTTTGGGAACCAAGCCTACCTGATTTTAAGGAAGTTGTTGGTAGCTTCATATGTATAAGTAGAGAGGCCTAGGGCCTCACTAGGGTCATATTTTTTTTTCTTGTGTAAACTCTGCTCAAATTTTGAGCTTATTATTTTGTGACAGTTTCATGTAATCTTGGTATTTTTTGATAATGAAGATGGAATCCTTTTTGAGCTAGCACTGAGTTACCTAAGAGGGCTGAGGATCTTAGGTTAGGGCCCAATCCAAGCAGCCAATATTCTCTTTACTTTTATTTTTATGCTTCACTTCAGTTGGTAGAATACTTTGTTATTAGATGTATTTTCTATGGTTAAGAGTAGGTTGCTTTTGATGATTTAGCATTTTGCTTCAATTTGTGCTTTTTGTAGTAGGTTAAGCAATGCTCAGAAAAGATTCAAAAGAATAGAAATAGTGCTTTGGCCTCTCTTCCTCCCTTTGGGACCAAGATTTGAGGCAAGGACGCTCTCACTGCCCCAAGAACACAGATTTTCCTCATTCCTCGGACTTCTAGTGTTTGCAGCACTTTAGTAGGTTGATAGTCCAGTTTTTCTTTGCTTTAGATCTCCTTTATCATGTTCACTTCCTGATTTTCAATAGTTCTCTTTCGTGCTTTCCTTTCTTGCAACATTTCTCAGCATTTCCTTTCATACATCATAATCTAGACCATTTTCATGCAAAAATCTGTTTTCCTAGGATGCACTCATTTCATTTGTTGTTTGATTTTCTTGGTTGACTGTCAGTTTCTATGCAGCAGATCTCTTCCAGCAGTAAGCCATCTTACCAGAAATCACACCCTCCATCTGACCCATGCCCTACAGGTCTTCCAAACCTCACCTTAATCCTGCTCAAGTTTCCTTTATTTTCCATAGAACTTCTTCCTCTCACCTTGAGCAAACCCAATCATCTTTCTCCCTCCTGATGGTTCATGGTAGACCTTAGGTGTGCTAACACCTCCTCCCAACCTCCATCCACATTTTCCACCCACTCTCACACCCTCAAAGTAGCAAAAATTAATCTCGGCCTCCTCCTATAGGCCTCTTGTAGTTTTCTTGTTTTCCTCCTGTAGTTTCCCTGTGTCCTACTATAGTTTTTCCTGTAGGCTTTCATTTGAAGGTCGAGTGTGGGAAAAGCCTTTAGAAGGCCACCTAAGACCTCCTAGGACCCATCCACACCATTCTACATCCTCCCAAGCTCCAAAACTTCCCTCTAATGCCACTTGTTCGCTACCACACCCACACACAATAAATTAGATGCATGATTAAATTCACATAAAAACACATAAAAATCCAAAAATATGTTTTTCTACTTATTTACTTCCAGAAATAGCATGGTTATATGTTGTTTACTTCCTTGAGTAGGTAATGGCATTTCTTTCATTGTTTTCATAGTGTTTTTGGCAGAAGTAGAATTGGCTTGTTAATTAGGCTTTGCTAGGTTTTGTTTTACATTTCAGTCCTTCTCCTTTATGCAGTTAGAATAGCATATGTAGAGTAATATTTCTTTCCTTTCATCACACATAGAGCTTCTTTTGAACTCTATAGAAGTTGGCTTGACCTCCTAGTGATCTTGCACCAGCTAATCAAGTGACAACTTGCAGTGAGAACCAGTACTTGTGCATACAACACTGTCGCTTCCATGTTTGTTACGAACTACTGAGTTGATAAAAGTAAAGTTGGTAGCCAAGGGGTTGTAGAATTCTTGCCGAAATACTGGTGCTCAACACTTTTTGGCACCATTTCCAGGGAAGCGTCAGAGTATTCCGTGATTACTACTTTCTTCTATTTCCTATTGCGACATTATGCTAATAGTTTATTTCAACAAAAGTAGACTAGTCATTTCGTTCCTTTCAGTTCGGCATTTCCTTGCTTTCCTTTTCAATTTTGCAAATTTCCATTCAACAAGTTCATTTCAGCTAGTCGAAATTTGTTTTGTTCAATCATAATTTCAGCTTCTACAAGTATTATTAGTGTGGGGAAAATGAAACAATAACCAACCAAAAAGATTTCCTTTCATGTCTCATAGGAATAGAGATAAATCAGGAAAAAAATTTCCCAACACCCCCACTACTTCACACAGCCAACCTTCTCTCTTCTTCAGTGGCTGCAATCAAGAAGAACCCTTAGGTGAAAAGCCAGACATATTTGAAGAACCTATAGGGGAAGAAGCAGAAGAAAACATTCCTCTCGAGCCAATGGTTGAAAACAAAAATGATAGGGGAAATGGAGAGAGAATAGAGGGTACCTTCCCCATTTGGGAGACCAATGGGGACACCAGAATGAGGAATATAAGCCCTTCAGCCCTACCTCACTTCCATGGTTTGACTATAGAAGATCCTGACACCTTCTTGTTTGATATTGTTGTCATCTGTCGAACTTATGACTATGCAGAAGATGAGAAAAAGTTGAAACTATTCCCTTTTACTCTCAAGGACACAACACTACGCTGGTTCACGGGATTACCTAGCAATAGCATCACAACTTGGGATTAGATGTAGCAGAACTTTAACAACAAGTACTGAGACTATTTTAGGTCAAAAGATACTAAAAAAGAAATATTCCGAATGACTATGGGAAGTGATGAGTCCCTAGAAGACTATGAAGAGAGGTTCTAGCTCAATTACAAAAGGGTTGGGTGTAAACTTGACCCTAAGTCTTTGAAGTTGGTCATGCTCGGGGGAATTTGGGAATACCTTTTATACACCCTCCATATACTGGCTAGGGGACACATCTACCAACTATCCTATGAGGACATAAAGACTCTTTTTAGAAACCATTCTAGAGCAGCCAGAAAGAAAGGTAGGGGGAGTTAACCCATAACTAGTACCTCTTCCTCCAATTCATCAATTAAAGGTGAAATTGGAAACATGTTGGAAGACTTCAAGAGTGAGATGATGCAGAATCTTTCCATGCAAATATATACCTTACAAATCAAAAGAAAACAAGAGGAAGCAAAGAGGGCTTTGGCCATCTTTTGTCCTAGATGCACCAGGAGGCATCCTTGGAATGAATGCCCATTGAACTCTATAGAGGTTTGTTCAGTCTGTGAAGAAAATCATTTTACAGATAAGTGCCCTTCCTTGCCTGGACTTAAAGCTATATGCCAAGGGGCCGAAGGAGTCACTGAACAGATATATTACATAAACCAAAGGAGGTCGCATGGACCTAGACCATACCAGCAGGGGATTCCAGGGACATCTCAGGCATACTATAACCCCAACCAAGTCCCCTTCATACCTTCTTAGGGCCCCCCTGCTCATCCTTCCTGGTCCATGCCTCATCCTTGGTCCTTCACATCTCAATATCATGCTCAACCAGCCACCCATTCATTTCAATCCTATGCTCAGCCACAACCTCAGTGGAATACATCTCATCAGGGGTGGAGGCCCCAATACAACTCTCTTCCCGCTCTTCTGCCTCCACCACCTGCCCAACCACAACCATTACCTTCTCCTCCACCAAGGCAACCCCAAATTCCTTCCCAACCACAACCGTTACCTTCTGCTCCACCAAGGCAACCCCAAATGCCTACCCAACCAAATCAAAACTTGAAGAACAGATAGGCTCAGCAAGTGTATAGTGGGGAACCATCATGCCCAACTTATGCTATGGAGATTCAAGAAATTAACTTGTGATACAGGAAAGTTCTCCCAGATAGCTAGCCTCCACCCAGGGAGGTTGAAGAAGATAAAAAGGAAAGTGAACCTAAAGTAGATCCACCCTTTCCTGAGAGACTATCCATGACAATCCAACCTATCCCAGAAGATACTGAACTCCTGGGAGAATTGAAACACTTATGTGTGAAGATACCACTTCTCCAAGTCATAAAATACATCCCTATCTATAATAGGTTGATCAAACAAAAGTTCTTTGGGCATCCAAGAAGGCGCAAGAGAGATGCCTCAACCATCAATGTCATAGGACAACTGTCTGACCTGATGTTGGGGTAGATAATCTGTCCAAAATATCTGGATCCTAGAAGCCTAGTAGTTGATGTCCACATTAATGGCATAATGGTCCCACATACCTTGATTGATCTGGGAGCTGCCATTAATGTGATGACAAAGGACACAATGCTCAAACTTAACCTCTAAGGCTCCTTGAGGAAGACCACGACAATGCTACAGCTATCAAACCGCTCCACAGTGACCCCTGAGGGGATTGTGGAAGATGTGGCAGTCTCCATTGATTCTTGGGAGTACCCTGCTAATTTCTTAGTTCTCAAGCCAAAGGCAAAGCTCACTGGGTATCCTCTCATCTGGGGAAGATCCTGGTTAGCTACAGCCAATTCCTACGTCAGTTGTCGAGCTGGGAACATGACCATAAATAATGGGCACATGTCGAAGCAATTAACCCTATATCCTCCTGGCCAACCCTTGCTAGAACATAATCTACCTCTCTGATTGGAGGAGGAGGATAAGGATGAAGTTTATTCGGCACCACTGTGTGCATTAGAAATCGCCATGGGGGGGTAAACCGCAAGATGAGGATGATATGATTGAAAATTTGATTCAAAATCCACCTCCAGTGTATCGCCATTAGAAGACATAGTAAGAGAAACCCAAAGCAGCCCCTCAAGCCGACCCTACTTCTCTCCGTGTCAAAAATATAGAGTTCGGCCCAGAAAGAACATTTAAAATCAACCCATCCTTAACTACTTCCCAGGAGAAGGAGTTATGTAGCCTACTGAGAAAACATCTAGATGCCTTCACCTGGAGTTATAAGGAGATGAAGGGAGTGCACCCTTCAATATGTACTCATCATATATACATCAAGGAAGATTGCAAACTATTCAAGCAGCCTCAAAGGAGGATGAATCTAACACTTAAAGATATTGTTAAGGAAGAACTGCAAAAATTGCTTGATGTAGGATTCATCTATCCCATCTCTGACAGTGAATGGGTCTCTCCTTTGGTGCTAGTGCCAAAGAAAATGGTAAGTGGAGAATTTGTGTCGACTATCAGGAATTGAACAAAGCCACTAAAAAGTACCATTTTCCTTCACCTTTCATAGATCAAGTGTTAGACGGTCTGGCAGGAAAAATGTTTTTCTCTTTCCTAGATGGGTTTACCGGGTACAATCAAATTCAAATCAGCCTAGAAGACCAAGATAAGACCACTTTCACTTGTCCTTGGGGTACCTTTGCATACTGGGTCATTCCTTTTGGTTTGTGCAATGCTCCAGCCACTTTCCAAAGAGCAGTATTGAGTATATTTTTTGAACTAGTTCATGATGTAGTAGAAATATACATGGATGATTTTACTCCTTATGGCTCTGACTTTCAGGAAGCTTTATCTAACCTAGGAAAAGTTTTGGACAAGTGTATTGAGATGAACCTGTCCCTTAGTCTAGACAAATGTGAATATTTTATGACTGAAGGGACCGTGCTAGGTCATGCAATATCTCAACAAGGACTGTAGGTGGACCCCAACAAAATTGCCATCATCCAAAGGGTCCCACCTCCTCAAAGGGTGAGAGATGTCAAAAGTTTCCTAGGCTTAGCTGGATATTACAGGAGACCCATTAAATACTTCAGCAAGATATCCTCTCCTTTGTTTGGCCTCCTAGGTAAATATGTTGAGCTCATATGGTCGGAAAACTGTCAAGAAGCCCTAGATACCTTGAAGAGGAAGCTAGTGACTGCCCCAATTTTGAGAGGTCCAAACTAGGCCCTACCCTTTCACATTCACACAGATGCCTTGAACAAAGCGATAGGATATGCCTCAGGAAAAATTGATGGAAAGTTACCTTATGCAATATAATTTATAAGAAAAAACTTGTCAAAGGCGAAGCTAAACTATACAGTGACCGGGAAAGAACTCCTAGTTGTCGTGCATTCCTTAAACAAATTCAGATGTTATATCACAGGGTATGAAACCTTTATGCACACTGATCATGTTGTAATTAGATATTTAATGAACAAACCAGATGTAAATGCTTGCATTATCAGGTGGTTGCTTTTACTGCAGCAGTTTGATCTGACCATTTTGATAAGCCTAGTAAGAAAATGTTTTTGCTGACTTTTTGTCTAGAGTAAATTTGCCTGCAGGTGAAGAAGGAATGATGGATGACCAAATGCCAGATGAAAACCTATTTTCTATATCAGTACTCTCTCCATGGTTTGCTGATATAGGAAACTACTTGGTTTCAGCATAGTTCCCACCACATCTATCCTCAAAAAAGAAGAGAAAGATAGTAAGGAAAAGTGCTCCTTTCACCTAGATTGGAGGTAATCTCTTCAAACTTGGCCCAGATCAGACCTTGAGAAGATGTGTCAGGGAGGAGGAAGTCTTTGACATCCTCCTGACCTGTCATGATAGGCCTTGTGGAGGTCATTTTGCAGCAAAAATAACCACCCTCAAGATATTGCCAGCAGGCTACTACTGGCCCACTCTTCATCAGGATGTGAGGAGATACACGAGCCAGTGTGATCAATGTCAGAGGATGGGAAACCCACTCCAAAGGATAAAATTCCCATGCAACCTTAGGTGACCTTTGAGCCATTTGAGAAGTGGGGCATGGACTTTGTTTGGCCTATCAACCCCCTTCAAAGTAGAAGCAGTACATCATTGTGTGTACCAACTACTTGACAAAGTGGGTGGAGACAAAAGCAATCAAAGCAGCGACAGAGGAAAAAGTAGCTGAGTTTTTGAGGGAAAACATTTCTACAAGTTCGGGTATCCGAGAGAGTTGGTCACAGACCAAGGCAGTGAGTTCACTTCCAGCCTGATTGAATACCCGCTCACACATCATAAGATCAAGCATAAGACTTCCACCTCTTACCACCCATAAGCCAATGGGCAAGTGGAAGTCACTAATAGATCATTGGAAGGGATCCTAACTAAGGTAGTGAGAAGTAGCAGAAAAGACTGGGCAGAGAGATTAATTGAGGCCACTTGGGACTACAACACAACATGGAAGACCACCACTGGATTCACACCCTATGAACTAGTCTGTGGGAAGAAGGCTTTGCTGTCAATAGATTTTGAATTCAATACCCTAAGAATGGTAGCTCAGCTGGACCTAGACCTCAGCCATGCACAGAAGGAGAGATTACTTCAGCTCAATGGATTGGATGAATACAGATTGCAAGACCTTCTCCATACAGAGGTAGTTCAGCTTCAGAGAAAGATATGGCATGACAAAAATATCAAGGAGAAGCAATTCCAAGATCGATATTGGGCACTACTCTATGATTCAAGATACAAGGGTTTCAAAGGAAAGTTGAGGACAAGATGGCTGGGACCCTACACTATGGAGAAATGGAATGACAATGGTTTAGTTCTGATCGGAGCTATTGATGATGAAGCCATCCCCATGCTTGTCAATGGACATCGGTTGAAAGTCTACAAGAAACCCCTCTCCAAGTGAGAGTTTATTGAAGATTTGAATAAAACAATAATGGTAGTGGAGCATGTCCTAGCTCCCACTTCACCCACTCACTGGAGAAAAAAGAAAAATAAGGACTCAAGTGAAAACCTCCATGAGGTGCTTGGGTCCCATCATTGGGTTGAAAACTCTCTTGAGGTGGCCCAATGATGTCAAAAAAAAAATAGAAAAAGAGAAAAAATGGAAGGAATAAGATCCCTGGATGAAAAACTCCCTTGGGAGCATCTAGGGCAGACAATTAGGGTGAAAACCTCTCTAAGGCGCCCTAGTTGTTTTCAAAAAAAGAAAAAAAGAGAAGAAAAAAATGAATTTTTATTGCATTGCAGGTTTGTAGGAGGACTACAGGAAGAAAAAGAAGGTTCCAAGGGGACCCTGACATTCACACCAGCATCCATCTCATCTCCTCCACACCTTCCTCGATCATTTTTTGCATCTCTTTGACCCCATTGTACCTTTTCTTTCAAAACTGTGTTTTCTACACGAGGCTCCTATAGGAATTACAGAGAGCCAAAAGTGTCTATAGGAGGCAATTTGAGGGATAAGAACAGCTTCATATGGAACCTATAATCCCTCTTACCATCTTCAAGCCTCCTTGCCATCATTTCCAAGCATGCATCGCAGTCCAAGCATCATTATTTTTTTCCCTGTCCAAGAAAAAACACAGGAAAATAGTTTTTCTGTTTCGACAAAAAAACAAAAAAAAGAGAGGAAAAGGCACCATTAACCTTACCTGAAACTTACTACTGTCGCTCCATCTTTATCTACACCTCTGGCATCATTCTCGAGCTCCAAACATAGGAAAAAGCTGAAGTTTCAGGGGGAGAAGCAGCTAAAGGAGCTCCTGTAAGAATTCCTGTAGCAGTTGATCCCATAGAAGTCCAACACCAACAGCAAAAGAGTGCACATCTATAGGTTGAAAAGGCACATGCAGCTCAGCTCTAGCAAGGGAGGAACCTGCAAAAGCACAACACACACATCAGCAAGCAGAGACAACATGCATGAAGGAAAATGAAGGCATGCAGCAGAGAAAGCCACAACACCTCACAACAAATACACTCAGATCACAGGTAAGTAACTAAATCACTCCTCTATCTACATTTGTGTAATTAGAACTCATACGAAGGCAATGATATGGTTGAAATCAAAAGGTGGCTAGTTAACTTGGCCACCTTCATGTAGTTGACTCCACTTCACCGAGATGTCACCCACACGTGCGCATAGTCAACTCAAGCATAAGATGCTAAGGACAGGTAGTGGGAGGAAGAGCTAACTCTGATGCAATAATGAGGGATGATTATGAGGAGGGGCCATGATGACCAAGCATGTGGGGACCAACAGTCCTAATTCGGGCAACGTACACCTTGCCAACTCATCACTCATAACCGAAAATATCCATAAAGGGTAATGAGCACTCCTCCCTATGCATTCTCACCACCTTTTCTTCATTTCCTCCTCATAACTCAGTCGCACAGCAGTCTTCTTGTGCCCCCATAGCCTCGTAACAACCATCCTTCATCAATTTCCTCCATATTCTTGCTCTCGACATT